>OX235279.1:94658783-94712939 GCA_944472155.2 Trichobilharzia szidati | reverse complement strand
CTACATAGATACGTACTGTGAGAATCAACACAGGCCACTCGAAGTACTAATACACACGTCCTGAATACTTCTTACGAGAACGAAATGTAGGAGTGCCTACTAACGTGCATGTGCACCATCAATATTTGATGCCTTGAACAGCACAAATGCTTTATCTGATAAGGAAGTTTATTTATAATTCTGGTCGTTTCGGTGTTTGCCTTTTGACCAGGTGGGAGCATTTCAGTGGACATTACGGAAGCAGTTTGATGCCCCGTCTACTGTTGGCGGAGGTTTGCATTCGGAGAATGCTTTAGTCTCTGCAAGATGATGAGACTTAGTATTTCGCTTGGGTTGGACAGGAGAATGATTGCGCGCCAGTTCTCTCATAGTCTTTGTCTTTTATTTAGTCGAATGTCGCACGAATTTCCTGCATTGTTAGTCACTGGTAACATCCTCGTTGACCTATTCATGTGTAGAATTCGGCTCAGCATATGGTGCATTCTTCAGACTAATTAATCAATGAAGCGTATTGTTTGGGTACCAGTGATAGTAACTAATATGTACACTTGTTTAGGTTGACAGATGCGAGAAATCACATCCCACGGACTGAACGTCTACTTCCTTAATGATTCACACCTCCAGTTTAGAATATGTGGACGCTTAAAAGTAGCTGAACAGATCAACAACGATTTCATAGAAACTTGGGGAACGTGAAAATATGTGTCGCTCAGGGTTATTTGAGCAAGGTGTGTAGAGTTCTGATGCAGCACTAGTAACACTAGGTTAGGGCAGTCTACCTCTCCCGTGTGAAACAAGACGCGAAGTTTGATCCGTTTTTCATTACCACAGTCTAGGAAGAGAAGCGATCTTATTTTTTCAAATATCCTATATCAAATGGCGAATGAAGTGCCTATCTCTCCAACCTTCTTAATCCTTCCAGGATATGTCTGAGAGTTCATCGAAAGCAGCCTGTGAATAAACTACTAGTGGAGTTCAGATTATCACATATGGTTGTTTTTCATGACTAATGGTGTCGGTGAAGGCTTTTAAGCTGAAACTGTACTACTACATAGATACGTACTGTGAGAATCAACACAGGCCACTCGAAGTACTAATACACACGTCCTGAATACTTCTTACGAGAACGAAATGTAGGAGTGCCTACTAACGTGCATGTGCACCATCAATATTTGATGCCTTGAACAGCACAAATGCTTTATCTGATAAGGAAGTTTATTTATAATTCTGGTCGTTTCGGTGTTTGCCTTTTGACCAGGTGGGAGCATTTCAGTGGACATTACGGAAGCAGTTTGATGCCCCGTCTACTGTTGGCGGAGGTTTGCATTCGGAGAATGCTTTAGTCTCTGCAAGATGATGAGACTTAGTATTTCGCTTGGGTTGGACAGGAGAATGATTGCGCGCCAGTTCTCTCATAGTCTTTGTCTTTTATTTAGTCGAATGTCGCACGAATTTCCTGCATTGTTAGTCACTGGTAACATCCTCGTTGACCTATTCATGTGTAGAATTCGGCTCAGCATATGGTGCATTCTTCAGACTAATTAATCAATGAAGCGTATTGTTTGGGTACCAGTGATAGTAACTAATATGTACACTTGTTTAGGTTGACAGATGCGAGAAATCACATCCCACGGACTGAACGTCTACTTCCTTAATGATTCACACCTCCAGTTTAGAATATGTGGACGCTTAAAAGTAGCTGAACAGATCAACAACGATTTCATAGAAACTTGGGGAACGTGAAAATATGTGTCGCTCAGGGTTATTTGAGCAAGGTGTGTAGAGTTCTGATGCAGCACTAGTAACACTAGGTTAGGGCAGTCTACCTCTCCCGTGTGAAACAAGACGCGAAGTTTGATCCGTTTTTCATTACCACAGTCTAGGAAGAGAAGCGATCTTATTTTTTCAAATATCCTATATCAAATGGCGAATGAAGTGCCTATCTCTCCAACCTTCTTAATCCTTCCAGGATATGTCTGAGAGTTCATCGAAAGCAGCCTGTGAATAAACTACTAGTGGAGTTCAGATTATCACATATGGTTGTTTTTCATGACTAATGGTGTCGGTGAAGGCTTTTAAGCTGAAACTGTACTACTACATAGATACGTACTGTGAGAATCAACACAGGCCACTCGAAGTACTAATACACACGTCCTGAATACTTCTTACGAGAACGAAATGTAGGAGTGCCTACTAACGTGCATGTGCACCATCAATATTTGATGCCTTGAACAGCACAAATGCTTTATCTGATAAGGAAGTTTATTTATAATTCTGGTCGTTTCGGTGTTTGCCTTTTGACCAGGTGGGAGCATTTCAGTGGACATTACGGAAGCAGTTTGATGCCCCGTCTACTGTTGGCGGAGGTTTGCATTCGGAGAATGCTTTAGTCTCTGCAAGATGATGAGACTTAGTATTTCGCTTGGGTTGGACAGGAGAATGATTGCGCGCCAGTTCTCTCATAGTCTTTGTCTTTTATTTAGTCGAATGTCGCACGAATTTCCTGCATTGTTAGTCACTGGTAACATCCTCGTTGACCTATTCATGTGTAGAATTCGGCTCAGCATATGGTGCATTCTTCAGACTAATTAATCAATGAAGCGTATTGTTTGGGTACCAGTGATAGTAACTAATATGTACACTTGTTTAGGTTGACAGATGCGAGAAATCACATCCCACGGACTGAACGTCTACTTCCTTAATGATTCACACCTCCAGTTTAGAATATGTGGACGCTTAAAAGTAGCTGAACAGATCAACAACGATTTCATAGAAACTTGGGGAACGTGAAAATATGTGTCGCTCAGGGTTATTTGAGCAAGGTGTGTAGAGTTCTGATGCAGCACTAGTAACACTAGGTTAGGGCAGTCTACCTCTCCCGTGTGAAACAAGACGCGAAGTTTGATCCGTTTTTCATTACCACAGTCTAGGAAGAGAAGCGATCTTATTTTTTCAAATATCCTATATCAAATGGCGAATGAAGTGCCTATCTCTCCAACCTTCTTAATCCTTCCAGGATATGTCTGAGAGTTCATCGAAAGCAGCCTGTGAATAAACTACTAGTGGAGTTCAGATTATCACATATGGTTGTTTTTCATGACTAATGGTGTCGGTGAAGGCTTTTAAGCTGAAACTGTACTACTACATAGATACGTACTGTGAGAATCAACACAGGCCACTCGAAGTACTAATACACACGTCCTGAATACTTCTTACGAGAACGAAATGTAGGAGTGCCTACTAACGTGCATGTGCACCATCAATATTTGATGCCTTGAACAGCACAAATGCTTTATCTGATAAGGAAGTTTATTTATAATTCTGGTCGTTTCGGTGTTTGCCTTTTGACCAGGTGGGAGCATTTCAGTGGACATTACGGAAGCAGTTTGATGCCCCGTCTACTGTTGGCGGAGGTTTGCATTCGGAGAATGCTTTAGTCTCTGCAAGATGATGAGACTTAGTATTTCGCTTGGGTTGGACAGGAGAATGATTGCGCGCCAGTTCTCTCATAGTCTTTGTCTTTTATTTAGTCGAATGTCGCACGAATTTCCTGCATTGTTAGTCACTGGTAACATCCTCGTTGACCTATTCATGTGTAGAATTCGGCTCAGCATATGGTGCATTCTTCAGACTAATTAATCAATGAAGCGTATTGTTTGGGTACCAGTGATAGTAACTAATATGTACACTTGTTTAGGTTGACAGATGCGAGAAATCACATCCCACGGACTGAACGTCTACTTCCTTAATGATTCACACCTCCAGTTTAGAATATGTGGACGCTTAAAAGTAGCTGAACAGATCAACAACGATTTCATAGAAACTTGGGGAACGTGAAAATATGTGTCGCTCAGGGTTATTTGAGCAAGGTGTGTAGAGTTCTGATGCAGCACTAGTAACACTAGGTTAGGGCAGTCTACCTCTCCCGTGTGAAACAAGACGCGAAGTTTGATCCGTTTTTCATTACCACAGTCTAGGAAGAGAAGCGATCTTATTTTTTCAAATATCCTATATCAAATGGCGAATGAAGTGCCTATCTCTCCAACCTTCTTAATCCTTCCAGGATATGTCTGAGAGTTCATCGAAAGCAGCCTGTGAATAAACTACTAGTGGAGTTCAGATTATCACATATGGTTGTTTTTCATGACTAATGGTGTCGGTGAAGGCTTTTAAGCTGAAACTGTACTACTACATAGATACGTACTGTGAGAATCAACACAGGCCACTCGAAGTACTAATACACACGTCCTGAATACTTCTTACGAGAACGAAATGTAGGAGTGCCTACTAACGTGCATGTGCACCATCAATATTTGATGCCTTGAACAGCACAAATGCTTTATCTGATAAGGAAGTTTATTTATAATTCTGGTCGTTTCGGTGTTTGCCTTTTGACCAGGTGGGAGCATTTCAGTGGACATTACGGAAGCAGTTTGATGCCCCGTCTACTGTTGGCGGAGGTTTGCATTCGGAGAATGCTTTAGTCTCTGCAAGATGATGAGACTTAGTATTTCGCTTGGGTTGGACAGGAGAATGATTGCGCGCCAGTTCTCTCATAGTCTTTGTCTTTTATTTAGTCGAATGTCGCACGAATTTCCTGCATTGTTAGTCACTGGTAACATCCTCGTTGACCTATTCATGTGTAGAATTCGGCTCAGCATATGGTGCATTCTTCAGACTAATTAATCAATGAAGCGTATTGTTTGGGTACCAGTGATAGTAACTAATATGTACACTTGTTTAGGTTGACAGATGCGAGAAATCACATCCCACGGACTGAACGTCTACTTCCTTAATGATTCACACCTCCAGTTTAGAATATGTGGACGCTTAAAAGTAGCTGAACAGATCAACAACGATTTCATAGAAACTTGGGGAACGTGAAAATATGTGTCGCTCAGGGTTATTTGAGCAAGGTGTGTAGAGTTCTGATGCAGCACTAGTAACACTAGGTTAGGGCAGTCTACCTCTCCCGTGTGAAACAAGACGCGAAGTTTGATCCGTTTTTCATTACCACAGTCTAGGAAGAGAAGCGATCTTATTTTTTCAAATATCCTATATCAAATGGCGAATGAAGTGCCTATCTCTCCAACCTTCTTAATCCTTCCAGGATATGTCTGAGAGTTCATCGAAAGCAGCCTGTGAATAAACTACTAGTGGAGTTCAGATTATCACATATGGTTGTTTTTCATGACTAATGGTGTCGGTGAAGGCTTTTAAGCTGAAACTGTACTACTACATAGATACGTACTGTGAGAATCAACACAGGCCACTCGAAGTACTAATACACACGTCCTGAATACTTCTTACGAGAACGAAATGTAGGAGTGCCTACTAACGTGCATGTGCACCATCAATATTTGATGCCTTGAACAGCACAAATGCTTTATCTGATAAGGAAGTTTATTTATAATTCTGGTCGTTTCGGTGTTTGCCTTTTGACCAGGTGGGAGCATTTCAGTGGACATTACGGAAGCAGTTTGATGCCCCGTCTACTGTTGGCGGAGGTTTGCATTCGGAGAATGCTTTAGTCTCTGCAAGATGATGAGACTTAGTATTTCGCTTGGGTTGGACAGGAGAATGATTGCGCGCCAGTTCTCTCATAGTCTTTGTCTTTTATTTAGTCGAATGTCGCACGAATTTCCTGCATTGTTAGTCACTGGTAACATCCTCGTTGACCTATTCATGTGTAGAATTCGGCTCAGCATATGGTGCATTCTTCAGACTAATTAATCAATGAAGCGTATTGTTTGGGTACCAGTGATAGTAACTAATATGTACACTTGTTTAGGTTGACAGATGCGAGAAATCACATCCCACGGACTGAACGTCTACTTCCTTAATGATTCACACCTCCAGTTTAGAATATGTGGACGCTTAAAAGTAGCTGAACAGATCAACAACGATTTCATAGAAACTTGGGGAACGTGAAAATATGTGTCGCTCAGGGTTATTTGAGCAAGGTGTGTAGAGTTCTGATGCAGCACTAGTAACACTAGGTTAGGGCAGTCTACCTCTCCCGTGTGAAACAAGACGCGAAGTTTGATCCGTTTTTCATTACCACAGTCTAGGAAGAGAAGCGATCTTATTTTTTCAAATATCCTATATCAAATGGCGAATGAAGTGCCTATCTCTCCAACCTTCTTAATCCTTCCAGGATATGTCTGAGAGTTCATCGAAAGCAGCCTGTGAATAAACTACTAGTGGAGTTCAGATTATCACATATGGTTGTTTTTCATGACTAATGGTGTCGGTGAAGGCTTTTAAGCTGAAACTGTACTACTACATAGATACGTACTGTGAGAATCAACACAGGCCACTCGAAGTACTAATACACACGTCCTGAATACTTCTTACGAGAACGAAATGTAGGAGTGCCTACTAACGTGCATGTGCACCATCAATATTTGATGCCTTGAACAGCACAAATGCTTTATCTGATAAGGAAGTTTATTTATAATTCTGGTCGTTTCGGTGTTTGCCTTTTGACCAGGTGGGAGCATTTCAGTGGACATTACGGAAGCAGTTTGATGCCCCGTCTACTGTTGGCGGAGGTTTGCATTCGGAGAATGCTTTAGTCTCTGCAAGATGATGAGACTTAGTATTTCGCTTGGGTTGGACAGGAGAATGATTGCGCGCCAGTTCTCTCATAGTCTTTGTCTTTTATTTAGTCGAATGTCGCACGAATTTCCTGCATTGTTAGTCACTGGTAACATCCTCGTTGACCTATTCATGTGTAGAATTCGGCTCAGCATATGGTGCATTCTTCAGACTAATTAATCAATGAAGCGTATTGTTTGGGTACCAGTGATAGTAACTAATATGTACACTTGTTTAGGTTGACAGATGCGAGAAATCACATCCCACGGACTGAACGTCTACTTCCTTAATGATTCACACCTCCAGTTTAGAATATGTGGACGCTTAAAAGTAGCTGAACAGATCAACAACGATTTCATAGAAACTTGGGGAACGTGAAAATATGTGTCGCTCAGGGTTATTTGAGCAAGGTGTGTAGAGTTCTGATGCAGCACTAGTAACACTAGGTTAGGGCAGTCTACCTCTCCCGTGTGAAACAAGACGCGAAGTTTGATCCGTTTTTCATTACCACAGTCTAGGAAGAGAAGCGATCTTATTTTTTCAAATATCCTATATCAAATGGCGAATGAAGTGCCTATCTCTCCAACCTTCTTAATCCTTCCAGGATATGTCTGAGAGTTCATCGAAAGCAGCCTGTGAATAAACTACTAGTGGAGTTCAGATTATCACATATGGTTGTTTTTCATGACTAATGGTGTCGGTGAAGGCTTTTAAGCTGAAACTGTACTACTACATAGATACGTACTGTGAGAATCAACACAGGCCACTCGAAGTACTAATACACACGTCCTGAATACTTCTTACGAGAACGAAATGTAGGAGTGCCTACTAACGTGCATGTGCACCATCAATATTTGATGCCTTGAACAGCACAAATGCTTTATCTGATAAGGAAGTTTATTTATAATTCTGGTCGTTTCGGTGTTTGCCTTTTGACCAGGTGGGAGCATTTCAGTGGACATTACGGAAGCAGTTTGATGCCCCGTCTACTGTTGGCGGAGGTTTGCATTCGGAGAATGCTTTAGTCTCTGCAAGATGATGAGACTTAGTATTTCGCTTGGGTTGGACAGGAGAATGATTGCGCGCCAGTTCTCTCATAGTCTTTGTCTTTTATTTAGTCGAATGTCGCACGAATTTCCTGCATTGTTAGTCACTGGTAACATCCTCGTTGACCTATTCATGTGTAGAATTCGGCTCAGCATATGGTGCATTCTTCAGACTAATTAATCAATGAAGCGTATTGTTTGGGTACCAGTGATAGTAACTAATATGTACACTTGTTTAGGTTGACAGATGCGAGAAATCACATCCCACGGACTGAACGTCTACTTCCTTAATGATTCACACCTCCAGTTTAGAATATGTGGACGCTTAAAAGTAGCTGAACAGATCAACAACGATTTCATAGAAACTTGGGGAACGTGAAAATATGTGTCGCTCAGGGTTATTTGAGCAAGGTGTGTAGAGTTCTGATGCAGCACTAGTAACACTAGGTTAGGGCAGTCTACCTCTCCCGTGTGAAACAAGACGCGAAGTTTGATCCGTTTTTCATTACCACAGTCTAGGAAGAGAAGCGATCTTATTTTTTCAAATATCCTATATCAAATGGCGAATGAAGTGCCTATCTCTCCAACCTTCTTAATCCTTCCAGGATATGTCTGAGAGTTCATCGAAAGCAGCCTGTGAATAAACTACTAGTGGAGTTCAGATTATCACATATGGTTGTTTTTCATGACTAATGGTGTCGGTGAAGGCTTTTAAGCTGAAACTGTACTACTACATAGATACGTACTGTGAGAATCAACACAGGCCACTCGAAGTACTAATACACACGTCCTGAATACTTCTTACGAGAACGAAATGTAGGAGTGCCTACTAACGTGCATGTGCACCATCAATATTTGATGCCTTGAACAGCACAAATGCTTTATCTGATAAGGAAGTTTATTTATAATTCTGGTCGTTTCGGTGTTTGCCTTTTGACCAGGTGGGAGCATTTCAGTGGACATTACGGAAGCAGTTTGATGCCCCGTCTACTGTTGGCGGAGGTTTGCATTCGGAGAATGCTTTAGTCTCTGCAAGATGATGAGACTTAGTATTTCGCTTGGGTTGGACAGGAGAATGATTGCGCGCCAGTTCTCTCATAGTCTTTGTCTTTTATTTAGTCGAATGTCGCACGAATTTCCTGCATTGTTAGTCACTGGTAACATCCTCGTTGACCTATTCATGTGTAGAATTCGGCTCAGCATATGGTGCATTCTTCAGACTAATTAATCAATGAAGCGTATTGTTTGGGTACCAGTGATAGTAACTAATATGTACACTTGTTTAGGTTGACAGATGCGAGAAATCACATCCCACGGACTGAACGTCTACTTCCTTAATGATTCACACCTCCAGTTTAGAATATGTGGACGCTTAAAAGTAGCTGAACAGATCAACAACGATTTCATAGAAACTTGGGGAACGTGAAAATATGTGTCGCTCAGGGTTATTTGAGCAAGGTGTGTAGAGTTCTGATGCAGCACTAGTAACACTAGGTTAGGGCAGTCTACCTCTCCCGTGTGAAACAAGACGCGAAGTTTGATCCGTTTTTCATTACCACAGTCTAGGAAGAGAAGCGATCTTATTTTTTCAAATATCCTATATCAAATGGCGAATGAAGTGCCTATCTCTCCAACCTTCTTAATCCTTCCAGGATATGTCTGAGAGTTCATCGAAAGCAGCCTGTGAATAAACTACTAGTGGAGTTCAGATTATCACATATGGTTGTTTTTCATGACTAATGGTGTCGGTGAAGGCTTTTAAGCTGAAACTGTACTACTACATAGATACGTACTGTGAGAATCAACACAGGCCACTCGAAGTACTAATACACACGTCCTGAATACTTCTTACGAGAACGAAATGTAGGAGTGCCTACTAACGTGCATGTGCACCATCAATATTTGATGCCTTGAACAGCACAAATGCTTTATCTGATAAGGAAGTTTATTTATAATTCTGGTCGTTTCGGTGTTTGCCTTTTGACCAGGTGGGAGCATTTCAGTGGACATTACGGAAGCAGTTTGATGCCCCGTCTACTGTTGGCGGAGGTTTGCATTCGGAGAATGCTTTAGTCTCTGCAAGATGATGAGACTTAGTATTTCGCTTGGGTTGGACAGGAGAATGATTGCGCGCCAGTTCTCTCATAGTCTTTGTCTTTTATTTAGTCGAATGTCGCACGAATTTCCTGCATTGTTAGTCACTGGTAACATCCTCGTTGACCTATTCATGTGTAGAATTCGGCTCAGCATATGGTGCATTCTTCAGACTAATTAATCAATGAAGCGTATTGTTTGGGTACCAGTGATAGTAACTAATATGTACACTTGTTTAGGTTGACAGATGCGAGAAATCACATCCCACGGACTGAACGTCTACTTCCTTAATGATTCACACCTCCAGTTTAGAATATGTGGACGCTTAAAAGTAGCTGAACAGATCAACAACGATTTCATAGAAACTTGGGGAACGTGAAAATATGTGTCGCTCAGGGTTATTTGAGCAAGGTGTGTAGAGTTCTGATGCAGCACTAGTAACACTAGGTTAGGGCAGTCTACCTCTCCCGTGTGAAACAAGACGCGAAGTTTGATCCGTTTTTCATTACCACAGTCTAGGAAGAGAAGCGATCTTATTTTTTCAAATATCCTATATCAAATGGCGAATGAAGTGCCTATCTCTCCAACCTTCTTAATCCTTCCAGGATATGTCTGAGAGTTCATCGAAAGCAGCCTGTGAATAAACTACTAGTGGAGTTCAGATTATCACATATGGTTGTTTTTCATGACTAATGGTGTCGGTGAAGGCTTTTAAGCTGAAACTGTACTACTACATAGATACGTACTGTGAGAATCAACACAGGCCACTCGAAGTACTAATACACACGTCCTGAATACTTCTTACGAGAACGAAATGTAGGAGTGCCTACTAACGTGCATGTGCACCATCAATATTTGATGCCTTGAACAGCACAAATGCTTTATCTGATAAGGAAGTTTATTTATAATTCTGGTCGTTTCGGTGTTTGCCTTTTGACCAGGTGGGAGCATTTCAGTGGACATTACGGAAGCAGTTTGATGCCCCGTCTACTGTTGGCGGAGGTTTGCATTCGGAGAATGCTTTAGTCTCTGCAAGATGATGAGACTTATTGTTTCGCTTCATTTGTATTATGGACTCTTTACTTATATTTCTTTTGTCTGTATGCTTTTTTTAATTTTTTTGTTGTTTTTCTTCGTATTGTTCATGTTTTTACTGTTGTCGATTTTCTTATGCTTTCTTCTCTCTATATGTGTTTTGCGCTTTTTTCTAGGTATTGTGTCATTGCCTTTTTTTTTCGAGGTGTATTTGGATGGATGCGTCTAATGTTTTTGAGTTTGTTTTTCTTCTTTGGGAGTTATTTTTTATGTTATATTTATCGATTTGTCTCAGATGGAAGTCTATTGGAGGTTTCTTTAGTTTTTTTCGTCACATCGTCTTCTTAGTTCGATAGGGATTCCCTCATTATGCCCCACGGGTTTCATCTGCGTTTATCTCTTCCTCGATAGAGACATGATTATTTGTTATAGTCTTCCTAGGTCTCTCTTTTACCTGCTGCCTGTTGTGCTTCTTCTCAGTTTATCTTTCGTCTTCCCGTTTATTACTCTTTTTCTTCTTCACTTATCTGATCGGTTCTCTGTAGGCTGAACTCAGCTTCTCCTTTGGTTGTTTGTCTCTCCCACTGTCTTTATCTCTTCTGTCAGCTTCAAAGTGCCCTTAACTGGTCATTCCTTCTCTCGATTTCTGTTGCTGCCTAAAAAGTTCATCCATGTTTCTTAGCACACCGACTTTAGTGAGTTCCTGTGTCCTGCCACATTGGCCTTCTCGCTGATGTCGCCTAGTATCTCTTACTTCCCCATGATAATAATTTAGGCGTTGGTTCTTTCTTGGGTTTGGTATATTTTTATTGTCATGGCTCTCCTTGATTTAATTTTAAAGTTATCTTCTGTGTGATATTTATTTGTGATTGTATTTGCTGTTCTTCTGACTTTTTGTCAATTTGCTTCCTGTCCTATATGCTGTGCCGAATTAAAATTTCGTGAATTGGGAGAACTTGTTTTCGTATCTCATTAATTCGACCAAATGGGCCCCGGCTCGTAATATGTTCACGTCTTGCTCTGTCTATTACATGTTTGGTTTGTATCCAATTCACACATTTGAACTTGTGTATCTTCATGTGGTTGTGGTCTTTTTCATTGCTGTTTGCAGCTTTTAGTAGAAGTCCTCTTTTTCCGCGTTGTTTATAAATCAGTAGCATTGTACACCTGTAACTTTTTTTCAGTTTCATCTGACTACTTGCAAAGCGTTAAGTCTTCGGTTATTGCTCCTAGTGATTTGAATTAAGTCAAGGCAGATTTCATATACAACCGAAACTAGCCACAAAACTCTTCAGCATTTCACGATCACGAGAAGTATAGAATCTGGGATCGGTAAAATACGATTCGAAGAGGTTATCTCAACATCAATGTAATCTGCAACTAAATTTGTGGAGATTTACTTCCATATAAAAGCCATAACTTACTTGGTGCGCTAAACTGATGATAAGATAGTCGTTGACAATACTGGCTAGCATCGCTAAATGTTGCAAATGATAAGCCGTGCACACTACATAGTAATACAAAACTATATGATAGCTGCTATGGTTGTAAAACGTATACAACCGAATATAAAGGGGTAGAGAACACCGAATAATTCCCACACTCATCCTGAACTGCTAGTTAGCTGTAACTCCAAAGAAGGATTAGTTTAGGGGATGGTGTAGTCACTGCATCTTATCTCTATGATGTATAGGTACACTTGCGTTTCAGTTGAATAATCAGACGAGTCCAATTGCAGAGGTAAGAATATCAACTTGATTACATTGTGAGATAAGACGGTAGATGATTTCTACAGATGTACATTATATTTCGGTGTTTTTTAAATGATGACAGAATTATAAAAAATGTCTCACTTAAAATCAGCACATTTCACCACGTACTAGTTGCGATTCTCAGAATGCTTCTGTAATATTTGATCTCGCTTTCAGTCAAGTTCATGACACAAACTTCATGAAAACCCTTCTGTTTCTACAAAAAAGAAGACGTTGTAGGCTCTTCAGGTGATCAGTCCATACACCTGCAAATTCTGGTTGAAGCATCCTGGTACCGCCTCAAACAGCCAAAGTATCCATCCAATAGATTTTTCCCAAGGAACGAAAATACAGTTCTTCATTGACAAGTGGTGGTATCCACTGTTTAAAAAGTCAAAAGAAAAGTAGTTGAAGTCTTGTCGTCAACCTTGGCGGTTCGGAAGATGTACATCTGGGCTCCAAATAATTACCTTGGTGCAACCCAACGGTACTAAATACATCCTGCATGGCTTCCATATAGCATCCTAAGAGGTTATGACGCCAAACACGGATTTCGTCGATATAGATAGCGCTGTATTCACATGGTTATACACTCCATATCCGGGAAAACCAACGGAACTGTAATAACGTTATAAGAGTTTGAAAAACGAACTGACATTTCAACTAGCTGGCGTACTACCATTTATTTTCAGATCATCCTGCAAGCGAAATAAACCACCTAATAACCTGAAGGATACAAAGTCAGTCCTAACACAACAGACAAAGACACTTTATAGAACTATATGTCATTATGTTTTCACCAGTGCTACGGTTTTAATTCTTTATAGAATAGTCGAGGAAGTCATTATGTTCAACTGAGAAAGCAACAATATGTCGTCCAGGGTGTAAAGTAGTTTTAGAAGAAATTTGTCCTGATGATATCCCTACTAACTTTAGTGAAGCACTTGACTAAGCACCACACAATGACTAGCAATCTACTTTATTCAATGAAAAAGTTCCTTGTTAGTAAGAGACTAGCTGTAACATAAAACCTCCACAACTTTCTCCTCGAAAATCAGTAACAGGGAATGCTACAAAGAAAGGTGCTGAAGCCGTTAATTGTTCTAAATACAAAGGAATTACCGAAATTTAAAGGAAATACTTGGGAACTTAACTGAACTAACGATCGCGTTTGTCCCACAGCCATCAAGTAGAATACGAATATTCATTGAACAGTGCACAAGATTAATGACCGGTGACCAGAGATTTTGCTTGTGCCAAAGATGTTTTCGAGTTGGCAAATGCCAAAGGGACATTTACGTCTACACTACCTGTTCATCTGTTGTATCGCAATAGCTGAATAAAACAATACCTGCTAGTAGTATTCTTAATTTTGCAAACTGATGTTCAATTATGGCAGAATTTAGGAACCCAACATTGAAACTTCCGTTTTAAAAAGCTACTCATTTTCTGCATCTTTTGTCTTTCTTCCATGTTTTCGGTATTGTTTCAAAATGATCTTTCATTTGTAACTTAATCCCTCCATCCAATACTCAAGATTCTTCACAAGACGTCACCAATAAGCTGCTCACAAACTTCTGTCAGTAGCACATGCCACACTGATAAAAATTTGTAAACAAATGAAGTGGTCATTGTGGCCAACTTATTCTCAAACTACCAGTCAGTAAAGACTAATCCTTCAAAGCCACCTAATACTAAACAGGAACGAAGAGCATGCCAAACATACTCAAGGACAGCAGTGGAATATTTACTAATTTTCACAGAACAGAGTGGTAAGGCATTTAAACAAGACCGAGACAATATCCACGAGTGTTTCATGCATTTTATAATGAACACCACTTCGGATAAATAAATCATTTAAGAATGGTAACCTAAGTGACACTATAAAGCTTGTATTTAACTTGCGGACTCTACGATGAGTCTTGAATGCTCTCATACCACAAAGTACGGAATTACGCTGGTGGACATTCCAATCATGTAAATCTGAATCACTGTAAAACACGGAACGGCCTTTAAAACAAGATTGAAGTGAACAGAAATATTGGATTACTAAGTGAAATTGCGACGAAATATAGGCTACAGAGAAACTCTTTGTTAATTTAATCATCATACTACTCAACAACCATTTGCGATTCCATTGAACGCAGTCGCTTTCAACAGGTCTTACACGCTTCAGGCTGTGAACTTATTGTTTGAACGCTGGTGTTACCCAGCTGAAGCAGATGTAGTGGGATTTGAACCTGTTACTCACTGACTGAAGGTTGAGTGCTTAGGCCAATGAGCCACGTCTTCACCCGCAAACATGATAAGTGTGGGTCAGCCTGGTAACTGAACCTGAGCAAGTAACTGACACTTACCTGGCTGCCCAAACAACAGTAGTTTGAGAAAGATTCGAAACCGTGGTCAAGTGGTTAAAAATCTAGGGGGCTAAAATAATAGTGATTCACAGCCGCATGTCAAGTTACTTAATCCTCGTCAGGATACACCAAAGACTCGATTATATAAATAAAAAGATGTAATTCATCCTGCAAGGATTTATACTATCTCAGAATAACAAGAATAAGTGATCATGGATGAAAGGATTACTTCAACAAAAAAAACTTGTCTTTTCAAGTCATTTTAATTACTCAAAGACAATACCTGATGGGCTTCAGTTGTGTCACCTAAACATTTGAATTAAACAACTTCTAATGTGAAGGCAGCAATCCCTTATATACACTATTTTTCCAATAAACCTTGAAAATAGAATCACACCTTAGAGAAAAACTACTTTATCACATATGGTTTCTTCATGACTAATGGTATCGGTGAAGGCTTTTAAGCTGAAACTGTACTACTACATAGATACGTACTGTGAGAATCAACACAGGCCACTCGAAGTACTAATACACACGTCCTGAATACTTCTTACGAGAACGAAATGTAGGAGTGCCTACTAACGTGCATGTGCACCATCAATATTTGATGCCTTGAACAGCACAAATGCTTTATCTGATAAGGAAGTTTATTTATAATAAATAGAATCACGCCTTAAAGAAAAACTACTTTAATGCAAAATGAAACTGACTTTGGGTCGAAAATAAATAATTCATCGGATATACTATCATAATACTGGTAATCTAGTCAGTAGACACTAGTCCGAATTCCGAAACCTTTCTAACTACTAGGCTTCGATATCACGGAACACTTTCAAGGACAATATGAAGACGAATATTTAATAATAAAGGACGTGAATTCCGCCAAACAATGAGCGAATTGTATGCTGTGTTGAAACAAAAAACGACAGTTATCATCTTGGAATTTACTGACATTCTGTAATAATAATAACAAGTAATCAATTGTTAAAAAAAGAATGGAAGTAACGAATTGAAAATTTTATCAGAAAACAAAATTATAGCTTTTAAAATTAAGAGTAAAACTTTCCAATAATCATTGATAAAATAATATAATTTTCAAGTGTTTAAAATATAAGTAAATTCAAAGTCAGATATAATAGAAATGATAAGTTAAACGTTATTATGCTTGGAATTTGTTTTAGGCGTGGAAAAACTTTTAAACATAACATCAAATCCTAATAAAATGATAGCTACATAATATTGATGTAAGAGTCAATCTTCGTACGATGACGTTGTGAAACACACTCAGCAATCCAAACGATGTTTCTCATTTCTTGTTCTTTTAATTTAAGAAGGGCGTAGAATATGCCATAGTGGAATTGTTGTAAGAAAGCATCAACATTTAGCTGCACCTATAACAGAATAAATCACAGAAATATAACGATCAAACAAGTTGGTCAAATACAACGGTGAATCGACATTCTAGGCATCATTTGAGCAGGGTTCACAAAAAGTTCACTCAATCTAGAGGGATACGTTCATTACTTGACCTCCTTCAAATGACAACAAAACCCATGAACTGGACTCACGACGTGTAGTTATTCGTAGAGAGTTTACACGGAATAGAAATAAAAGCTATTCGAGGAGGTTTAAAATTCCAAGTCTAGTAAACCCTATTCACAAGATGAGGAAGAATAATCCAACGTGGAAATGTAGCACACATTACTACGGATCAAATTTATCAGCTAATTAAAAATACGTCACATGACAAAGAGTTAAGTTCCATTTCAATACAAACGACCAATATTGATGTAAACTAACAACCATTTACGATGAAGGTTGTCAGGAGATACAAGTATATCATCCATGGAAAATTCAAGTAGCTTCATTTCATGTTCAAGCTTGCGCTTGTCCAGAAGGACAATGAAAGGTTTGCGGCTAAATCACTCAGCTCACAGGACATGCAACCACATCAAAATCATACACTGAATCCTTATTATTTCAAAAGTATGGTAGTTACAATGATTGTTTCACGGTACTCATCTCGCTTACGTGAAAGAAATAAGTAAATTTTAGGAAGATTTAACTATTAAGATGGCACACATGTATTCGAAATGCTTTAAAAAACTTAATTTTTAATTAATTAAATTTTATTCCCTTACGTTCCCAGTGCAACATAGCTTTGAAGTTTCAGTAGCAGTGGTGTTTTTTACGAGATGAGGTTGCTAGATTATACCCAACCTTCCCTCTTTACCATTCTTATTAGTGGCTTAGCGAGATAAAGGAATGCGTTGGCAGGGGTTCGAACCGCGCACCACCTGCGTGGTTGGCTAGCATTCTACCACTGTACCACTGACGCACTTAATAAACTTAGCACGGTATAATTTCCTGCTTATAAATGAATCAAACACACGCACAGTTGGTGACTGAATTGCACAGTAGCAATGTGGTTTTAAAACCAAAATTATAGAAGTAGCTATTAGTAGTAATATATTTCCGGATTTGATCACAATATAATTTAATTTGCACCGTTTGATGTTCAACATTTAAATGTTAACAAGGTTATAAAGTTAGTAACCCATTAACATATTTCTCCTTTTCTACACTCATAGTAGTGGAATAGATTATGTATATCTCCTACAAAAGATGTCTTCCTCCGTGTATTGCACTTGTTGGAGCTTTTTTATTCTTCCCTCGAAATGCATTTCACGGAACACAACTCATATCTGTTAGTAAGCATTTCAATGAATACCCATATTTTTGGAGCTTAAAACTAAGTTACGGATGCAACAAAGTGCATAATCTCCTAAGACTTACCGGTTGTAATTCTACTTTCATTGCTTTGTTTGGAATATTTTCCACAAATTAAACAATGTTTTAATCCTTACTGCAACGTACTACTTTTTGATGTCTAAAGAAACCCACTGAACAGTCCTGTTACTTAAACTTGAAGTACGTCAGATGCGTAGTCAAGCTTTTATCACTTACCCGAATTCGATTGAGGATTAAAATATTTAAAATATTATACTGAATGATTTATGGTCAAACGCGAAAATCTACTGAAACAACCCGACAACAACATTTTTAAAGTAGACAGGGGATAGAATGGTATACACCATCAAGGTTCTGAATGTAAGGGTAGGAGAATTAACAAAACAACTTATTTCATTTTTATGTTTCGGAAGGTCCAAGTTGTTACACATGGTCATTGCAATTTTTATCTTCAGCTGAGATACATAAAAACCAAATCAAAAAAGAGTATAACGATAAATGGATGACCCTACCTCATATTCAAAGAACTTATCTTCCAATGTTTTGTCTCCAAAACCTTCACCAGTTTCTTCAAACAATGGTGCGTAATTCTGACGAACAGAAAAAAAGAAAAGAGAAAATTCAATGAAGATGTACCTAACAGATAAGGAAATCTGGAATTGAATTAGCTGATGTCAACTGTAAGATTTAGTGCAGTGAAATATAGGCATTGACTGACTGACTGGTTTCAACGTGGCTTAAACTAACTGTTGTGGATTTCCTTGACTGATGAAGCCATGTTCTGGTTTGACCACCACTGGCTCTTTTCCAAATTGATCCTATGTTAGCTAACATTTCCCGTCAAGGAAGGCAATCGATAGGCATACATGCGTAACACATTTAATCCAAATGTCAATTAAGATGACCATAATAAATAATAACTAATATAAAAGTTGGGCACTGTGGTAGAGTATAATTCCATTATAGATAAGATTTTATTTTTGATAAATCACCCAGTTTTATACAGTAATATTAACTGATGACGTTTCGAGCACAAACTATTGCTCATCATCATATCAAGTCACTCACACAACTTTTTACTTCATTTATATACATGAGTGAAATTGATTAGACATTTACATAAAAACCAATATAAAATCATGTACATTCAGAAATAATATTAGTGTTATCAATCAAGTACAATCAGATGGGAAATAAGATGTTTTTATAGTCAAAATAAGTAACTTGTTAGAGTGCTATAATGTACGTGAATTGAAATAAAATTTCAAGATTATTTATTATTCTCCCCTGATTTGACTGGTGGTAATAATATCTTCCATATCTCTGGTATTTGCATTTCTGTTACATATGTTGGGTGTAGACTTACACAGTGTTAGAAACAGAACATATCTCTAGCTTCTTGACGCATATAAACTTACCAGTGAAGGGAATACAATTTACATTTGAATCGGAAAATCAACAAGGAGAATTAGCTATGTTAGATTGTAAAATCAAACGAATGGAAGGTAAACTGCACATTAGTGTTTATAAAAAGCCAACGCGTTCTAATAGATATTTAGACTTTAATTCATCTCAATCGTTGTCTGTAAAGGCTGGCTTAGTTAAGTGTCTAACAAACCAAGTAATAGCACTAAGTAGCACAAAAAAGACCTAAACGATGAAATGAAACAGATAGAAGAGGCATTGGTGTTAAATAACTATCCTATAAAATTCATTAGGAATATCAAAAAAGGTCAAAAGCAAAATAAAAATAATGGTGAAACTAATAGTGATAACATAAATAAGAGAAAATACAAGGCATCTGTCTGTCTGTTTTCAACACAGAACTTTGCACCGATGTGCAGCAGTTAGAGTCGCCACACTCCACTTAACACACAAAGCAAGAGAAGAAAGGAGAAGAAATGCAAAATAGAAACAGTAAACAGGGATATGAGATAAAAGGAATAGTAATAACGAATAACAATATAGTTTTATTGGGTATTATAGGTCACAAGGAATGTTTGCATCTGAGCCATTGAGAACGATTTTGAGCCATATTAGCGATTGTCTCCAGCCATTGGTTTTTACCGTCCTGAGGACCACAACCAGGAAGTCTACACCTTCCTTCGTGGTTTGCCCTCCGCCAGCTCTTTTCGAGCCTGACCCTATATCAGCTAACACTGCCCATTGTCGAGGAAGGCGATGACTAGGCATACGTAACACATGTCCTAACCATCTCCGTCGATGTAACTTCACAGCGTCGTCTACTGATTTCCCCTCCCTCCTTACCTAGCATCCAACGCCTAACCTCAATATTGCTCACCTTATTACACCACTTCACACGGGGAATAGAACGCAGGCACCTACGATCAAAGACAGCTAGCCTTTTCATGTCTTCCACTTTCAGTGGCCAGGTCTCAAAACCATAAAGGAGGACGGAGTGGACTGCTGAGCAGTAAACACGTCCTTTAGCCGATAGCCAGATATCACGTCTACGCCAGAGACGGCGTAATCTCACCGTTAGGTTTCAGGTTATTAACAGCTTTTACAGCTAACTGTATTTTGTGCCAGGCTACCTCAGGAGGAATCCTCCTGTCGACCTCAGGTACTCGTTTCGCTATTTCTTCTCTAAATACGGACTCAGAGTCTCGGTCTAGTTGGGGACGTACCTGCTTCTCTGCCAACAATTTTATGTCCGTTTAATGGTAGGCATAAACGTGTGCGAACCAGGGCGTGATCAAAGTCTACGCACGTGTTCCAAAAGGAGCGGAAGTCGTCTACTGACCCTCGCCAACGATATCTTATCGCTATGTGGTCTATCTGAGTCCGAAGTTGATTTGGTGATGGAGGTCGCCAGGTTACACAATGTCTATGTGCATAAAGTTAGTGCAGACTATGAACAGACGATTGTCTCAACAGAACTGTAGAAGACGATCACCGTTGTCGGTTTGCCGGCAGGGAACTCCATACGTACCACCTACATACTTCTCAGTCTGACACAACTTCCCTACTTGGGCATTGAAGTCGACTGCTAGAACAACAATATCTGAACGTTTTGCTTTATGCAGGAAATTAGACAGTTTCAGGTAATCATCCCTTAGTTCATCCGAACTGCAGCCGGTTGGGGCGTAAGCGAAGACTATGAAATGACAACGACAGGTAAAGATGTCCTTCCTTCTTTTAACGGACCTGTTCAGACGGACCGCACACATACGATTTTCTACTGGGATCCAGTCAAAAAGTGATTTTTCAGCCCTAACGCTCAATGGTATCTCTACACCTGCGAGTCCTCGTGAACTAGCTGAGGGGTCTCCTGACACCCTCAAGGTGAATTTTGCAGATTCACCTTGTTGGCCGGGTGAGGTTAAGTGAATCACCACACTCGGGTCTTGTATGCGTGTCTCCGGAACACAACATACATTCATGGCTTGAGATGCCAGAATTCTTGCTAGCGATGCCCGTTGTCCGATTTGGCAGAGGGTCCTGACGTTAAATGCTCTTATATGAAGTTGGCGATGTGGCTTTAGAGGCTGTCAGGAGTGTTTCTATGGCTCTCCTCGTTCTTTGTGGTCATAAAGTAAAGTGAAGATTACTCACTAGCCTGAAGAATAGTACTGATGGTAGTAGGTAAGTTAGATGCAGGTGATGTGGGTTAAGGAGGGTGATGCTCAGGAAGGCTTTATGTGCTTTTGGAAGTGTGTGGGCGGTTGTCACTTCCCGGCTGCTGACACAGTGGAAGTTGAATAGGCATTGACAAAACATCTATACCAATATATAAAGGGGAAGTTAAAATGTGTTTTCTTTAGAGTTCGTTTAACACATACACAACTCAGTTCCTAAACTTTCGCGAAGCTCCTCCATTAACTACCCAACTGCACTACTTGAAATTTGACAAAGCGGTCCATGGGAGGAACAAACACGAGAACCAGGCAGGCAGGCTTTAGACAAGGAAGAGGGTGTATTGATCACATCTTCACCCTTCGACAGATTCTGGAACATAGGTATTCTTACCGGCGTCCAACAATCATTAGATTTCTTGACCTAAAGGCGGCATTCGATTCTGTCGACCGAGAGGTACCCTGGCGATGCTTGGCTGTTAATTGGATGTTTGCATGAACATATTTTGGTATAATTCAAAGAAACCAGGTTTGTAATAAAATGAAAAAGGATTGCGAAGTGTACGGCAGTCATTGTATTTTAAGAAAGATCCACAAGATCTGGCTTACTCGTCCTGAAATTAAGTTAAAGACTGTACAGATTTCCCTTTACTAAGTCATTTGTTAGTGGCAGTGTGTAGTAATCCCAGCTACTATCTGAAGGCAATAAAGACTGACGTGGAGTATGAAAGAATTACACTAATTTTAGTAAATATTTAGTAAATGAGGATGCACCAAAGAAATACCTAAGAGCATTTTTGAATGCAGCATTACAGTTGATTTTATTTCACTCCAAAAATCTAAAAGCCTTCAGAATAACTGCTTAGTTTTATCAAAGATAAATCTAAAGTGAGGAAACCAATTCGAAAATACAGAATTGCAAAACCATTGCAGAGAAGGATACTTACCGAATAATACCGTGCAACTGCCTTAACTTGTTCGTAATCGTTCACCTTAGCAAGTTGAACGAGTCCCTCTGGGTTAAGCTTGCCACAACGAGGATACAGTTTAGACCGATCCTCATTTGACAGTTCTGTCCCGAAGGAGTTGATGGTAATAATAAATGCTCTTCTATCAGCTTCGAAAGCTAATAATTCGCACATCACCTCTGCTGTAATGCCACCCAAAGATTTACAAAAGTTGTAGAAGTCTTCAATATATGCCTGTGAAAAAAGATTAGGCAGGAGTTCAGCTTACTCTGTATAGGGTGTTACGTATTATCTCAATATTTAACTCATCTAGGTCCTGTTCCGATATGCAATCGCTGAAAAAAGGAGCTGTACATATAATGGTAACACAAGACTTCCTACCTAAAGGTGTGTCTACAAGCACTGCATTATACAGTTCGGCTGGATTTGTGGCTATGTTTAATGTTTCCATTTCGAGAAATGTGCCCAATGGATGACATTTAGCCATCAACTCGGATATTGGCCTTCCATGTAATGTTCCTGTTATTAGTAGCACAATGTTATCAATCATATAACTGTAGGTGATGTAGTCCAAAAATAGGGATAAGGGGTACACAGCTTGGTTCCGTATATGGCGAAATTCAGCCACAAATTTCTCCCGAATTTTTTCCTCGATGATTCCAACAGTTAAGGGTCCAGGTTCATTGGCTAAAAATTCCCCGTAGTCTGTGTCATGTAAGTGAAGCTTCAGATCTGTTGCATTTACATTAAAACTAACAACTCTAACCAACCATCTAGTGTTTCACACTGAACCAACACATTGTAATCTGCCTGCTTAAGAAGACCACCTTTTATCCCACGTGCAAGACCCTCTAAATATCCATTATCAGCATTAAAATTGACTAAAGATATGGGCATAACTTCCGTCATTGTTGACCCGCCAAAACCTTGATTTCAATGTACTCTACTAAACATTCAGTGGTGATGCATTCAAAGATCCAGATTGATTGATTGAGTATAGAAGGCTTGATTATTATATTGTTGTATCCTTTAATTCCTACAGGAACATAGGGCTTCAGCCGTGCGTCTCCATTGCGTTCGGTTCTCTGCTAGAGTCTTCACCTGGCTCCAAGTCTGCCCACACGTTTTCATCTCCTCTTCACATGACCTCCTCCAAGTCACCCTTGCACTGACGACCAACTCGCCGCTTCCCTTTCGGGTTCCACTCGAGCAATGGCTTGTCTAGTGATGTCACTTGATGGTTTCCTAAGAGTATGTCCAATCCATCTCCATTTCCTCCTGCCTATTTGTTTCACAATCGGTTCCTGGTTGGTTTGTTCCCAAAGATCCCTGTTGCTGATCTTTTCTGGCCGGCCATCTGATCTTGAGTATTGAGCGAAGACAACTGTTAATGAAGGTCTGTAGTTTGTTTGAGATGCTCTTTATGACGCACTGGCCAAGTCTCTGATCCGTATAGTAGCACTGACTTCACATTGGAGTTGAAAATCCGGATCTTATTTTTGATGCTGAGTGCTGTTGACCTCCACACAGACTTGAGAGTAGTGAAAGCTTGTCTTGCTTTTCCGATCCTTGCTTTGATATCCTCGTCAGTTCCGTTGGCCTGTAGTTGAAACGATGCTTCCCAGGTAGGTAAAGGAGGTTGTTTCTTTCAAGTTCCTCCCATTTATGCTGATTGTTGTCAGTTGTTGTTGTTGTTGCTGTTGGTGGTGTTGCCCAGGAATCTTCATCACCTCTATTTTCTCTATGTTCACCTGAAGTCCTATCTTCCCTGGATGCTTCTTCTACCAACTTGTTGCTTTTCGCTTGCATATCTTCCAGTTTGTGGGAAATCAGACATATATCATCGGCGAAGTCCAGATCCTCCTAGTTTTTTGTGTGTGTCCATTTTATGCCTGTTTCCTCATTGCCCAATGTTTGTCGCATTATCCAGTCTACTGCAATCAAGAAAATCATTGGAGATAGTAGGCAGCCTTGTCTTACTCCTGTCCTCACTTCGAAGGGTTCCGTAAGTTTCCCATTGTGGATTACTTGGCATGCAGCATTGTCGTACAGCTGTTGAATGAGATGTATAATTGTCGGTGGCACCCCATAGTAGCGAAGTAGTTGCCAAAGCACCTCTCGATCGACGCTGTCGAAGGCCTTTTCAAAGTCGACGAAGTTGAGATAGAGAGGTGACTGCCACTCCAAGCTTTGTTCAATGATGATCCTTAATGTGGCGATCTGATCAATGCATGACTTGTTTCTCCTGAATCCAGCCTGTTCCAGTCGAAGTTTTTCATCCAGGGCATGTTTGATTCCCTCCAGGATGATGCGGCTTAGTATTTTGCTTGGGATGGACAGGAGCATAATTCCGCGCCAGTTCTTGCATTGACTTAAGTCTCCTTTATTTGGTAGTTTAAATAAGTATCCTTTCTTCCAATCCTCGAGTAATTTACCTTCTTTCCACACCTTCTCCAGTAGTGGCGTCATCAAGTCCGCTGTTGTCTCTGGGTCCATTTACAGTGCTTCTGCTGGGATTCCATCTGGTCCTGCTGCTTTTCCAGCTTTTAGCATCTTGATTGCCTTCAGGACTTCTGATTTCGTCGGGGGTTTGGTAGCTCTGTCTCCGTTGTTGGTATTGCTGGGCGCGTTGTAGGTGGTGGTCGATTTAGGAGTCTTTTGAAGTGTTCAGCCCAATGTTTCCTTTGCTCCACTTCTTTGGTGAGGGACTTTCCGTTGTCATCTTTCACCGGCTTGATTTGTGTCAAACGTTTGCCCGATAGGTACCTAGTAGTTTGGTAGAGTGTTGCGAGGTCTCCTTTACCTGCAGCTTGTTCTGCTTCACTTGCTATGGTTTCATAGTACTTTCTTTTGCCTTCCCTGGCACTCTTCTTTACTCTTTTGTTCAGTGTCTTGTAGTTTGCATTCAAATCCCGTTTTTGTTGCTCATCGGTGCACTGGAGAATCTTTTGTTTCAACATTCCTCTCTCATCTATCAGTCTCCAAGTGTCCGTAGTGAGCCACTGTTTGTCCTGTCTCTTCTTTCTGCCTAGAATTTCCATGCAGGTTTGACTCCACACTGTTTTCAAGTTGTTCCAGTGCTTTTTGACGCTGACCTCTTCGCTAGTGTTGATTTGTGTCTCGGCTTTGTCCTTTATGCTTGCAGTGAAGATGTCTTTTGTGTCCTGGTCCTTCAGTTTTTGAGTGTTGAACTTGGCTTGTGGTCTATCTGCAGCCCCTGTTTCTCTGAAAGCTTTTAATTTGATTTGGATTGTCCCTTGCACGAGGTAGTGGTCTGAGACAACGTCTGCTCCTCTTCTTACTTTCGTGTCCAGCAGGCTGCGCCTCCACTTCCTTGAGATTGAGATGAAGTCAATTTGGTTTTTGGTTCACCCATCTGGTGACACCCATGTAGCCTTGTGGATATCATTGTGCTTGTATACGCTGCCACCAATCACTAGTTCATTGAAGGCGCAAAAGTCAGCGAAGAGTTCTCCATTTTCATTCATCTCTCCAAGTGCTCTACACATGATGAGTTCCCTTTCTATGTTGTCTGATCCCAGTTTGGCGTTCATGTCTCCCATTAGTATTTTGATGTCACCAGCTGGAGTATTGTCCATTGTTGTCTGCAGTTGTCTGTAGAATTCTTCTTTCTTTTCGAGTTCTGCGTTGTTGGTCGGTGCATAGCATTGTATAATTGACACTTTCCCTCCTTTGGAGTTGAATCTGGTGGTCGTTATCCTGGTAGAGATCGCCTCCCATTGCATCAGGGCCTCCGTTGCCGTTGGTGACATCATGATAGCCACGCCCTCGGTGTGCATGTGGTTATCTTCTGGGTGACCGGAGTATATCACTGACACACCCGTTGACAATTTGGTGAGTCCATTCCCGTTCCATCTGTTTTCACATATCCCCTGTACTTGAATTTTGTATCTTTTCATTTCGTTTGCGATCTGGGCAGCTTTGCCAATCTCGTACATTGTGTGGACATTCCATGTCCCCACAAAGACTTTTTCTTTTGTCTCAAGGAGATACATCGTGCTGAAGTTTCTGTAGCAGGCTTGAAGAACATGTTTATTCTTCTATAATTGATTTCTTTTTGTCCAAAATCTTCCTTAATATGTCAACTGAGGGTGTTGACACGACTTATTTTGGGAGCCGGTCCCAGGAATTTGTGACTCAGTGTGGGAACCAGTACTCCACAGCGACATATTTCCTCCTTGACTTCTGAATTCTCCTACTATGTTTGAGGTCTTCGAAACTGGTGAGAAAGCAGTTTTAAATATGATAACATCTCCTTTCCACCTTTAATATGAAGCCTGAAAGAGATTCAACTGTTCAGTCTTTCGTCACTGGAAAACTAATTACGCCAAGAAGCATAAGTCTTGCCCCTTCCTGAAGCCTTTCTAGGTTGTGAAAGCCCTCCCCCAGACAAGGACTAGCTGACTAGGTTCAATTTTCCAGTTTTGACCTCATCTGAGATGCATGTAATGAAGTGAACATATGACTAGTAATTCTAGCAGATGCTCTGCGTACTGATAATATAGGTCTGAAACTATGAGCTGACACCACGCAACAGTTTCCTGCTGGTTTTAGGCCTTGAATTACAATGACACCTAGATCCATATACGCCTGAACTGATGTGGGTTCGTATGAGCTGACGCTTGTGTGTCAGATTACCATGTTTGAGCATTCCTCTCCGGAGATTCCGCTAATTGTATCACAGGGTGTCCGATGAGCACAGGTAACTCAATGATGAATAATGGGAGCTCGAGAGATTTGCCTTGTGGCACCGTACTACTTGCTGTGGTCCAGGAGGAAACTTCCATTTGGTTTTCACTCTTTGTCCGCGACCTACGAGGAATTCCTCAAACCGGTTGAGATTAGCCGCCGTTGATTTCAAGACTAATCGATTTCATAAGGAATCTCGTGAGTACTTTTTCAACAGAATTGAAGTCTGAATTCTCACAGTCAGAATCAATGAAGAAATAGCTATTCTGGTTTGCTGCAATTTGAGCACACTGAGGATACGATATTGATTTCTCTGTCTGTCACCAGAAGCTGGTGTCACATCTGGGATTTTGATTGGCTCGGAGTTGAGTGAACACTGAATACTTCGTTGGTAAAACCATCCAGTCACCGTTTTTTAAGTGCATGTACCACACGCTGGAGAGATGTTGTAGAAGGACGAATTAGGCTGAACAAAATGGCACTAAAAAACGTTTCTTAAGACCTGGAGTACAAATGCTATCTCTCATTCACATAAGTTACATATCTAACCTACCATACCTTCTCTCGAAACGTACAATGCGAAAGTGATGATGGATCGAGCCTACAGGTCGTTTCTCAATCGAAACTCAGAGCTTTTCCGTAAATTCAAACTTATGTGATAAAGTTTTCAGACCATAATATCTTAAGTTTATCCAAATGGAAGGTGGTAACGCAATCCGCAAAACAGGGTATTACACTGGAAACTTTAGTCACCAGCTTGTTACTTGCCTCAATCATAAGACTACAGCCCACACAGATTGTCAAGTTCATATAGTTTACACAACTGAGCATATGAAATCCGTTAATCAAAAACTTGTTTTGTATATTCAACCGAAGTTCGTAGAACGTTAGCTCCAGGACCTCCCACAATGATTACAACTCCATAGCCAGTTTACATAATGCGACTTTTAAAGTATCCAAAGAGTAACCGGTCCGTCACAAATGATATGCAAATATATCGGATTGTTCAGCTAAAGCTATTATCACGCCGAGTTTTACAAGAGCTGGTGTTTTTTATCTGAGTGTTAGAATTGTCGCTTTCTTGTTGATTACAACTACTATGTAAAATGGCCTCTGTTTTGTGCTCCTCAAGCAGAGCATGTACACTAAGACCGGGTTGTTCCCAAAAGTAAGTTTTAATTTTATAATGGGGAAAACGTTGGACTACATATGTAGCAAAAGACTGCTAGTTGCTCAGTGGCTAAATACGCAAACTCATTGTTAGCCAACCCTCTACGAATGTTCTATCAACTGAATGTTACTGAAAATCCCCTAAACATCGGCTACTGACTACATTCAGAAAGCCAAATAAGCACATAGTGCTCATTCATACATCTTATGTATTTAGTTGTGAGCATGTGCTGATGTTTTCACAAAACCGATCATGGTCTGATAACTACCCCCAACCAGTTACCAAGACTTCATTCCTATTCTGGCGACAAATTACCGAATACTCATTTCAATTATAACTTTCACAATAACATTGCCTCGACTAGCCTCTTCGAGCAGGGTTTTCATCAGCTTCAGTTAATGGAAAAACTTGGGGGCTTGCTGGTATAGTGAACAGTCTACAACTAGGACAAGGCATGTTTCCCAGCAGATAGCTGACACAGTGTCGGCAACAAACGCGGATACTAATATCCCTAATTACCACACCTGTATCTCTCATTGCATACTCTGTCCAAACGACAGACCAGCCCTGACTACCATCTCACAAGCCTACCTAAAGACTTACATTGATCCAAAGATGATGGTTAGTGAGTCTAAGAACATGTATACAGATGATAGTCACGGAGTATTTTATCAAGATGTGGTCCACACACTGAAACCACATAGCCAGTGTTTAGTTATTATCATCGTAACTACTAGATCAGTTCACAACAAACACTTAACCAGTACATTAGCTTCCATATAATAATAATATATTCTCATTTTTGTGCATGAGGGACACCAGTTTACAGGCATCATCAATATGATAAATTACACATATAACAAGTAAGCACAGTCAGTAATGATAATATAATAAGGTACATACTTATTCCTACCTATGTAGGACACACCAGTTGTACAGGCATGGATAATACGGTGTGGAATCAAGCTGTAAATCAAAAAAAAAAAAAAAAGTATTATTTAAATTACATAAATTTTATATATGGTTAATCACATGGTTGCTGTCTTTTAGTCTTAAGTTTGCAGAAAAAATTTGATAACTGGTGATTCAATGGACCACGTCAAAAAATATGGAGATATTGACTTCACATTAACAAAATAATATGATAATAACGTACACATGGAGTAAGCATGCTTATAGTTTTTCACTGACACAATATATATATATACATAGGAAGATAATGAAATAATGACAGTAACACACTTTGCATAAGTTGAAACAATTATATGATATAATCCTAGGCGCCATTATTGTTTGAATTTGTGGAAAATGAGCGTAACAACTGAGCGTTGCGTTACATTTGGTCGATATGGTAGGTTACTCACAAAAGTATAAGAATGGCTTATAAAACGTTAGTTAGTTTACCATAAGCGATTTGTTTTAGGCAATAAAATCTGCTAGAGGCTCACCACAGCAGCTATAATCCAGTTAAACATGCAGAGAAGTATTAATGATCAAGCAACCAGTGGATATATATGCAGACCATCACTGATTATGATCACTGAGGAATAGTGCACAAGTAAAATCTCTAGTGACAGCCTAAGAATTGATAACCACAACCTTTTTCTAATGGACATAAGGATGGGCCGTGGGAGTGGAACACCTATTTACAATTAATATGTGCAACCCAGTTCATTAGATCAATCGTGTCATAACTAAATGACACGGTCTGGGTCGAAATGAAAGTTGTTAGAAGTAAACCTATACTTACGGGTTGTGTGTACCGAACCCTATCATCCAGCAAGAAGTATGATAACATACTCAGCCACATTTCAATGTTATAGCCAATCTTCCCTTCAGTTATAAAATTATCGGAGGTGATTTCAACATGCCAGAAGTATCATGGCCTTCACTCCGAGGACCCCAAAGGTATGATAATCTCCTGAATTTCATCGTCATAAAATTAAGTCAAATCATGATGTCACCGCGCCCGAAAAGATTCCTAGCTTCAAATCGCCCCAAAGCCACTACACTCTGACATCGTTACGGCGAAGTCTGAGAATGCACTCAACAAAATACTACAGATATCACGACTCATCATCATTAATTGCTTTTACGTCCCTTCTCACTAGAATTCAAGAGTTAAAAAATATAAGCCTCAGTAACAAAGAAATGCGGGACATTCAGGCACCACATAACCCAGGAGAAATAGCAATACTTTTCAAAAGTAGGTTAACAAACTCCAAAACAGCCTATCCGAAAATACTATACTTAGACGGCATTGCTTACGAAAATACTGAGGTGATATGTGAACTGTTTAGCAAGCACTTCGCCAGATTATACACTTTAGAGAACGATGAGGTTGTGGATTTCCCACGTAAAACAGACGAATGTTTAAGTTACATACTTTTCATCACACATGAGATCGATAAGGCTGTCGCAAATCTTAAGTTTAGTAACACACTTGGTCCAGACGGTATGTCTCCCATTCTGCTGAAAAACGGTGGTAGTGACATGAATTTACTCCTACTCAAGTTATACTCAATTTCATTAAGCGATGGGACATATTCTACCTGCTGGAAGAAGTCTTATATTGTACCTATCCATAGAGATGGATATCAACAACTACCGCCCCATCAACATCACGTCTGTAGTTTCACGTGTAATGGAAAGGATAGTCAAGACTCAAATCATTCAGCGCTTGCTGTCAAATGACCTGCTATCCCCATCTCAATACGGTTTCTTAAATAGAAAGTCATGCATTACTTGCCACTTACATTAGTTTGACTACATCACGCAATCGGTTGATAAAGGGCGTTCAGTAACAACATTATTTCTCGACGTTTGCAAAGCCTTTGATAAAGTCCCAGATATAAAAATCCTAACAAAACTCCAACCCTACGGAATAACTGGAAAGTCAAACAAAGGTGTTTTGCCATTGACTAGGTATAGACTCCATCGTGAACATCCCAGAGGGAGAGCTCACCAGAGGTCAAGGACTCGGATGTGTTCCCACTTATTTTCATTGCGGGTTTGCCGTCCCTGGAATTCCTTACCGGCAAATGTAGCTATGGCACCGTCCGTTGACACCCTTAGGCGAAGACTGGACAGTCATGCAGTGACACAAGGACTGAGTCCAAATGGCCCATCCCTTTAAAATCCCATCCACCATTCATGGACAGACAACTAAATTGGTCGTTTTACTTCTTTACATTCTCTCCCGTCTTACTCTCCTGACAACTCCCACTAATACACTTACACTTATTATTGTTACTGATATTATATACACATATATATCTATATATGTATAAGCATATATCAACTTCACATTTAATTAGCTGTCTGTTTTTACATTTTCCTTACTTCTTTTTCCGTCTTTTTGTCTGAATAACGTACACTAATTATATCTATTATTATCTCTTTTGTTTTGACGACTATACCGGAGGACTAACTGGTGAAAGGATCAACTCCATTCACAGTAGTAACAGTCTTAACCCACCGCATACTACAAACAACATATAATTAATCCCAGCACTACTCCTTTTGGAGTCAACCAAAGCTACGACAGTCGAGTGGCGGGATGAGCTACGCAGAAGTTTACCGAAGATCAGGAATCTTTACCTCACAATCAAGAGGCGAGCACAAAGAAATCAAATTGGTTTATACTAGCTCGTTAAAAAAATATTGGATATTGGACAAAATTGGATATTGGAACCGGTCGCATAGCAACCGCAATCGCTTGTAAGATATGAGTGTTGTCTACGTAGGCGTCGGTCAATGTGGTGTACAGCTTATGAGCACGTTTTTGTCCCACAATATAAAAAATAAAACGTAAGGTCTATTGAGAAATCTTCCTAATTGGAATTTCACGCTCACCTCTCATTTGTGAATGGCTACGGACAAATTCGTTCCTAGATATCTAGGAACCCATTGTGTACTGAAATAGCGCTGCTCGTTCTTATAAGGATCACTGTAGGAATAATTAATGCGACCAAACCTTAGAAATAGGATTCTCAGTTGAAATACATCAATGCCTTTAGTACTGAAATAAAACTGAAAGCTTGCCACTATGCGCCGAATTAAGTCTTTTTATTCTGGAGGCGGCTAGTGCTGACTCTGGGCTGAGAAGACTGAAAAAATACTGATATGCAAATCCAGTAGGTTCTGCCCGAGCTAGCAACGATTTCGGGCGCATTGCAGACCTATTGGGGCAGGCTTAGGGACAATGTCCCACGTTCTGCATTGCGTCCGAAAATAGCGCTAGCTGGGTGAGTTACACCTGAAAATGCCTAGAAAACGCAGGGTGCTAAATTAGTGCCAGTCATGCTGAAAACCAGCACTGAGTTCTAGTCTGTGCGCGCAGATAAACCATTTCATAATTTACTCATTATAGTATGTTAGAGTCAGTTCGAGATTAGTGAAATTTAATTCAGCATCATATTAAGCTTTGTCAGGTATAATGATTATTATCAGTTTCGGTACTGCATAATTTCTGTGTTATCTTTGCGTTGAAAGTCCTACAAACAGTTTCGATTAAGGCTGAAGTCTTTCACCTGACGAAACTTCATTTGAATATAAGATAAATAAACATTCCACTTTTTTTGACTCTACAAATATATATATATAAATACTGACTAAAGTAATACGAGAAAATGGACTTAAGCATACGACAGTTGTTCACTATAAAATAATAAGTTCATTTGTGTTGAAGTTACTGCAGGAGTATGAGAGTAATTTACTTGATGTTTACTTAAATACGGAAAAGCATTCATATAATATTGCCGTAATGCTCGTGCATTTTACCCCAGGAAGCCCCTAAGTTTTAAATACAGGTATCCCTATGAACCATGCTGATTTGTTGATATTCGAAATCTCGTGCGATTTACGAGAAAAAAGGAGGAAATGAGAAAACCAGCGGGAATCATGCGAAACATGAGATATCAATGAGAAAAGTGTGGAAACCGTGCATAAAAAGAGAGACCTTATTGGGAAATTATGCTTATTATGGGAAAAAGACACATTTGATTGCAAATTCTGCTTCATTCCGCCTCTCCATGTGAATCATAGGCTCACTGATTCCTTTTTGGCCCAGAATAAAAAGGTATAATTTGTTGTGTTTGTTTGCAACACCCATGGTGTTAGTGAATTATTATGGTCATGAAATATGGTTCTTTGGCTTCATATCACCGTTGTTAGAAGTTACTTTCAGTTCAATTAGAGAGGTTGCATTTTTAATATTTAGATTTAAAATGAGGCCATCTGGAACACTAGCAAAATACACTGGACCCAGGTTTCATGCTGGGCATTTGCCAGCAATACATATCTGCAACCTTAGAGGATGCAGTGTCCCTAATGGGACTAAAACGTGCTACATCCATTGCCACAGTCATATTACTTGCCCCTGAGCTATTCATCCATGTGATTGGCGCGAGCTCGAATACCAAAGGGAACGTCACTTCCTTCGAATTTACGGATGCATCTTACTGATGTGTATCAGTAATTGCGAGACCAGGCCCGTGGCTTCCTAATGATTGCCTCCAGTCATTTCGAGGTGCATAGCAATGGCGATGATGACATGTTCTGCCCATTTAAACCTGTCTTTCTAGAATGTTCTCTTTGGTAGAAAACAACATATGCAAGGTGTCTTAAAAAATTATCGTTGAGTATGGAAGTGGTAAAATGGTGTCACAAAATCAAGGTAACAGATAAAGTATAAGGTCACTTAATACAGTCGCAATGTTAACCTGTAAAAGTTAACAAAAACCTGTCATGAGTTAACGATTAATTGGGTACAAGACCAAATGTTAGTGTAGAGACGCTCATGACGACCTAATGGAGAAGGAATATGTTACTTCCTTCAACTTGTTTTTTCTTAAAAATGCATCAAAACTCTGTTACCTCTTTCTTTCTAGTCCTGCGTTGTTCCCTAACTTAGAAGAATTTGGGATGTCGTGACATCCATACAAATTCTTTGTGGTTTCAGTAATATCCATTCATATCTATCGCTAGTAACTTGTTAACCTAATGGGCATGCACTTAACAGATACATTATCACCCAAAATTTATTATGTAAAGAATAAACACTAGTTGCTTGTCATGAAAAAGTTACCAAGAAATCATACACTCTGACCTAATTTTTGTGTGTTATAAAGCATAATGACTGAACATGTAATCTGCGTTCAGATGTGTTGATTATTAAAGTTGATCGTTAAAACATTGTAAGCTCGGTAAAAATAAAACGGAATATAAAGCTTTATATAGGTTACTTCTGAAATGCCAGATATTACATCAGAGTTTATTCAAAAATTGCTGTGAGAATTTATCCTGAGTAGTTTATTAGGTCGTTTAAAGTAGAAAAAAACGTTTGTTTTCAGCAGGAGTGAACATGATTGCTGGACACAAAACTTAAGTGTGCATCTCATCTACGGCACAAAGTTTTAAATAGTACACTCTGAAGTTACCGTAGTTCAAACTAAAGTTCTGCTGTGTCAAATTAACCTTTATGATTTCATATAAACTTAAAATTCCATTTAAATAATGTTTACACTTATTTACTTATGCTTACAGAGACTCATTTTTATTGGATGAAGTTGGTCAGTTCAAAGGTATTCTTGTTGACTCCGAATCTAAAACATATTATCATACTGCCAATAAGCTTAATCTACAGCATGTTTTCTGCTTACATTCAGTACATTAGTGATAACTTGTGATTTTTAGTCGATACTTTCGCAAATACAATGTGATTCTTGGTCGTAGAGGACGTGGTTCAAACTGGGCTCATGGTAGTGTATTTCTCATACCTAGAAAAAATTATTTGATTACAAGGTTACTATGATGATACAAAAGATGACTGTTTACTTGAAGAAAGTGTGGAGTCCGTCAGAAGACAAATTGAGAGGTTAGCAACATACTTTTAGTGTCCTCATAATTCTATTGATCAGAAGACACTGGATTAGAATTTTCTGATATTATGCCCTGATTTTTATTCTTTAAGTAAACATTTTTTACAAAAAAATCTTTTACAGAAATTTAGACTTTAGAAAGCCCATTTTAGTGTTGAAACCCCAGTGTATAAACACTTCAAACAAAGTATAACCAATAGAAATATACATAGCTTCCCAGCACTCTCACTCTTGGCTTAGCTTTGAACTACGATAAATAGTATTTACTCATATGAACATTTGGATCTGACCATAGTAGTTTATCCAAATATCCATTCAGAATCCTGGTACTTTGAACTGATATGCTTTTCTGAACTAAATCAATCCCAGAATACTGCTGACAAACTAGATACTGAAAGAGTGAAATGGCGTGAAATAATTGGGAAAATCAGGCCTGGCTAGTGACCATTACTGGTTCATAAGAGGGATTTTCAGCCTTTCGTATTAATCAGTAATATGTATAGCACTGCGTTTTTTCTCGTTCCAATCAAATCATCTTATGTTTTGGGTTTTTTGGATTTTCAGAGGAAACCTGAGTGGAAATTTACTTTAAGCTGTACACTTTACATATAACTAACTGTACCCGCCTTGAATTTGTCAAAAAAATATTCTCGGGTAAACCGAATTTTCGCTTGAATTGCTTCACTAGTAACCGAAGTTATTTTAGTGTCACTTGATCCATCATATCTTCATATGATTTTATTTCTTTTTAAATGATGCCTCTTTTGACGTTGGATTGATTCCAGTTCGCATTGTATGAAAAATTTGTAACAGGAAATAAGATTTTATTTGTTAACTAAGGTGAACATATCTTTGCCACAGGCAGATACCAGTGACAGAAGTATTAGGTAGCTTTTCACTCCATCGTTATGCTAGCTGAAACTAATCGATGGACTGATATTCATAAATTAATTTCCCAGAGATTTGACTGATTTCACAGCGCAGTATTACAGACTGGTAGACGTTATAAACCATCACAAAGTGTTAACGTACTCACCTCATCACGCGAGATCTTACATTCTGTTCCTAATAAAGTGATAATTACACGTGTTAGTGGAAATTCGCAAGCTGTAGGTGCAAATCTGTCTGGAACTTCCTAACTTTTAATTACCTTTCAGCTCATGTAGACTAATGGTAAAACCCACTTGAAGAACAAGGTTTTAGATATGCTTATACTTCACTTAACTTCGGGCTTCCTATAACAGAGTCTCTAATTCATGAAAAATTCCCATTCGAACATTAATAGACAGAAGACAAGTAGTTCAGCGAAGAGTCTCTTTTCGGCGAATTCATTTTCATAGCTGTACAATCGCAAATATATACGGTTATTTTGTATGTGTGTGTATATTAAATTTGTAAAACGAAAATACAATTAGTAAATTCAGATGAATTGGATGTCGACATAAGAGGGTAGTAACAAAAGTGTTTAGTTGTCTCTAATTACAACAACAAAGTAGTTTAAAGACAACGATTGTCATTTAGTTTTACAGACGTTAAATAGGATTGTAATAAGACGGAGTTGAACCTTCAGGGTGAAGCTGAAATCTCTCAAAACAAGTGGAGACAGGCTACAATTCAAGTGCAACATTCAGAAACTGAAGGACAATAATACAAGGGATGCCTTCGCTACAAACCAGATTAGAGAAAAGTCAGAGACACACTGCGTATTATCACCGAGGAAACCTGCATGGAAGAACATTGGAACTAACGTTTTGAAGGAGATGTTCAAGAAAACGTGTACAACTGCTCTAGGAAGAAAGAAGAGACATGACAAGGAATGGTTCTCAACGGAAACCTACCTGGAAGCTAATCGAGGAAACCAGGATGGTGAAAGAGATGACTCAATGCAAAGATGGATAACAGGAGAATGAGAAGCTGAGTTCACAGCAATGTATACTGCACTGAATCAAGAAAGACGTGAAGAAGAGTGCTATAAAAGACAATTCTACGACACACTGGCCAGTAACTGGAGCAGAACAGGTAGGCTGCAAGAAAAGAGACCTCAGGACATCATATCAGATAAGCAGGTCTCTATCCAGGAAGAGATCAATAAACGATGTTCAAGGGAAGCTGATTACCAAGGAGAAGGAACAAATAAAACATTGGGCTGATCCCTTTGAATGACTCTCGAGTCGACCATCACCTGCAACAGCACGCACAGAACTGCCTGTCAGTGCAAACCAATCCTCCAACGAAAGCGGAAATCCTGAATGCAATCGAGCTACTGAACGCCGTCCAGGAAGGCATCAGGACCAGACGGAATCACCCCACTCCGAAGCACTGAAGACGGACCCAGAGACTGTGGCAGATGTCCTCACACCATTATTGCAAAAGGTTTGGAAAGAAGGAAAGGTACCTACCGATTTGAAGAAAGGCAACTTTGTCAAGCTAAAAAAGAAGGAGGACTAAGGCCTGGGCAAGAGCTGGCGTGGAATAATGCTCTTTTCCACTCCCATTAATATACTAAGTCGCATCATCCTAGAGAAAATAAAGGATGCACTGGATACAGAACTACGCCCACCACACCGAACAAGCTGGCTGGATTCAGGAAAAGCAAATAATGTTCTAATCAAATTGCTGCTCTACGCATCGTCATCACAGCACTAAGCATAGAATGACAGTCAAACCTCTACATCAGTTTCATCGACTTTGAAAGACTTTCGACAGACAGCGTTGACCGAGACGTAATTTGGCAACTACTTGAACACTACGGCGTGCAGTGTCAAAGTCTTTATCAACCTCATTCAACAGCTGGCTATATGACAATCACACGTGTCAGGTGATCCGCAACGGGAAACTCAGTGAAGCGTTCGAAGTGAATACAAGAGTAAGACAAGTCTGGCTGCCTATTATCACCAACGATGCTATTCTTAATTGTGGTGGACTGGATTATGCGTCAGACTGTGCGTTGAGAGTGAGAAGACAGGATTACGCTGTACCACCAGTGAGAAGACTCTAGAAGATCTGCATTTCTCAGACGATATATGTCTAATGCCACACAAACTCGAAGGCTTAGAGGCAGGCGAAAAGCAACAAACTGGCAGGAGAAGTAGGCAGCGAAGACAGGACTCCAGGTGGACATAGAGAAGACGGAGGTGATGAAGGCAACTAGCTAACAAGAACAAAAACCATCACCAATCACCATCAAAGAGAGAGATTTAGAAGAGGTTACTTCCTTCACTTATCTAGGAAGCACCGTTTCAACCACAGGCACACGGCACGGATGAAGATGTCAAAATCGGTCAGAATCGGGGAGGCGAGGTACGCCTTCATCAACCTGAAACCAGGTTGGAAATGTTCTGCACTAATTCAGCATAAAGTACAAGATTCGGATTTTCAACACCAATGTCAATTCGGTCAGTGCTTCTATACGGGTCAGAAACATGCACCGCGTGTCACGGAAAGGATTTCCAACAGGCCACCGCAGACTTTCATCATCAGCTGCCTTCTCTGGCTCCATACTGAAGATCAAATGGCCGACTAGGAAGAATTAGTAACACGAAACTCTGACTGGGAACAAACCAACCAAGAGCCGATCGCTCAACAAATATGTAGGAGAAAATGGAGGTGGGTGGGACATACGCTGAGGCGACCGTCGAATGACATCACGCGCCAGTCCATAACTCGAGTGGAATCCAAATGGGAAGCAACGAATAGGTTGTCGGTGTGAGTGTGACATGAAGTAGATCGTGTGAAGAGGATGACAGAAAATAGAACAAAGTGGAGATGTGTTGTTGAAGGCCTATGTTCCATTCGGAACTCAAGGGAACAATAATGATATATAATAAGACGGAGTCACAGCTATAATAAGTAAGTTTATTCGCTGGTGTCCTTGCCTCATATGGACATGCACACACACGAACACATAAGGTGAATCACATGAAATAGAAACACATTTTAGGGTAACGAAAGTAATGCTAAGTAGCAGCTGAGATCAGTAAGTTCAAGTGTCATTCGAATTTATGTATATCTTGTAACTTTTGTGAATATTCTTACACTGAGTAGAAGCTTGTGTTTCATAAATTTCATACCAATCAATTGTTATTGCTTTTAGGAGCAATATTTGTCCTGGAATATGTCTCGTTCACAGTTTGGCTGGTGGAACAGGCTCAGGGTTTGGATTACGTTTACTTGAAGAAGCACAAGATAACTTAGGCGTCCGTCTATGTTTAACATTTAGTGTTATGCCATACTGTTACGGGGAGTCGCCACTTCAAGCATACAACATTTTGCTGTCTTTGGCTGGGTTGACGCGGTATGCCATATACAGTATGACTTCTTTTATTTGAGATAATACTTGAGAATTTCTTTTTTGTTGATTGATCAATAATCCAGTTTGGTATTTAGCATAACATGTATAAATCTTTGTATGAAATTGTTAGGTCTACTAAGCCTTAATAATTTTCGCCTGTTAGCTTTTGTAATAATGATAATAATAACAGTTATTATTATTTTTATTATCATTATCGGTATTATTATTCTTTCCGCGAGTTCCGAGTGAAGCGTAGCGCTTCAGTGGCACATCCCCATTTTACACGGTCTCCTGCCCTTACCTTTAATTGACTGTACGTCTACACACAAACTTTCATATGTTCTTCACATGACGTCAATGGCCCCCTCGTGCGTCCAAATCATCACTTCTCATTCTAGTTCCACTTGGTGGCCTGCCAGGTGTGTTTCATCACAACGATCTCTTCAGTGTATGTTCAGTCCATCAACATTTCCTTCTTCATATTTGTTGCGCAACACTTTCTTGGCTGGTTCACCACACTGTCAGAGCTCCTTGTTGCTTATACTTTTTGGCCGTCGATCTTATCTTCAGTATCTAGCAAACTCAGCTAGCTGTTGACAAAAGTCTGTAATAGCCTGTTGGAAATGCATTAGGTGACGTGCGCTGCCAGTCATGGAGTATACGGAAGCACTGACTTGCTATTACTCTTCAATATTCTGATCCTTTCCCTTCTGTTGAGAGCTGTTGATCTTAGGGAAAACAAGAAGACAGTTGCAGTGAAGAAAATTTTATTGACGAAGTTATCAACTAGGCTGTATATTATAAAGGGGTGAGATGGTGGCAGAATTATTTCCGGTCGAAGGTTGGATTAAAGCGAAGAACAAGATAAAAAGTGTGTGACGCAATTACGGGTTAAAAATATAATAATAAGAAAAATAAGCAAGAAGTTCGAAAAAAAATATGGTCAGATAATAATGATTGAGAATAGAAAGGACTGTGTGATAGCACAGGAACTGAACAAGTTTCTACGATTGTCTCTCAAACCTCCTGAGAGGAATGCGAAAATTCTAGAATGCCGCGAATATCCGAAGGTATTCTGGAAGGATTTCAGACAACATCATGTATCTCCCAAACTCAAGTACACTGAAACAACGCAGTCTAAATAGCATTGGTGTCGTCATCTTTAGATTTTCTAAAATCGAACAGAATATTTGAAGAAATTCTCACGTTTTTTATGAATTATCCACTGATTTCAAGTTTCATAAATGTTACATATCATCAGCAAAGGGGGGCAACATGAATTATTTTATATTTTAGACACTTAGAGAATTATGTGATAGCCCTTTGCCTCTAGTTATTTTGGAATTTTTCTTCCAGAATAAAGGTGCAAGTGAGTGAGATTTCATAAGTCTATTAGGTGTTTTAACTTCCATTTATTTTAATGAGAAAATACTGTTGAGTGCATCTGAGAGTATCATGAAAGTTTTTACTGTCTAAATTTCTAAGTGAATAAAATCTGTGTGAAAGTGATTAGAATCTTAGGACCAAACTACCAATCTGTCTTGTTTCTGCAAGCATTTAGTTTCACTACGTGATTCTTCAACCTGTATAACATCTAACACGTCTTTGTTTAATAAGAGTAATTCATCTTTTAGATCTAAATCCATAATAAGTAGGCATATTTCTCGAACGACCGGTTCTAATGTGGAGGTTGTGTTACCAATTTGTTTAAGAACGATAAACCTCCATAGTAGTACTAGAAGCAGGTGGTTGCATCATTCAGTTTTGAAGATCAAAGCACTGTTCACTTCTGACAATCTTTCCTGTGCAGTTCAGCATCTTCAAGATTTATATTCAGCACACTGAAGTCGAATAAAACAGTTAGCACTTTCCTGTTGCATCATATCACTTAATCTTCAGATACTACTTGCTACTGGATTAAAATAACTTCATAAATACCAATTAGTTTGGAAGAGTTCTCACATTGGAGGTGATGATTTCCTCCAAGTTCCTATCATGAGGTCTGATCTACTGGATCAAGAAGTAAGAGGTATGAAAGGATATTTGTGATAATAAGAAAGGGTTACGATATTTCTCAAAATGGATGGAACTACAAAACGCTCACCGGTTGTGTCCATTGGAGGAACTGAAAGAAAACATGTACATAATGATAATATGGAAACTGCACACTTCTGAGGATCTCAGAAATATACCGTAGGAACTATCAACTTCGAAGGGTTTTTCATTTATTCTAAACTGACGGAAAAACTCCATTCACCGGTATTATTTTTTTGTTTTTTCTTGTTGATCGATAGCATAGCAGACGGTATTGTACTGCTGTACAACGATTGGTTGCTTGCTCAAGTACAGCTGAATTCGACCAATGGATACAAAACAAAAACAGCAACAGGTGTTTTAGAAAACGTTACCGGTATTAATAATTTGGCGGCCGAACAAATGACTAATTTACTAGCGCCGTGTAGCCCAATGGGTTCATCAGAATCACACGAAGAAGATAAAAACAATGATGCTTACTATCTAGAACCATGGGCTATTTGTCAGACACTGACTCCGTTATGTGATGTAAAGTTTGTAAGGTGTATATCAAGCGATGATAGAAAGCATATTACACAGTAAGAATTTAAATTCGCTTATGGTTATATATACAAACATATATGTATACATACACTGCCAAGGGAAATTTCCATTAAATAATATCACAGAAGATCTACGAAATTTGCTTCCTTTTGAAGTGTCACTAAATTTAAGACATAGATTTACATAGAAATCATTGCATAGTCAAAGTGTGCGTCAGACGCATTTGATTCAAGGACACAAATCATATATAATTTGGAATTACGAAAGATGTGGTTGTCTGCTTTACGAATTAGACAGAAATAAATGGATAAATGAATGCTGCAGTCTCTTGTTGACTACCTATTATCTTGTTTGGGAAAAATCTAATGGGATTGATAAAGAGTCCGATTTTCCATTATGGATAAAATTTATTTCGATAAAGTCACACAGTAATATTTACTGATGACTTTTCAAACAATTTATCCCTCATAATCAAAATCAAGTCCGATTTAGTCTCATTCTGTCGACAATGACGACTAAATGAATGTGTTAAACTCTTTCAAGTTTGCCTTTGGTACTCATCTTTTATACGTAGCCTAAAGTTATTGTTGTTCAGTAAAATAACTGATTGGCATTTGTTAAATAAATTTGCTTCCGCTTTTTCGTATCACTGCCACGATTAAATTAATAACTGAACCCGGAACTTAAACCATATTGGTTTAAACTTTGATTATCTATCCATTTCATCTTTTGAAATTACACAACTTCTGATTTTATGAGATTTTGAAATATTCATATCATCTGGATACATTCATTATGCTTATAATCTCTTGTTTTAATTGCTACTACCACTGCTATCACTAATATTGTCATTATTATTCCTATCATTGTTTTACCTGTGTAGCCATTGGTTGCATCTCTGTATATGTTTAAAGCTATTCACACTTGAAACAAATAGGAGAAGGATGTAATTTTTTAAAATTTAAACAATGGGATTTTTTGTTAGTCTTATCTCTCTGGCTAATCTTCTTTGATTATTTTGCTTGGCTGTTAGTTAATGTCGCTTTAAAAATCAACCAGTCACTTACATCTATTCACAACAAACAATCACTCAAAAGGAAGAATCAGTTTCAGTAATCGATGCATTTATGGTGATGAAATGTAGATTGATTAGATTGGGAAGAAAAAGCCAATCTTATTTACTAATCTTTCCTCAGAAGGCTGATTTCAGACCAACCTCCATTTATTTGCATCACAAACTTTCATTAATGATGGTAAAATCGTCAATCAAATATTCATTTGTTTTGTTCCAGTCATATTACTTCTAACTTTTTCCTCAATTTTTTAGGTGCGACTGGGTTCATATGATAGAAGATTTACAATTTAAATTACGCCAGTGTCCATCTGATTCCACATGGAGTTTGAATAAAACTTATGCATCGGCAGGTTGTCAGCCAAATAATTGTATTTCTGCACTACTGATTTACCGTATGCGAAAACCTTCAGATTTAGTTTCTGCACAGTCGTTAGTTCCAGGAAGCTTGAATTTTGTTAAAAATACTAAGAAACCAATCCCATTTCCTGGTAATGATCTTCTGCAATATTTAAGACCTGTGGGATGGAATGAAAAACCAGTTGTGCAATGGTTCGGTAATGTATATACATAAATATTCTGCGTCACATACTGTTCATGTCGACTTTCATTTTCTTAAACTTTTGGTTTATTTTTATTAAATGAAGAACAGGAAGTAATCAGTTTAAGTATAAGGCTGCAGAAGGTAGTTGGTTGGGTAAAATTGTAGTATTTACCTCACTGTTTTGGACGTGTGGTAAGCTATAGTTTTAAGTCAGCCATAATTCAAAAATATCATCATTTGCAGTAGAAGATAATCCTAGACATACCTATCCTTACGATTCAACTTAGGGATCGAGTACGATTAATCGGAACAAGTGAGGAATGGATGTTATCACTAAAGGCCTTTTAGTTATGCAAAACTTCTCAGTTATGAGCACCTTCGTAGTACTGCGTTTGATGAAATCACCACATGAGCAACATAGTAGTCATGCATTGAGCCCTTATTAGGAAAGGCAAGTCAGTTAAGGACGTCAAGGCCCGAAGTGTTTTGACCAGATCATCTAGACTGACGTGCTATTTCAGTAGAGGTAAAAATAAATTATGCGGAAGAAGAGGGTAATTAAACCAAGAAATCATGGCGAAATATAAGATCATTGGCAGGTAATGAGGCATATAGTTTGGTTGATTGCATTCTATGTAGCCACCAAAATACATGACAATATATTCCATATGCACTGACTCAATTGTGCTGATGCATTCACGAATTGTCTTCATCTTATTCGTCATGTTATACATGTTTATTTCCTTCGTCTTAAAACACTGAACGATTTTGAGTCTAATTATTCTAATTTTCTGTTTTCAGTTTTATCGGTTTCTGCATGATGAACAGATTAGGTGTGGCAACTTGATAGGTAGCAGATGGTGATACTACTCAGTTGTCCAAACTAAACTAGATGGAACAGTAAAAGAAGGTGGAATCCATGAGCTGAAAATAGAGTGCTTAAGTGAATCGAACACTAATTTTCAAAACTTGAACTTTTACACTATACTGCTGGTTCTGATGTTGTTAATGACTTGTCTGTGCAACATTATTTTGAATTTTGATATCTCACACATCTGCATTGGTCTATATGAAAAGTTGGAAAACAGGGCAGGTGAAACTCTGTTTTTTCTGAAACAAACTCTTAAAGATGCTGATTTCATATTAATCTGTTGTTTACAGTTGGTATGATTATGAACAATAAATTGTGTTCGAAACGTCATCCAGTAAATAATACTGTCCCAGTGTGTGATATGCCTAACAAACAAACTAATATGGATTTACATACTACAACGGTGCCAAATTTTTACACATATTTTAAAGATGCTGTGTGGCACTGTTAATCCATATATCGGAATGAAATATAAGAATTGAGGAGATCCTGTACTCCACAGTTACCATTTGAAAATCAGTCTTGTGTATTTAACACTGTTCATTTGTATAAAATGGAAATTAAGTGAGCGTTTGTAAGCTTAGGGGAGATTTGCTTTTTGTAGATTAAAACAGTGGTGTGCTCAAAGTCACCATGTTTGTTGCAGAACACTCATATTGAGTGTCGCTGCTGTATTAGATTATCGTTTAATGGAGGAAGAAACTTCTAGATTTATTTTTAACATATCCCGCAGTTCTCTGATATAATATATGTTCGTCTATTATAGTACGTTTCTCTCTGCTAGACAATAATAACACCAAGCTGTCTGTGGCTCATCGAAAAAATCACTAAATTATTCCTAGGATGAATTATTAAGCCGTTTTAATAACTACCTAAACAACAGCTGAAAAAATGCAGTAATTCAGTAATATGCAGTAAGAAAAAAATCCGGTTGTTTTAAGAAGCCAGATGTCATTTTCATGTTTAGTTGATATAAGGTCTTCATATTAACTTTGAAGCAGCTGCAATAGTTGTCAGAAGGCTTAATTCTCTTGGCATGATGTGAGTGTTAGACATAAACTAACAAGTAGTGTTGCTGTTGTCTATTCTCTTGATTGCTGTTGACAAGTCTTACTCAAATCAAACTTAAGTAGTGCATTCATCACGTTATCAAGTGATGAATGATGTGGTCGCCGTTTATGTATAAACAGTTTTACAGTTTTCCATATTCAAACTTTTAGACGCTTAGCTAAATTAAATCGGCTTTCGACTCTGATTAGTTCTTCGTTTTGACTGCGGCTGCAGGGAATTATGGCGCCCCTGATAATTATCGTACATTTTTAATATTTTTCTTAAAATTATTCTCGTCAATTTGTGCAGATAGCATAAAGTTGTCACAAATAAACTACTTTTCACTTTTCGCAATAAATTTTGCAGACTGTAATTACTTGAAGTCACATAAATCAGTTACTTTGGCATTCAATTCCTGTTGCATCATGGAAGACTTGAATTCCCTTATTTATCGTGCTAGAGTAAGACAAGAAGTTGGTGCCTATTTGCACTGGTACGAAAAGTATGGTTGCACTAAAGTAAGTCGTAAATACCTTACTTTTATAAGTAGAGTATCATCTTGTATTTTCAAGTAACACAGATAAATTTAATAATATGACGATAAGAAACAAATAATTGGACCGTTGATTGTTAGCTAACTGTACACAAAGATTTTATTTCGGTTGAAATTCGGCAACGAACTACATAAGAATGTAATATTGCTTGAAAAACAATGAAAATCCAACCAGAGTTAGACAACTCTATTATGTGAAACTGAGCCGGAAATCGCCAAATCACATTAAAGATGACAGAATTCACAAATTCACTCAACTAATAACATCTTAAAGTTATACTTTCTAATTCGTAACACTCACTACCGTCTAAGCCGTCCACCCAAATGAATCACTTCAACTCGCTTCACACTAAAGAATCACATAAAACGATAGGACAAGAAACGTAACAGAACTATCATAGGAAAACATGTGTGATGAAGAGGACAGTGACGTTTAAAATCCGGGAAAGTTCATTCGTCCCACTGTAGGCGATTTACAGCAATGTCATTAAAAATCTAAGTATTATATTTCAACGACCAAGACCGAACACTCCACGTCCCACTACGTGGCTCAGGCCAGTAGCCAATTACTTCAGCGATTGGTCTGACTGCTCCTCTGTCTTCTTCAATCAAATCGTAAAACAGTTAACTTTACTAATACCTACCATAGTACAAAACCTCATGCAAAAAGCTGAACAAACACATGTGGTCAAAAAGCGCAACATTGTGTTTCCTGCATTCAACAAACAGGTTTCCCAAATGGTACGGAATTGTAGTCATTGGGGATGATACAAGCTCACCTGAGTTAAGAGGAGCCTTTTTATGTTTGCTGAGATCCTGTTAACAATTAGTTCGTCATAGCTGCGATTATCATAAAATTAATGACAGAATCTGAATGATTCCGCTGAAAAAGGTGTGGTTCACACAACGAAACCTTAAGAAAAATCTTGTTAGGATTTCGTCAACACTGCGGGATTATTCTGGGTAATTTTAGAGTGATTCAATCTAACTCGGCACTTCGATTATTCTAAGAAATTCGCAACATTTATGATCTAGATATTTATAATAGCTGGTGTGATATGTCACCTCAGATTTTTATGTAGGATATTCAGACAAATGTATAAAGTGACGTTTAGCATGCATAATAAACACTAATAACAGTTGGTACTTAAAGTGATAACTCTCTATGTAATTCTAAGAGGCAGCAAGAATTCAAATAGCATAACATGCATCTCTAGCACTCCTTTCACAGTCAGATATTGCTATAATACTATTGGATTATCGAGGCACGATACCGCCTTCAGGTCAAGAAACAATACAAGTATGCTTCAAGATCTGTTGAGGAATGACGGTTTTATCGCTTGCCTAATATTCACTTGATTATTTTGGGTTTTTTTCAGCCAGACACTCTGAGTAGCTGCATCACCATGGACTTTACAATCCCAGGCACTATATCAGTCAGACTGTCCACCATAGACCATAACAGGAATACCTGCCTTCTTCATTAAAAAGTGGGAAATGAAGAATTCACACCATTAGGTTGAAGTTTCCTCACGTTTGTAAACACGACACAGTAATTTAGGCATTCTAGTCATTAAGTATATACCATCATCCCTGAATAACTCTAGAGTCCAAACATCAGATCCTGTTGTTGTATCTCTTCTTAGACTTGGGACCCTGCAATGTAAGATCAGTGCATTGGTAGTTCACTGTTAGCATGCTCTCCAACCACGAACGTGGTCTAGGTTCGATTCCCTGTCGATGCACTCCTAAACTTGACTTAAGTGGTAAAGAGGACGTGAGGCTAGCAACTGCACCCTGTAAAAATAACCAAACCGCTACTGAAACTTTAGAGCTGAAGCTTGTAGCTATATATTTCACTCGGAAAAAAATGGAGTAGACGAAATTCAATTCAATTGGTGACTGTAAAAACAGCCATTTATGACCATTTTAATGAATATTTCAAAGGACTGAAATCTGACCTACTGTTAAGTTGATCAGTGTAATTTCTTTGTTTCACCTACTGCTTAACAGTGAACAGCTGTAACTCACTTAAAATTTTCATTAGAGTCTCTTGTCTAAATTACCAATCCTGTCTTCGTATTTAAGAAATTCATTTACATATAAGTGTTTCACATTTGGTCATCTTTAAAAACACCACTCATAATAATCTTGTATAAAGAATAGGTATCACCTTATGCTGAAATGATTTCCATCTATGTGGGTTTAATCCCCTAACACTATTGGCAGTCGTTGCAAAGAATCTAAACTAGTTTTATTCTTGCTGTTTTCACTCCTCTCTATCTAAAAGTAAAGGGAACACGGACTTTGGCGCCCGAATATGGACCGAGTCGCGAACCTTATTTCAGACCTAAACTATGGTAAAGCAGTACGGCCTAAAGGTTGGATTGCAAAAGGGTTTAGCAGTAGTATTGAGAAATTATCATCTTATTCAAATATATTACTTGCTTATATATGAGCATTAATTGACAAAATGAGAATAGATGTTCCTCTCATAATGACATATCCAGTTTGCCTAATTTATAAATCAAAGGATAAGTGGGGCGGGGAAATAAATCTGTGAAACCAGGCCTATTCTCAATCTAAGCAGTTGTATATTGACATGTCTTTGGATTTTAGTAAAAACTCGAAAAAGGACTGTATTCGTATTTACGGAAAAAAGGAGTTTTCAACAGGCTCTCTCTGCTGGGAAGCTGTGACCAGAGATTATCAGCAAATGAAGTGAATATCTACTGTCGTTTAAATAAGTGTCTACTTTCATTCTGATTGTGAATGTTGTATCCCGCTTCATATATTGTGGGCTTATGGCTGTCCATGAAAATTCATGCAGTAAAAAATAAGTGGGATGTGGTATTTTAACTGAAAATATAATCAAGAGTGTCAATGAGATCACTTTAAAAGAGACTAGATTGGATGAGAACTACAACAGGCTATGGCTTTTACATATTAGTTAGTATGAATAATCTGTTTGAACTGTTTTCATGTGTTGAGTGTTGTAAGTGTACTGTAAAATTACAATCAAAACTGATACATATATATCCTAAATTGTAATAAGTAATAGTGACTTCATTCTAAGTAATGTTAGTCACCAATGCGTTTTAATAAATACCTCTGTTTTCCAGAAATTGTCGATTACTTCTTATAGAGATGGTTGTGCTATGTACACGACTGTTATTAAATGAATAAGACTGGCTGGATTCAACATAGAACTTGGCACCGAAGTGCAGCAGTTCGAGTTGCCACGTTCCAAATGGCACACAAAGGTAGACAAGAAAATGAGTGAAGAGAATCAATAGAGTTTTGACAGGTATAAGAGTGAAACAGAATGAGTAATGGTAGAATGGAATATGAAAGATTACAGAGACTGAATACATCTGCGCCATTGACAACGATATATGGGAAGCTGTAAAATAAGTGTTTGAACATCTGAATGATAGATACTTCAAGCAGTAGCAGACCTAGGGCCTTTATCAATTCATGAATAGGTTAAAGAAACTGATTCCAATGAAATGTCTGACGTTTGAGTGGAATGACTGGTTTTTATATTTTTACCAATTGGATTTCATTCCATTTTGTAACACCGAATATTTTACAGACCAAAAGATATTTTTTAGAAGTTATCAGATTATTCTATTGAATAATGAATAACTACTTTTTTATATAGGACAACTTTGATGAAGCTTTCGAGCAGTTAAAACATGTAATAGAAGCCTACAAGAATCTAATATGATGTGTAATTAAGCACTCAGGTGTTAACATGAGTTTTTCGTTATAACAATTATCTGTGCGTGATTAGGCAAATAATAAAGTTTTCAACATACAATCGAAAAAACGTACTATACAATACCTCAATACACTGTTACAATGTCAACGAAAGAAATAAAATAAACTTTAAAAAACAAACCCACGAATTCGAATTTCATTTATTTCCTTATTGGGTTGAGTAGCTTTACTATTCAAGGATTTATCTTATAATCGATGCAGACCAACTCACATAGCTAACAGAGTTATGTACTGATTGAAATTTAAAGGCAATAGGTATCTCTCATACAGCGTATTATTTTTCGGGAGGTGGATGGACTCTCGGTTAAGCATGGAAATTCTTTCATGTAGCTGCGCGTTCATAGTCTCACTTAGATAATATCTATTTGATGACCCATGAAAAATGTAGTGTTCATTAAAAAATCAAATGTTGAGTGAGATCTGGTTTTCACAATCTGATTAGTAGAAAATTTTTGACTTGAAGCCGATATTGCATAAAGACTTCAAAATTTGAAGGAAATCAAAGACATTCGATCTTGATTTGGTTACTAGTAGTAGCGGCAGGTAATTCCCTAGAATTATTGACCACAACATTCGTCACTGAACATTGGATGCTGACCCTCACTGTTCACGTCAACTTGTTTAGCTGAAGGCTTACTTTCAAGCTTCCACACCATTTGGCACGCCGTCGTGTTACGTGCGTTCGTTCGTGCATGATCCGTAGCTAGTTAAGCAATCCTCTCGCACTCCCATTTGATCCCGAAATATAATTCGTAATTTGGATGGTCAATTCTGGTGTTTTGCTTTACATTTGGTCTACGCGGTACGAATGCTATAGAAGTTGTGGGTATTATATCTTGCGTTAGTATACTTCGCACTATCCATGAACGTCAACACCCTCAGCCTCTAAATAGTAAACTTGGGAATGCAATACCCAGCGTTGCTCATCTTTCTTGCGAATCGGGTTTCAAAATAGGCTTGGAGTGACCTCCCAAGGTGAATTTGCTTTGGCTTCATCCGTGGGATAATACTGTGGCCGTCATACGAGCGATTTAACAACAATCGAATATAAATTTTTAGCACTTCACTGTGTTGGAATATTCGGATTATCAACATTTTTAATTTCTTCTTATTGCTCACGCATTAACTGGTTTGCTAAATTGCTGCCATCAAATCTGTTTAGGTCTTCATTTGACTTAGCTTCTTGCCAGCACTGAAAATTCTAGTTTGTTTTTACCTCTTTGGAAATCGTGTCTCGACTAAACGTATCACCTTTTGGAAGATTAATCCAATATCCTGATTACGAGCTAGTATAAACCAGTGATTTCTTTGAGCTCGCTTCTTGATTGTAAGGTAGAGGTTCCAGATCTTCGGTGAACTTATGCGTAGTAAATCCCGCCACTCGACTGCTTTAGCTCTGGTAGACTCCAAGAGGAGTGGTGCGAGGATTGGTCAAGATTGTGGTTTGTAGTGTGCAGTATGTTAGGACTCAGCTGCTGCCGTGAATGGAGTTTGACCTAACACCCGTTGGTCATTCGGTGTAGTCATAAAAGTAGAATAATAATAATAGGTTGTAGTGTAGATAATATAGGTTGAGATAAGTGAAATAATAAAGGTGAAATAATAAAGGTGACCAAAGAAAAGATAGAGTAGTCGGTACAGTGAGAGAAGACAGGACGGGTCGTGGGGATTTAGCTTGTATGCTTATCCATTGACAATGTGGTTTCAAATTTTAAGAGGATAAGCCATTGAGACACAAACCATGCATTTCTGCATGATTGTCCAGCTTCCGCTTAAAAGTCTCCACAGATGGCGCTGTAGTTACGGCCGCCGGTAAAGCGTTCCAGAGACGGCAAACTCGAAGCGAGAAGAAATGTGAACGCACTCGAGTCTTTGGTCTCTGGTGTGCTATCCTTAGCGGGTTACCTCGTGGAAGCCTATAATCACTTAATGGCAGGATGCTTTTATTAGGGTGGGCCTGGTCATTTAAGATCTTATAGACGGTGATGAGGTCTCCCCTGTGACTACGGTAACTGAGTGTGAAAAGACTTAATTTCTTCAGTCTTTCCTCATATGATTTGTTGCGGAGGCCGATCACCCATTTTGTCGCTCGTCTCTGGACACTTTCTAGAATGTTAGCATCCCTTTTGAGTAGCGGAGGAGCAATGATATTATGCACCTCAAGGAGTGGCCTCACGTATGTCGTATACAACCTTAAGAATAGTTCAGGAGTAAGAGCTCCCAGCTGCCTATGCATAAAGTGTAAAGTTGTGTAAGCTTTGGCGACGTCCCTCGTGTAATTTACACTGGTGTCTAGCTTTTCTGTTAAAATAAGACCTAGGTCGCGTTCTGATGGCACACAACTCAAGTTCTGGCCACCAAGGGTGTAATTTGCACTCTGTGACCTGCCGGAATGAAGTTGCACTACTTTGCACTTCTTTAGGTTGAAAGGCATTCCGTTAGCCAGAGCCCAGTCTCCCAGAGTTTGCAGGTCAGCCTGCAATCTGTCGGAGTCTTCCGATGAGTTTATTGCTCTCCAAATCTTTACGTCGTCAGCGTAAAGAAGCGCAGAGCAGTTCAGTTGACAGGGCAGGTCGTTGATAAAAATCAAAAACATCAACGGCCCTAAGATAGAACCCTGAGGAACCCCTGATGCCGAGGTGTGCCAGGATGATCGGATGTGGTTGACTTTGGTGCAGAATTCTCTCTCGCTTAAGTAATCTTTCAGCCATGCGAGAAGTGCTCCAAAAACACCCGCTTTGCTTATTTTGTGAAGGAGCAGACCATGGTGAACTGTGTCGAATGCTTTCGCAAAGTCGAGAAAGATCACATGGACTGGTACCTTTACATCCCAGGATAGTATCCAATCGTTCCAAGCTAGTAGAAGATTCGTCACACAGGATCTTCCCCTCCTGAAACCGTGCTGTGCTTCATGGAGTAGGTTAGTCCCGTCGAAGTATTTTCTCATGTGGTCGTCAATGAGACTTTCCAATATCTTCGATATTACTGGGAGTAGCGCAACTGGTCTGTAACTGGTCGCGTTCTGCCGGTCACCATCCTTGAAGATAGGGGATAGGATGGCTCGTTTCCATTCACATGGAAGTTTCCCTACATCAAAGGAGTGTTGAAACAGATCACTTAGGGGTTGGCAGAGACTTTCTGAACACTGCTTCAGGACGGATGGTCTTATGTCATCGCAACCTGCAGACTTTCCCGAAGCCAACTTTCCCAATTTTACGAGTACCATAGCCGGCGTAATTTGAAATGTACCCAGCAGGTTTTCGCACGTTGGTCTTGCATTGTAATCTTGATGTTTTGTGGGGGTAAAATCCTCGTTACTGTTCAGTTGCCTGTGAAAGGCTAGACTGAATGTCTCTGCCATTTCAAGACTAGTAAGAGATTTCCCATCAGAACCCACTAGATTGCAAGCTCCCTGGTTGGTCGGTTTTCTTTCAGACATAAACCTGTATAGGCTTTTGGGGTTCACGAGAAGCTTATTGGCGAGGTTTCTCTGAAATGTCCTTCTATCACTCCGGACTCGTTTGTTACATCGATTCCTGAGTTCGAGGTACACTTCATGTTCGGGTTGACTCTTCGATACTCGCCACGCAAACCAGGCTTTTCGCTTCGCCTGTAGAAGGCGTTGTGTCCCCCCTTTTAGCCATGAACGTTGCTTTCTAGCTTTTGGTGTGACTAAAGGAACAGTGTCTGAGACCGCCTGGTGAATGATCTCCTTTACCACTCCCCAGTGTTCTTCTACTGTAAGCTCTGTCCAATTTTTTGGCCAATTTGCTTCAGACAAAAGTCTTCGCATTTCGGTGTAATTGGCTTTGTTATAACACAGATAGGGCTGTGTATTGTCCCACTGTAAACGCTCGCGGAGGACTATGTCGAATGTTATGACCGCGTGGTCACTACTACCTATGGGAGTCGTGATCTGAACGTTTTCCACTAGTAGCTGGTCACTAGTGAGCACATAGTCCAGTCTAGAAGACTTCCCATCTGGGCCCCATCTAGTATCCATTCTGACATTTTCAGTGAATCCGGCCTCCCTGATGGTATGCAGCAGATTTCGATCAAATCTATCATGGGCATATCCCGTCATCAAGTTAAGAGATGGGGCATTGAAGTCTCCAGCTATGACAATTTGATCATAACCCATGTCTTGTGTCGCTGAAATTGTATTCAGCAGTACCTGGTTGTGGTCTGCTCCACATGAAGGTGATCTATAAATGCTGCCCACTAGATATTTACAGTACCCAACGGTGAAATGGCACCATATGGAGTCAGGGAGCTCAATGAGGGGAGGGTCCATTGCATGGACACATCTGAGCTGTTTGTCGACGTATATGGTGACTCCACCTCCTTCTTTCAGATCCCTATCTCGCCTGACTAGGACCATATCATTTATACTGACTTCGCTGTCTTCCACCGTAGGGGTTAGCCAGGTTTCCGTCAGTATTATGATTTTGGAGT
>OX235279.1:93224156-93308769 GCA_944472155.2 Trichobilharzia szidati | reverse complement strand
GTAGCTGCATCTCAGATCCCAATGACTCATTCGATGGCAAAATTCTGCTCCTGCATGCCTCTTTCGACATTTTTGTATGGATTGGTTCGCAGTTACTCAGGTTCCAGACCGAAAAGAATAAAAATTCACCAGTTGCTGAATTATAATTACTTCTCTGCATGTTTAACTGGATACTAACTGCTGTGGTGAGCCTTTTGCAGTTTATATTGCTTAAAACATCGTTTACGGTAAACTGAGTAACGTTTTATAAGCCATTTTTATACTTTTGTGACTAGCCCACCATATCGGAAAAGCGATATAGGCAGGTTTTGATTGGCTGTTGGCTAGCTGGCTTCTTATTGGTCTAAAATATAAGTTAAAATGGCAGTCTCTTTATTTTGACACGGAAATTTACAGTCAGTTTAATTTCAGGCTTAACTTACCATAATATAACGGCGTGTTAATTTTTTTGGTGTGAGTGTAGTGTGATAGTCACACGCTATTTGGATGCATTTGTAGTATTTAAAGTACATTGAGATATATGGGAATGTCTAGCAAGTGAATATAAATTAACAATAATTTTGATGTATTTATTTTAAGCCCAAAATAGGATGTATGCATTTTTGCTTACTAGGCGAATATAATTCAACTACAATTTCTAAACATATATGTGTCTTTAATTAGAACATATAGATAAATGTACGTATTAACTGATCCACTTTTTTAAGTTGTTAGTTTAGTGACCTGTGGGATTTGTGCATATTAGGTCAGCATAAATCAATTAAATGTACTAGGTCACAACAGTGGTTTATGAGCACTGAAATATATACTATTATTCATCTACTTCAAATTATAATGTTGTGTTCGTTGGTCATTGTTAAAACCATTACATGACGTTACAAGATACTCCTGCAGCCTCTACTACACGAATGTGTCATCTATATTGTCTGATGTAATGGCTATATTCCAAAGAATAATGCTTAGTTGTGTATTTTATACGTGGGTGCAACTTAAGCAAGCTTTTGATACATTTATGAAGGTAACAACTAAATTGTTCATTATTTCTTTGAAAGGAATCCAACACATCCTAACGGCTTGATTCAGGTAAAAAAGACCCATCTGACCCTATGGAATATAAGTTTGTGAGCTTTGAATGCACTTTTGGAGGTATAGTTTAGTAAGCTTGGGACGCTTAAAATACCAACCTTGCAACAATTCTCAGCAAAGTCTAACCAACGCGTCAATAATGCCTTTTTACGGTAAATGAATATTTTATCTACTTGAAGTGAACCCTGTATGTACTGAAATAACCCTGGTCCTTCTAAAAAGCTACTATATTTGGGTCTCGCCTACTCAGGAACATTCTGCCTCCCCCCAGTACTATAATTATAGGAAATTTTCCCTGTCAGTATACTTAATTTCGAGTACCAAATACAGCCGACTGTTTTTGGATGCTGTTCGGACAGATTGGAGTAATTTCTTACTGCAATATGAGAACTGTTTCGGAGATGAACATATTGTTTACAATATTCATTTTCTGAAACGTACAGTGGATGACGTCGAGCTGCATGGGCTATTAGAGGGATTCAGTGCATTTCCCTTTGAATTCTATATGCGCATGATCAGACAGTTCGTGCACTGTGGATATGTTGTGGCTAAGCAGGCAGCTCAGCGTTATGTTGAGCACATGCACTTAATGAAAAGTACAGGTGTCAAGCATGTACCTAAAGAAGCTAGTACTATAGGCGTTAAGTTTAGCAAAGGAAAGTTAACTTATCTGAACGTCATATTTACTTCTTATTCTTCGGACAATGTAATCTTAGCCTCAGGTAAACCGGGGGAATATAGTTGAAATGGAAATTGAAGATAGGATACGCTTTCGACCCTAATGTGATTTTAGTGATGATTTTAATACACCATTTAAATCAAGGAATTTAGGGATATTCAGATGTTCGAAATTCAGTCACGAGATGTAAGGTTCATTAATGAAGTACTTATTTCTGTAGCGACCAACTGATGACATCGAGAGAGGTTGGTGACATAATGGATTAGGCCACGAAATCGTACATTCATAATTTGAAAGATCGTGTCCAAAGGCGTAACCTGAAGAAAAGAATTCAGGTAATACTGTTAAACGCCCGCTTCGTTTTATAGGTTAACGTTAAGACAACATCTAGTAACCACAACATTGTTTTTATTTCTAGGCAAATGGAAAAGATAGCAGGGGATATAACAGCGGCAGTTATGTAAGCGAACTTTTCTAAATGTAAATGCTGAGAATGTGATGAGCACAATGTTTCATCAACTGATATTTCATTTCGCTTATTTACAGGGTGCTACCAGTGGACCTAACTTGACGGATTTGCAGTGACATTGTACTACAGTTTCCAAATATAATTTCCAAATTTAAGCTCAAAAAAATTGCCACTATGTCCTAAATTAAGTCTTTTTCTTCTGAAGTTAAGCTAGTCCGTACTGAAGATGAGCTCAAGGGGTTTAAATAAAGCTGATAAGCAAAACCAGTAGGTTCACATCTACTCCTGAAAATTAAAAATGTCAGTCATGCTGAAAACCAAAACTGAGTTCTAGACTGTGAAATTAAAGAGTCTATTTAAGAAAAGATCCAGAATTTACTGACTGTAGAACGTTGGAATTAGTGAGATTTAATTCAGCATTATGGTAAGCTTGGGAGGAGCAGAACCTGGACTAGAAAGGCTGCAATAAGGCTGATAAGCTACTTCTGATAATGCGTAGAATAAGAACAGGGTGCTGAATTGGTGCCAGTCATGATGATAAACCAGCGCACAGTTCTACCTTAAGCAAATAATCCGTAACTGTTCTGCCACTGTTTGATCCAACAATGGCAGAACAGTTAAGGCGTTTAATTACTGAGAAAAGTTACTATATTAGCATAGTATACGTGAATTAGCTCAATGATTGCAGATTTACCATAATCCTTAACTACCAACATAAAAACTTGGAACTGCAAGCTAAAAATAAACGTCTTAGTAGCATCCAGTGACAAAAAACTGACCTACATACTCCAAAACAAGCAAAACGTTCAAAAAACCTTTAAAATTCAATGGAAAACGAATTCACGAAAACATATAACCAGCAGACGCAGGAACCCATCATGACCTTGAAACTGACTATAGCGTCTTTCACCATATCGACCGAATGTAACGCAACACTCAGTTGTTCCGCTCATGTTCAACAAATTCAAACAATAATTGTGCCTAGGATTATGCCATATAAACTGTTTTAACTTATGCAGAGTGTACTTACGGTCAATATTTCATTGTCTTCCCTTGTATATATATTTTGTGTTAGTGAAAAATTTTAAACATTTTTACTCCATGAATGCATTATTAAATATGCTTACTAATCGTATATGTAATTTATCATATCGATGATGCCTGTCAACTGGAGTCCCTCGAGTGCATAAAGTGGGAATATATAATTGTAAGACGCATTTTATTGTTATATGAGGGAATTGGCTTCAAGCTTCATTTATTTTCCCGAGTATATGTAATCCATCCAACGCATACTTGGGTTTTTTTGTTAATGCGAAGTCAATATCTCTATATTTGTTGGTGTGTTCCATTGAATCACCAGTTATCAGATTTTTCCCACAAACTGAAGGTAAAATGACAACAACCATGTTATTTAACCGCAAATCATGTAATTTAAATATGTAACTTAAATAATTCTTATCCATTCCTATACAACTTGTGTGTCCTATATTTGAATGAATAAATATGTACCTTATTATATTATCATTACTAACTATACTTACTATTCGTATGTGTAATTTATCGAATTGATGATGCCTGTAAACTGGCGTCCCTCATGTAAAAAATGAGAATATACTATTATTATTATTATAAAAGGAGAGAGGGTGGCGCGTGCCAATCAGTAGTTATGGTGGTGGACACTAAGGTTAATCGCCCCATTCTGCAGGAACAGCAATGTGCAATTTGATGGCTCGAGATTTCTATGAGGGCTTGAATCTTTATCTTGAAAAGATAATAATGATCGCCTAGACAGATCATGCTTCCGCCTTTAAACATATACCATTCGGTCAGCCTATTGCTGAGACCACGTGGGCTCTGCACAGATTTATGTGGTATCTTATAAATTAACATGCTTTCCTTTGTCGTATCTTCTAATAACGTCTTCACTTGCTCATTATATTCCATTAAACCTAACATTTTATAGTTCCTTATGAATTTGAATCGACTTATTTTATTCCTATTCTCCATAGGGTACGGTTGTGCATCAAGTACACAACAAACAACCGGCTTGTGGATAATTGTATTAATACCAAAAGTGGACATCATGATAGTAAGACCTATATGGATAGCATTATACATTGCAAATGAACTTTGTCAACCTAGGGATTATAGTCTTCCATTGTATTTCCTTTATAAATGCATCTATTAATGATACACTGCATTTACCTATTTCATTACACTTTGATGATTCACCTTAGCACCTTTGCTTTTCTAAAACAGCTTACTATCCCTTGCAAACGTTGTACTTACCTCAATATTGGTTGGCTATCGTATGCCTACAACTACGGGTTGAAAACGAAACGAAGTCGATTATCCTGCGCAACCTGGAGGATTAATGTTTAATTCAATAATGATACGACATGGGTCAGAAAATGAGTGTATTTCTATATAAATAAATAAATAAATAAATTTATTCTCATAGTACAGTACATGAGGGACGCCAGTTTACAGGCATCATCAAATTGTTACAGAAATAGAACCATATAATTCAATCACAATTTACAGGCAGTAGCAAGATATGCTTTACATGTTCGCTGGAGATTATACATACACTTGATAAATGTTAATCCCATTTGTATAAAACAGCCTTTTCACTTATATACAATCATTTCTGGGCACAGTTGGAAAAATCTGCTCGATTGTCAGTGAGTGCAACACAACGGGAAATACAGAAGTATTGTCTTCACATTAACAAAAAACCAGGTCTTTGGTGGATGGATTATAAGCGCCTGGGAAAAAAATAAAGCTTGAAGTAAATATTCATACATAACTTTGTTGTGTGCAGAATCCTTGAATTATAGTTCATTGATGTGTTATTTTGAAATCAGTGATGTGTCTATCTCATTTGATCTTCCATGTCATTGTTGGGAGTAAGTACATAAGGGCTATGAGTTTCAGCTGTTCCGACAGGAGTTGAGAATATTAACTGCTCAGCAACATTATGGGTATAAGTTCATCACATTATATAAGGAAAGGTGGGTTGCAGTTGGTGAGGGATATATGGTGCCCAACGAGCGTTCATCTGTCATTAACTTGTAGAAAATCCACTATTTGACATTATATCATACTTGATCGTGCCTGTAAAAATGGCAAGCATTTTCATGGTAATTTATGTTTATATGAAAATATAAATTATTATCATTTCGGGACACTAGGATTGACACTTAACACCCTTAGCTCCATCTCACAAGCTCGAGATTTCCGTAAGAGAAACGAAGAACGCACCGCAGTAGCCAGTCCTGCTAGATTGTATGCTCTCACAGAAATCTTAAAGAAGCGAATGAACCGCGAAAATCACAGCATTTCCCTCTTCACGGGCAAAGGCACGCTATGCACTAATTCTGCAGACTTGTGTGAATTATTCAACAAAACTTTTGCAGGTAAGCCCTCAGTACAGTTATTCGATATACACCCTGCTACTAATACGGCACAAATTTCATCTCTACTCACACCAAAACAAATTAGTACTGCTGAATTCACTTATGTTAACATTAACCAAACTATAAGAACCCTCAAAAGCCCAAAAAGTTTTGTCACTGATGGTATATCATCCTATTTTTATAAATATGGTGGCCCTGACATTCTTTCACTATTGCTTAAAATATTCACAATGTCCTTAGAAATCCAAACTCACCCCGATGTATGGAAAACAAAATTTATTATGTCTAAACAAAAATCTGGCTCGAAAACAGAAGTTAACAACTACACGCCCATCCATATCGCACCGAGAATTAAGGAGAGACTAGTTAAAGATAACCTAATCAAGCATATGCTTAGATGCGACATTGTAAGTCCGAAACAACATGGATTCCTCAAATCCAGATCTTGTTTAACATGCCACCTAGACATCTTTAATTTTGTGACCAGCAGTCGTGACAGACGAAAACTAGTACTTTTCATATACTTTGACATCTCTAAGGCATTTGACTGTGTCCACCGTTTACTGCTAATACATAAACTGAACTCCTTAGGAATACATGAGCCACTATTAGGATGGCCTAAATCATTCCTTAACAACAGTTCCCAAATAGTTAAACTCAGGTCTGTAACTTCCAAACCTAGCCTAATCACTTCTGGTGTAGTACAAGGCAGTGTCATTGGGCCCCTCCTATTTACACTATATATCAACGACATATGCGCTTGCTTCTCACGTGGGAAACCATTCATCTTTGCTGATGACCTAAAAATAGCTTATATACTCCAATGTGACGACCTGGGGTACTTCAAGAATGTTATGCAGAAAGAATTAGATAAAGTGACTGCATGGTCATCTTTATGGAATCTACAACTTAACCTGAACAGATGTAGTTGGATCTGCTTCGGCGCACCCTCAATCGACATGAAATTAACGCTTCAATATGCTAATCTAACCAGACTCAAAAGTGTCATTAACTTAGGTCTGAGCTACTCGAGTGACCTAACATTTTCTGAGCAAGTGGCATCACAGACTCGAAAGTCACGAATGCTCTTAGGACGCATACTCAGGAACTTTCACGAGAATGAAGCCAAGCTAATTCTGTACAAAACATGTGTAAGGCCACTAATAGAATACTGTCCATTTATTATTAGCAGCACTCGCACACGTGACAAGCTAAGGGTTGAAAGTATTCAACGATATTTCACATGCAAACTACTTGGCTATGATTGTAAGAAAGACTAAATCTCACGGTGCATGATTCTAAATCTTGGCCCACTTTGCACAAGGCGACTTATTATAAATCTAGTATTCTTCCCTAAGGTCCTACACAAAATATCATTCTCAGACAATAAGGACATACAATTCGCACAGGAAGGCTCTTACCATCTGCCTAACCAAACTTGCACAGTGACAACAAAAGCCTTTAAGTCAACACTCCGCGAAAACCTCTTCACAGTCATGTATTCTAAAATATGGGACAATCTGCCCCTAGAAGTCAGGAACTGCAATACGGTTATAAGTTTCAAACGCTCTCTGTAAAGACAGTTTGACTCTGCTGGTTACATTTATAAACTATTTATTCCCAGAACGAATCAATTATTAGTTTACTACAGTGCCTAATAAACGCGCATAAATACCCTGATTACTCTATAAACGATAAATAAACTAGTCGCATAGATGCATAAAAACACTTAGTAGAAATAAATATGCATGTTTGCTAAAATACAATGTACAACGAATATAAACTCTAGGTATCGACTCACATTTATATATGCATATAACATTATTGTTCTTTTCATGTTCACATACTTTCTCTTTCTGGTATTCTGCTGCTGCGCCTACTTTTCTATTCACCTTTTGGTAGGGGTTGAAAAACACTACATTTGAACTGAAATGAACCCAGTCGGTTCCTTTTTTGGTCCTAGGATCTGTGGGTAAAAACGTGAACAGTTTTCCGTTCAGATGTGTGCAAAGTGGGAAAACGTGGGCTGTTTTCGTTTTTAACATGGGTAAAGTGGGAAAAAAGTGAGCTTTTTTCTAAAATGACATGGGCAAAGTGGGAAAACGTGGGAAATACGGAAAAAGTGGGAAGAATGGTGGAATTTTGTTCTTGTAGCGCAAACATAGTTAAGCGCGTAATTACATGTGAAATGCATGAGGTGAATCACATTTCAGCCTGAATATTATACAATCTGCATTTAATAATTGGGAAGTTGCATGAAGACAAACTCTGACTATTTCATTTAAATCATTATAACACGTTTGTTTATGTGAATTCTAACTTCTGAAGCCGCGATTTCAAACTCATTCTCATGCACTCCTAAGCTGGTAAGTTAAGTGTTGATAGTGTAATGTCTATTTTAAGCTGATAAAATGGATGCTGAAAGTGAAGTAGAACCACGTGTGGGTGATGTGAATCCCCCTAGATGCCTTAGAAGTACTCTATTCCCTTTAATATAGCCTTGCGCTTCAGTTTTGTTTGAAAAAGAGACATGTCACCGATCCACATTGTATAGAACTAAAAGATTGAAGTCGGAGTTGCTTGGTGACGTTGCCTAGACAATACTTCCCGATTTCAGCGACGAGGTTGATGAATGTCTATTAGATGAAACTCCTTATAGCGTGAAAAACGTGCAAACTGACATGCAAATCACTTTACCATGTTGGTTTCTCAGCATTTCATGTGACGATTTATACGGTGATGCCGCCGGCGCTCCGTCGTCCCATGAGAAATGTTCCAATAACACAAAAGAACGCGATTCGAAGGCAGAACTTAGGGCGACAGCCTTAAAGGTTATGCTGACCATTAAATAATAATAATATATTCTCATCTTGTAAATGAGAGACATCAGTTGACAGGCATCATCAATATGATAAATTAGATATACGATTAGTAAACATATTTAATAATAGTAATTTAATAAAATACATTTCCTACCTGCGTAGGACACACCAATTGTACAGGCATGGTGTGAAGATAATGTGACTGTTCAAACGCCATCTTCCAAGTTTACCAACAAATATAAGATACCTTCTCAAGAGTAGCCAGCCATGCCCCTCAACTGTTATTGGGGGTGGAGTTTGCCATCATATTGGTTTGCAAAGTATACTTATGCCTATACTCAGTTGTTGGTGTCAGTTTGCATCTATTGATTGCGTGAGTCTGCAGCTGAATGTTATAAATAAATAAATAAATAAATTTATTCTCATAGTACAGTACATGAGGGACGCCAGTTTACAGGCATCATCAAATTGTTACAGAAATAGAACCATATAATTCAATCACAATTTACAGGCAGTAGCAAGATATGCTTTACATGTTCGCTGGAGATTATACATACACTTGATAAATGTTAATCCCATTTGTATAAAACAGCCTTTTCACTTATATACAATCATTTCTGGGCACAGTTGGAAAAATCTGCTCGATTGTCAGTGAGTGCAACACAACGGGAAATACAGAAGTATTGTCTTCACATTAACAAAAAACCAGGTCTTTGGTGGATGGATTATAAGCGCCTGGGAAAAAAATAAAGCTTGAAGTAAATATTCATACATAACTTTGTTGTGTGCAGAATCCTTGAATTATAGTTCATTGATGTGTTATTTTGAAATCAGTGATGTGTCTATCTCATTTGATCTTCCATGTCATTGTTGGGAGTAAGTACATAAGGGCTATGAGTTTCAGCTGTTCCGACAGGAGTTGAGAATATTAACTGCTCAGCAACATTATGGGTATAAGTTCATCGCATTATCTAAGGAAAGGTGGGTTGCAGTTGGTGAGGGATATATGGTGCCCAACGAGAGTTCATCTGTCTATGTGATGTTGTGGTGAGTTATACCTTTTTCATGTTGTCGGTTTATGTCCATTTTATTCCACTTATTGTGTTGGGTAGTAGTTTTACAGACGAGATTTCTTGTCTGTTTCAGGATACGTATCTTAACCGTTAATGTTTTATCTGGAATTATAAATATAGGCAAAAAACAACAGGTGTAGTATTTAAGCTTATACATTAAATGGACCTATAATTTCGGAGGCTCTCAGATGGGAACTAGAACTACTATCGTTTGCAAACTCTTGTAGTTTGTCATTAAGCACCTTTTTGAAGGAGGCCAATGTACTTGCTTGGCGCATTTCCATTGGTAGTTTATTCCATATCTGTGCATACCTAATCAAGTGAAACTTTTGCCTGGTGGCTGTTTTACATTGTTCGGTAGCTACTGTACCCTTAGTGTGTCTTAGTTTGTAGCCATTGTCAACCGAAAGTCGAGTGCCACTAGTAGAGTTAAAAACTAAGTGGTTAAGAAGCTTATAGTAAAGTGTTAAGTTTAGTCTCAGGTGTCTTAGCCATAGTGTTTCTAGCCCTAGGGTATTACATCTAGTGGAGTAGTTCGCACCACTTTTTGGAATCAGAACATTGTATGCCTTAATAAAATTCAGATGTCATCGCTCGTAAGCAATTACTACTTGGTTCCACCGAGGAGGACACAATCAAATCCATAGTCAAAGCCACCAAAAATTGGTTCCATGATAAATGGATTCGGAAAAAATTGGATTTATCACCAGAAGAAGTAGTTTTTAAACAGAAAGTATTCCTCGATTTTATGCACTTAATGGTTATTGAGGCGTATTAAACTGCTTCCCTCTTTTCCTCATTACAGATGTGTGCCGACGTCATTCAACTTGGGCCTAACAAATCAATGTCCTCAGAATAATTTAGGAGGTCATTTTCTGTAGTCTGTCATCCACCAAATTTTTAAACCAACATTTTACTCTATAAAATATAAAATTCCTTAACTCCGTTTGCCTTGTTTTGTGTCAGTGGCATAAACATTGATTGAGGTGAAATATTCGTTAGGCAGTAGTCGCTGAGCTCGTTACTGTGGTAAACTCGATAGCAGTAGTACCTATAAAGAACGACAATGTGTAAGCAATTCCTTAGACAACGGGTAGGACTAATACGCTAATTAAATGTAATAATACGTGCAGCTGAATGGGAAAAATGAAGGCCTTTCTTCGTCACGGAAATAACACTAGTGGGTGAACAGGTTTTTGAAAAAGTGGGTAAATTGTTCGTTGGATAAGTAGTTAAAACGAGAGAAGGTGGGTAAATTTTTCGTTGGAAAAGTGGGTAAACGGGGAAAAAGTGGGTATATCTTAAATTTCTGCACATGGAATAAGTGGGTGAAAACGTGGGTCACGTGGGAAAACGAGAAAAAAGCGGGAGAGAAAATTTCTCCCCACATGGGCAAACGAGGGAAAAGTGGGTAAAATCGGTTGCATTTACAAAATCTTTTGCCTACCTGTTTGCCATTCAAAATTACCCATTTATCCCACGTTTTGTCCACATTGCCCAGGTGCAGTAACCGACTGGAGAGCTGGACTCATAACCACTCAAATTCCATGAACGATCTGATGCTACCATTTGAACACGCTGGCTAACATTCTGTACAAAGAGTATTCTTGATCTCAAATAAAGAAGCAACTGGTTTTCAAACAGTTTTCAATGTATCACTCAACTTACGTGTACACTCTGTCATGCTGACACAAATGGAGCCAATGGAGAGTTCTGTAACCGACCTCGGCCCCATTCCATGCAGTAAAACAATCCAACATGACCTTATCTAGTTTTCGTAAAAACGATCAAATTTCTTTCCTATTATAAAATTATGATAAGACTGCTGAAAAAATGGAATAAATACATCACTGACCTCAAAATAATACATCAATAAACTTAAAGTCAAGGATGCTGTTCACAACAAAGTTATATAGGAGAATTGACTTCAAGCTTTATTTTTCCCAGATATTTGTATTACATTCATCTTATGTCTGGGTTTTTTGTTAGTGCGAAGACAATATTTCTATATCTCTTAATGTGTTACACAAACATACTATTTCGCAGGCTGTTCCGACTGACTAATGTCAGGAAGAACACGCGGTACGTCCAACGTTTGCGTTACATTTTTGCGTGATTCGTTACATAAAATTTATCTTGTTGTAATACTTGCACAAGTACTCTACTACTGTAACAACAGAAGACAAGGGCCAGGCAACAGATCGTTTATTACGAAAAATCAACACGTATTTATAGATTTTTATGTACATTATTGTAGGTCAATGTAAGTAGAAAATACAGTCTGTTGATTGATTGTTTCTCACACAAAGTTAACCTTGTATCTCTTGTGGCTGTGTCAGTTCATCTATATGTTAACTCTAACCGCCTGTTCACCTTGACCTTTGACCTCAATTACTGTCAACCAATTTGGCCAGCAACCATCTCTCACCACAACATGACTAATATTTGATACATAAACATTGACCTCAATTACTGTCCACCAGTTGGCTAGTAGACAGCTCTCACCACACTACTTCCATACCTATAACTATTAACTCTCATATCAAATAGTTATAGTTAACCAAAGTATTAAGCAACGAACTCAATCCCCTGTAAATCTGATGACTAATTTTACGTCCTTGATTGCTACATCAAGCAACACACTTCCTACAAACGGTTATAGTGAGCCACATAACCCACTTGTATGTCGTAAGCGTCGAGCTGAAACTGAGGATAAAACTGTACTGACAGCTAGTATTAGCACTACTCCCAAAAATTTAGTACACTCTGCTCATACAGAAACCCTCCCTTCACCTTATGTACTTATCGAAAAGCTCCAGCCTTCAAGCTCTGTTTCAGTACTATCTTCAGAAATAGAACTTCTAAAGTTGTCTATAGGAGAACTTAAGCCAGAGTTAAGGGAAATAAAAAACAATAAGTCAGTAAATCCTGGAATTTCTGAAACCAATACCGAAATATCCAAATTATCAGATCAGATCAGCGATATCAGATCGCAGGTCTGTGAACTGACACCTTTAACTATCCTCATGAAAACTGTAGACCTTAACAAACTTGACACAGAATCGGTATCTAAGGTGGATAACCTCATTAACTTTGTTACTGTAGAAGTAACAAAACGACTCGACGCTAAACTAAGTGCTATTGTTTACAACGTTCCGGACAATGAGGCACTAAAAAAGGTACAGTGTATCTTACTTAGTGAGGCGAAAATGCCCAACTCCAAGACTAAATGCTTATAGGCTGAAGAAGAGTCAACATGAAAAGTGTTGTCCTATTCGTTTTCAGTTCGAAACACCGGCTGAGGCCAGAAAATTTATCCACTCCCAACACACCCTATCGCAAGCCAGAAATTACAAACTAATAAAGGTTGCGGTGGACAAGACCGTCATAGAAAGGCGCGTATATAATTATCACACTGAGTCTAATTGTGGAATAAACAATAGGACATGGCAAGCAGCAATTATACCCAACCATTCGAGAGATACCATAGAATCCACCGCACCACCCCTCTCAAACCACACAGAATTATCTTCTCAGAGAGTGACACCAACCGAAAGGCCACTAAATTGTAATCAAATAGCCAATAAAACTATACCACCTATCACCGTAGATATAGACATGTCACTAAATAATCCTGGAAAAAAAGTCGAAATCCCTCGAAAGTCGACCCTGCCCTATCCTAGCCATAAGTCCATTGGTAAAATAGAAGAATTTGACCCCAAATCATGCCAACATCAATAATGGCAGTATAAGTAAGCCCACATTCCCCACGGTCAATAGTATTGGCACCCACAACGTGCGAAATAGCACCATGGCCCACACTGATACCCAACGCCAAAACAATGCCACCCTCAAGAGTACAGGTGACAAAAGTCAGAACTCGACCACCAACAACTCAGGGCATTCACAGTATGGCACGCAAATAAATTTTGATCGGATATAAGGTACAAGTCTGCTGGGAACTAACCCACAAAGCAGTACACACGAAACGCATACAAGGACACAACTAGTACCTAACAATGGGTGGAATAATAAACCATGGTCTTCACAAAGTCCCAATCATTTTTTATCCCCTGCGTCCCTGTCAGCGTTGGAAAAACAGCTAGTAGGGATGTTAAAACTCCTAAACCGCTAGTGCTGGCTCCCCGTTTGCATCAATATAGGAACAGTCTAGTTCACCCGCATCCACTAAGCACACTTGATACATGCACAAGTTTAGGTCAGATAAAGATCCCTACCCACGTTTCTAGCTTAACTAAAAATAAAAATGCCTTAACCTATAGCAAATTCAGTACTCCAACGCTTAATTCTTCACCGAAAACAGCACACACCAACTCGATAGACATAGGTGAGCATGGTGCTGAAACTCCTCTTAACATAGGGTCCTCATGTCAAACAGTACTGCTGGGTGCTGAACCACATTCGGGGCTGATTAACGAACTTAAATACTTCAAATGCTATTTCAAACCTCATCTTTACCTGATCCTCATGAATGCTAGATCTGTCTTAAATAAACTACCGATGCTCAGGGCACTCACAGTAATATACAAACCCCCTTTAATTGTCATCACTGAATCCTGGTGTAATTCGAATATACTGGATGATGAGATAAGCTTAGATAACTCCACACACTTTCGGTGTGACAGGGAAGGTGGTAAAGGAGGGGGTTGTCTCATGTACTTTCTGAATGCACTTACTGTATCACAGCTAGAAAGTAGTACACTTAACATGCCCGAGACTTTATGGGTTAACTTACACTTAAATAACGCAATAGTATTAATTGGATGCACCTACAGAGCACCTGGCACCTTCAGTAATTACGAGACCCAACTTATTAATACTCTAGAACAATTATCCTCCCTACACTACGATCATAAGATCCTATGTGGAGACTTTAACTTACCAGAAATCAACTGGGATATACCCACAGGCCCAACTAAACTTGATAAGTTCTTGGGCACACTGGATATACTTGGCCGGAAACAGACTGTCACAACCCCTACAAGAGGTAATAACGTACTAGACTTAATCTTCTGCCACAATATAAGTCCCCTTTCTACCCTAGTAGGTTATGAGTTTTCAGGGAGTGACCACAAAACAGTGCTGTGTGCACTGCCACTTCCGTCAAGTAGCAATGCAACCCATACCCCTACTTCACAACAAATAACTTACAGGAACTACAGTAAGGCAGACTGGACTCTAGTAAAATCAATGCTAAGATCCTCAGAATGGAGTGAGTACTTCTATACTGATAGCCTCTCGAAAGCTCTAGACATCTTTTACTATAACTCCAACACATGCTTATATGCTGTCATCCCATTTCAAACACTAAAGTTTTCCCCACATAGAAAGACATTCATAAGGCCAAAGGATCGTAGGAAACTGAAAAGACTGTCAACAAGTTACTTCAGGCGACACGACTTTAGTACATTAGGGTCAATACTTAGTACTCTTAGCTCCATCTCGAAAGCTCATAAATTGCGTACGAGAAATGAAGAATGCACGGCACTAGCCAGCACCACCAGAGTAGGTGCTCTCACAGAAATACTAAAGAAATGAATGAATCGCCAAAGCCATAAAATTTCTCTCCTTATAAACAAGGGCAAACTATACAGCAACCATGCAGACATGTGTGAACTGTTTAATGAGACGTGTGCAGCTAACTACCTTAAGCCTACAAGTCCACTTCTCGGTTTACAATCTACAATAGAACTCCCTTCTTCTTCAACGCTGAAACAAATCACTACAGCTCATTTCACTTATTCTAATATTAACCAAGCTATTAAAACTCTTAAAAGCTCTAGTAGTGCCGGTTTTGACGGTATACCATCTTTTCTTTATAAACACGGTGGTTCTGTCATTTCCGTTTTATTACTTAAGATCTTTACAATGTCCCTAGAAAGTCAAACCTATCCAGATAAATGGAAAACGACATTTATAGTACCTAAACACAAATCCGGATCAAAAACTGAAGTCAACAACTATAAGCCAATCAATATTACACCCATAGTATCTAGAATCATTGAACGAATAATTAAATATGATATCCTCAAACATATGCTCAGCTGCAATATTCTAAGTCCAAACCAACATGGATTCCTAAAATCCAGATCATGCATGACCTGTCACCTTGACTTCTTTAACTATATAACTAGCAGCCGAGACAAACAACAACTAGTACTAGTCATCTACTTCGACATATCCAAAGCCTTTGGCCGCGTTGACCATTTGCTTCTAATAAATAAGCTGAACTCTTTAGGAATAAGTAACCCATTATTAGGATGGATTGAACCATTCCTTAACAATAGGTCACAAGTAGTTAGACTGGGGTCTGTAAACTCTAAACCTAGTCCAGTCACTTCTGGAGTAGTACAAGGTAGCGTCTTAGGCCCCCTCCTATTCACTCTATATGTCAACAACATATGCAGCTGTTTCTCACTTGGTAAACCATTCATCTTTGCAGATGATCTTAAAGTAGCTTACAATTTCCACTGTGATGACTTAGGATACTTTCAGAAAGCTGTTCAGGAAGAACTAGATAGAGTACCTGCATGGTCCTCCACATGGAACCTAAAGTTCAACCTTAACAAATGTGGTTGGATCTGTTTCGGTGCACACTCAATAAATATCAAACTGGTACTTGAATCTATTGACTTGCCTAAACTCCAAAGTGTTGTTGACCTAGGACTCAGGTACTCTGGTGACCTGACATTGTCTGAGCAAGTGGCGACACAGACGCGTAAGTCAAGGATGCTCATAGGATGCATACTCAGGAATTTCCACAACTATGAAGCGAAATTATTATTATATAAAACATGTGTCAGACCACTACTAGAATATTGTCCATTTATTCTCAGCAGCACTCGTGTAAGTGACAAACTTAAAATAGAAAGTGTCCAACGATACTTCACGTCTAAACTACTAGGATTTGACTGCGAAATGGACTACACATCAAGGTGTATAACTCTAGGTATCGACCCACTCTGGATGAGACGACTCAGCATTAACCTAACATTCTTCTTTAAAATATGGCATAAAATATCATTCTCAGACAGTAAGGAGATACAGTTCTCACCGGAAGGCTCTTACAACCTTCGTAACCAAAGGTGCACAGTATCTAGGAAAAACTGTAAGACAGCACTCCGTACAAACTTCTTCATAGTCATGTATTCTAAGATCTGGAACAGTTTACCCCTAGAAATAAGGACCTGTCACTCTATTATAACCTTCAAACGCTTGCTATATAAACTGTTTCATCCCAATGACTATGCCAATCACACCGCACCACTTATTTCCAAAACGCATGAGCTATTGGAACACTATAACGCCTAGACTCATTACTAAATATTACGACACTAAATAAACTCTAAGACTTCGCAAAATTACATGAAAAACAACTAGATTATGGGTAGTGTTTACTACACAATAATATACATTTATAAACATTTATATGTACATAAAATAATAATGTTCTTTCCATATTTACATACTTTATCTCCCTGCTGAGCGTAATCTTCTATATACCTCCTGGTCGAGGTCGAACAACCCAACATCTAAACTGAAATGACCATTTAAGTAAATTCAAACTCAAATTCCATGAACGATCCGAAGCAACCACTTGAAAACGCTGGCTAACATTCTGTATAAGGAGTATTCTTGATCTGATATAAAGAAACAACTGGTTTTCAAGTAGTTTCCAATGTATTACTCAACTTACATGTACAGTCTGCCATGCTGACGCAAATGGCGCCAATGAATAGTTCTAGAATCGACCTCGGCCACATTCCATGCAGTAAAACAATCCAACATGACCAAATTTAGTTTTCTTATCCACGATCAAATTTCTTTCCTATTATAAAACTACGATTAGACTGGTGGAAAAATGGAATAAATACATCACTGACCTCAAAATAATACATCAATAAACTTAAAGTCAAGGATGCTGTTCACAACAAAGTTATATAGGAGAATTGACTTCAAGCTTTATTTTTCCCAGATATTTGTATTACATTCATCTTATGTCTGGGTTTGTTAATGCGAAGACAATATTTCTATATCTCTTAATGTGTTACACAGACAGACTATTTTGCAGACTGTTCTGACTGTCTCTAAAGTTAGATTGAACAAACAAACTGTAATTTATATAATAACTCATCCATGCCTGTACAATTGGTATGTTCCTGCATAAACAGGAATAAATATATATATCAACCAAATTGTAAATTTAGCATACATCGAAATATGTGTAATTTATGTAATAACTTATCCTGTAAAATTGGTATGTTCCTGCACAAACAGGAATAAATATATATGTAGGAGGTTTTATTAAAGCTGTCAGCAGTGGGGGCCTTATATGCATTGATTGATGTTTCCTTGGACGATTGTCCATGAAAAGGCATTGTCATCCCACATCGTAAATATTTTGAATGAGTTGAGTTGCCTTATTCTCGTCAAGAAAATTAAAGGAGACTATCGGCTTTTAGAGGATAGATTTCTGCTGACATTTGCGAGCATTTACACCAACCATGGAGAAAGTTCGTGGCGAAGAAAATGTACCATGGGTGAGAAAGACTACGTTTTCCCTAATATCTGGATGCCAGTGGACGAATGGTGAGCACTATCACTTAAATGTTGGTTTGTTATAGGTTAAATTACCGATCGACTTTCTTTTCAAGTGCTTCCTAATCATTTTTATAATTCGTTTCTTGACAGTTTCTAGCGTATTTTTAATACAGTATTACTTTTCAAAAACCGTTAAGTATCCTCTGGCATTTGATCAGCCCTCCTGTTATGTTTATGTTAAGTTAAGGTTTCCTGGGAATGTATTCAAATCTATTCAAAGAAAAAAAGCTTGATTATTATATTTCAAATCTCCTACTGAATTCTTTGCGAAAATTTTTAAAATGCTTGTGAACAGGATTCTAATCCTTATCCAGGTGCGTGGGAACAGTCCAGAGGTGCACACTGTTCTAAACTAAATATCCCAGTCGGCTACCAACTAACTTCAAGAAACTTGTGTTACGGTCAGATAGGCGGGTAACCCAAAACAAGGACGCTAATTTTCAAAGTTCAGTGCTATAGCCGAACCGAAACATCAAAGTGTCCCAAATAGAGTTATGTTGAGACAAAAACACTGATGACCACGTGAATTGATTCTTCAAAAGATGCATCAAGTCACTAGTTTAAAGACCTCTAATGTTGCAGTCATCTGGCATCTGACAACAAAACACTGGATGGTTGGGCAAAGTGATGGGCCGTTAAGGAGAGTGTGGATTCAAAAAGCTAATAATAATATATTCTCATTTTTGTACATGAGGGACGCCAGTTTACAGGCATCACCAATCCGACAAATTACACATACGATTAGTAAGTATAGTGAGTAATGATATATAATATAGTACATGTTTATTCCTATAAATGTAGGACACACCAGTTGTATGGATACGTATTATTTAATTTATATATTTAAATTACACGATTTACGGTTAAATAACATGGTTGCTGCCATTTTACCTTCAGTTTGTGGGAAAAATCTGATAACTAGTGATTCAATGGACCACATCAAGAAATATAGAGATATTGACTTCGCATTAACAAAAAATACCCAAGTATGCGTTGGATGGATTACAGATACTTGGGAAAATAAAATAAAGCTTGAAGTCAATTCCCTCATATAACAAAAAAATGCGTCTTATAACAGTATATTCTCACTTTATGCACATGAGGGACTCCAGTTGACAGGCATCATCAATATGATAAATTAGATATACGATTAGTAAACATATTTAATAATAGTAATTTAATAAAATACATTTTTCCTACCTGCGTAGGACACACCAATTGTACAGGCATGGATAAGTATTACTTAAATTACATAAATTTGGTTCATGGTTAAATAATATGGTTGCAGTCATTTTGTCTATGGGAACAATATGATAACTAGTCATTCAATGGAGCACATCAAGAAATATAGAAATATTGTTTTTGCATTAAAAAAAACCCAGGTATGTTTTGGATGGATTACAAATACTAAGGGAATAAATAAAGCTTGAAGTAATTCTTCCATATAACTTTGGTGTGTACGGCATCGAGTCTTATTCCTGATTTATATCCAAATTTGGTAATAATTTAAAATAAGTGATACACTTGTATAATTTTGTCAGCATTTTCATCGTAACATCACAAGTGAATTGTACTCAATGTAGACTAATGATAACGACAGTTTATATTTTCTTATAAACGGGTGTTTTCAAGAAATGCAAGCTATTTTTGCAGACACGATCAGTTATATTGTAAGTTACAATCGTGAAGTATTATAAATCAAAACTTTTTTATTGGTGTAAAGGTATATTTCACAACTGTAACCCAGGTTGCGTCGTGGGGATAGGTAGTGCGTAATTCACGAGGGAATTGTTAGATGTGGGACCAATAATGTTTGCGGATCATTTGTCATTGTAAATGGTTAAATATCCACATTCTTCATTCTCATTCAAAAATTCAAATGGAAGCTAAAATGGTGAGAAGAAAGAAGACAAACAACAGCAACGCAAAAGAAATCAGGTGGAGTCCTCAAGGAGTGATTAATATGTATATATACATTTATATTCTGTTTAGTAACTATAGTTATTTTAGTGCACTAAGTAACTAGTCCCGTGATGCTAACTTTTATATTGTGTGAACTAATATTATTGTCCTGTGTAAAAATGTTTATCATGTACTTCGAATAATATAAAAATTTATAATTGCAGTTTGTTGTAACTACACGTTTAATGAACTTAAAATATCTATGTAGGGTGAAAAAGAGGGTGTAAGATTCAGACGCAGAAGTGAATTGTCATCTTTGAGCATTCTGGTGACTGAGGAGATGAAAACTGCGAGTGTGTTTGCATCGCGCACATCAGCTGGTAGTCTATTCCAAATGACTGAAAACTAATTTAAGAAGTTGTACCGCATGTAAGTCTGACAATGCTCTATAGCAGCTAGGTTGTGATGATTTCTAAGATTGTAACTGATGACAGCGGTAGGTTTAATTATTGGCTCAGAGGAGTGCACGAGCAGATTAGTTAGCTTGTAGTAAAAAATTAGGTTTAGCTTAAGACGTCTTTTCCAGAGTGGTTCTAAACTTAGTCTGTCGCAACGTTCATAGTATTCCAGACCACTTACTAAACCAAGAGTTCTTAAGGTGAAATTCCGTTGCACTCCTTCTAATTTAAGCCTGTCATTTTGTCTGAGTCCGCTAAGAATAAACGGGCAGTATTCCAAAATAGGTCGGACACATACTTTGTATAATAAAACCCTAGTTTCACAACAAAAGAAATTGCGAGTTATGCATCCTAGGAGCCTTCGTGTTTTACGTCTGGCATAATCAGTTTGTTCAGAGAACGTTAAGTTACTAGAGTATCTGATACCGAGATCTACGACTGAGTTGAGCTTGGCTAGTTTACGCCCATTTATTTAAAGATTCAGGTCAAGGTTACTGTTGCCGATACAAATCCAGACACATTTGTCATTGTTGAAATTTAGACAGGATTCAGCACACCATGTTGCGAGACCACTTAGTTCAAGATGTATCTTATTTACCATATCTCTTAGTTCATGAGCGTAGCAGGAGTAAACGACTTTGGGGTCGTCAGCATATAGGAATGATTTTCCTGAGGTGAAGCAGTTGCAAATGCTATTAATGCATACTGTAAATAAATGTGGACCTAGGACACTACCTTGCACAACCCCAATTGTGATCTGTCTAGGATGAGACAATACAGATCCAACCTTGGTTATTTGTACCCTATTGCTTAGAAACGATTTTAACCAGCTCAGTAATGGATTGCGAATCCCACATGAATACAGCTTCTCAAAGAGAATACTGTGAGATACCATGTAAAATGCCCTAGATATATCGAAGTAGAGAACAACAACTAGCTTACGTGCTTCGCGACTACTAGTGATGCAGTTGAAAAAGTCGAAGTGGCAAGTAACGCAAGACCTATTTTTGAGAAATCCGTGTTGAGACCTTGTAACAAGATCTTCCTTAAGTAGATGGTCTGACAATTGATCTTTGACAACTTTCTCCATGATTCGCGAGACAACTGGGGTTATATTTATAGGTCTGTAATTGCGGACGTTTGCCCTATCACCGGATTTATAATGTGGAATTCTGAAGCTAGTTTTCCACTCATTAGGGTAAGTGCCAGTGTCCATAGATATTGAGAAGAATTTAAGAAGTAGTAGGGGTATATCACACCCACTGTTTTTGAAAATTATAGAAGCAAGGCCATCTGGTCCGGTGCTAGTGGAAGGTTTCAGGCTTTTAACTGCTTGTTCTATTAATTGGTTAGTGAACACTATGCTTCCGAGGAAAGAGCTAGTAAGGGGGCTGGTTTCACCAGGAATGCGCGTTTCTAAACTGAAGCTTGCAAACCACTCACTGAATATTTCACAGATAGTGGCAGGCACATTGTAGATAACTTTGTCGTGAAGTAAATAGGGGATGACCCCCGTCGACTGCATTCGTTTTTTAAGAAGTGTTGTTAAGTTATAAACTTTGGAGGCGCTAAGTGCCTTTAATTCTTCCTCGAGGTCCTTTTGAGAACGTTGGCGCTTGATAGATTCAAGAGACTCATAGATTGAGTGCAGTAGTGATATATCCTTAGTGGAATGGTACTGTTTCTTCAGCTTCCTTAATTTATTGCGGTATGCCCTCGGAATGTATTCAGCTTGGTGTCTACTTAATTTCACTACCTTCTTAGGAGCAACAGTACCTAGACAAAGGATAACATTCCTGTAAAATAGGGACACTACAGCCCCCAGGGAGTCAGTGGTAAAGTATTCATCCCAGTGACAGAGTCGAATGAGTTCTTGGACTAATCCCCAGTATGTATGTTTGTAAATACGATATATCAAGCTCCTTGAATCCTGTTTGTTTCCTGTATTTAGTGGTGAGAAAGGCAGAGAGCAGAGTACCATTCTATGGTCACTACTGGAAAATCTGTTACCAACATAGGTGGAGACTGGGATTGTGTCATGACAAAACACAAGGTCCAACATGTTGTCACCACGAGTAGGTTTCTGGACGTGTTGCTGCCATCCATAACAATCGATAGTGGCAAGTAATTCGTCGAAGCGTTGGGGGCCGGAACTACTCAACCAATTGACTTCTGGAAGGTTGAAGTCCCCTGCAATTATTCTGTACTAAACGAGGAGGCGTATGCAAACGATCTAGCTAATAACGCATCAGTTCTTTTGGTTGAGCTTGGTGCTCGATAAACACAGCCTATGAGAAACTTGTACTTATCTCCTTGTAAGACGACCCAGAGTGAATAAGGTACCCCGTTCAGTATTTCATCTTCCACCTTACTGGCTACGAATGAGTTATGTATATATATGAGACATCCTCCACCACGCTTACAGTCTCTATTTGCACGGTGTACAGTGTAATCATCTATGCCTGTATGCACATCAAGTACAGAGTACGAGCACCATGATTCTGTAATCAGAGCTACAGTAGGCTTGGCAACAAATAATAATGCCCTTAGTTCAGATATCTTATTGATTAAGGAACGTGCATTAATTAGCAATATCGTGAATAAGTCACGGGATGCTACAAACTGGCTTAAGATATCACCATAACCTAATTCTGTTTGTGCGTCAGCAGCGCAAGAGTTTATGAATGATAGGGGGTCGGACTGGGTGTCTGTTCATCGGGGTTAGAGTGCAGTGAGGTGGTCCTAGGTGCCATGGGTTGTACCAGTGATTCGGGACACTTGGAAAATTTACCATGTATTCCTGGATATAAGGATAGTAGAGGTTGTGCCTGGGTTGACGGTTAAAAAGCACAGAATCAAATGGTCTACCCATCCACGAGCTATTCGTCATACCGGTACACATATTCGTGTTGATTTTATAACTTAAAGGAAATTGAGATGGAAGGCGCTTTGGTTGCAAGACTTTGGGGGTTTCGAGGCCTGACTTTCTATATAGTGGTGCATGCTGAAAACCTCCGGATATACTTGTGTTTCGGGAGGACTTTTTCGTAACAGGTGAAGGTTTGTTGACAGTCTTACTCTCAGCAAGCTTATTGAATACAAAGTATTCTTCCCCATCATTAGTCTCAACTCGGCGAAATTTGTTCATTGAGGTGAGATTACCACGTTCGGGTAAGAATTTCTTAGTAGAGCTTGCAGCAGTTCCACTTATTTTAACATCTTTCGGGGAGAAGTTGTTTCCAGAGGTACTGGTATCTAAATCAGTTACTAGTTCCATTGGCAAGCGTGAATGTTGTGTTTTTCTGAATGCTAATGTTAGCATTAGGTGACTGTTGCTATGCACGATCCTTTTCTGGTAAATCTAAGCTAGAGGAGGTGACCAGGTTATTACTACGGTGTTTTCTCCTGAGCAATGGCTATAGACTTATAACTGCTATTCAGTCTTAGGTGATCCTGACATTTAGTAAACTTACTAGAATCAAGGGAATTACTGAATGTAAAAATGATGGGACAATTAGTCTGGTTAGACTTTTTACGAAGTCCTTTGCATTCACATGGAACGCTAGCCATGCCGCCACAAATCAGGATTTTGTGTTTTACAGTCTTCAGAGGCATAGAACCTGGGACGTTGTAAAATAGAGCCTGGTGAGAAGAGGTTACGTTTCATGAAAATATTATTATACTTTACCTTTCTCTCACAGCTCTTTTTACTGTCTTTATTATGCATTTCTCCTACTTTCTTCTCTTGCTTTGTGTGCTACATGGAATGTGGCGACTTGAACTGCCGCACATATGTGCAAAGGTCTATGTCGGAAACAGGCAGACAAATAGACTGTTCACTTGACAATGAGCAAAGAAACAATTTTTATTTATTTCTAATATGTCGTTGAACCATGTGATGCTATTCTTAATAATAATAATAATAATTTGCTTTATTCCAGAAACAGTACTAGTGGTACAGTGTGGAATTTTCAGCACATGTCTACAATATTTGCATCTAATTTTATCAAACATTTAAAAGGAGTATTTCAAAAAAATAAATATAGAGACAACAACGAAAAACACAAAAATAATTTTAAAAAATGCGAAGAAATACCAAGAAGTAGAAAGGAAAATAAATAACATAATATAATATCTCAGTATTGGGTAGTGGAAGCTATGATATGATTGTGCATGGTGACAGCAAAGCTATAGTCATACAAGAATTTATGAAATGATACTTAAGAATGTTTATTGCCAAGATGATCAGTTAATTTGATTGAACAACACTAAACAATCATAAAATAACGTTTCGGGGCATTTTATTGTCAGGTCTAATGCGGTGTTTGTGGTGGTAGTGTGAGTAATCCTGCATAATACAAATTTTAAGATGATGATAATGGCGTTCACAACCAAGGTTGTCAGATAATATTGCCGAACAAACAAAAAAACAGCAACCACAAAACTGATAACTACATGATGTTTAATGACAGGACAATTTTGTAAGACTCATAGTGCTATATATAGTCGGAACCAGTAGATACACAAAAGAAGGAATAAAGTACAATAAAGTAAGCCAATGTTAATAATTTAGGTAGCTAAGTATGTTTAAGAAGGTGTTCACTATAGAATACAAAAATAAGAGAGAAATAAAAGAGCCTAAAATTATGTTATCAACAACAAAGCAAGTCATAGGTTTCGCGCTTAACATTGTCTCTGTCACTTAGAACACGGGCCAAATATGGTATCGTTGAGTTCCTGTACTTGGTTGTATGAGCATATATTATTTTATACTGATTTCTGGTTCTACCTGATGAGATACAAGGCGAGAGTTGGGAATAGAGGGGGTGTTGCGGGTCGGAGACTATGGTTTTAGACCATTTCTCGCATGTATTCAGATGCCTTTCTACTAATGTAGTGACGAGCTGACTGAGTTTTACACCACTAGTCCTACTAACTACCTTCAACATCCTTCTCAGGATGGCATAAACCTTTTTCAGTAGCCCAGGAAAGACTAACGGGGAGCAGTAAAGTAGAATAGGTAAAATACGAGAGTTGACAAATTGTGAAAGTAGAGGTTGGGTGATTCCAGATTGTCTAAGTTTCTCAATGTTGTAGGTTAGACAGAACACTTTCTTAGAAATCGTTCGGAAGTGAGATGTCCAATTAAGGTCGGAAGACAGAACTAGACCGAGGTATTTTGCATTAGACTTAGTTTCAATTTTAGTCCCCTCAATGCAACCGGCTTCATGAGTACTTACTAGTGTTTGTAGATCTCGTTTATGCCTAAAGGAGAAGTCAATAGTCTGGCATTTTAAGAGGGATTCAGCATGAGGCCATTTAGTTTAGACCACTGACTGATGTCCGACAGGAAGCTATTTAATTTGAAACATTCTGACTGAAACTTAACGGGTAGCGAAACAGTAAGGTCATCTGCATATTTGACGAAGTTGATTTCGTCTGAAAGAGGTAAGTCATGTAAGAAGAAGGAAAAGAGAAACGGAGAGAGAACAGCACCCTGAGGAACTCCAGCTTCAGTAAGCAAAGGAGAGGAAGATACATCATTATATACCGTGTACTGCATCCTATTAGAGAAGTAAGAGTGTAGCCAGTTGATAACCCAGGGTTCAGTTTGTGTAATGCTAAGCTTGTTTAACAAAAGGCCTCTAGGTACAGAGTCGAAAGCAGATGTATAATCCAGGAACGTACAATATTCAATACCCATCATTTTTATGATCAACAACTGCAGTATCAATATCAGTAAGCTTATTGAATACAAAGTATTCTTCCCCATCATTAGTCTCAACTTGGCGAAATTTGTTCATTGTGGTGAGGTTACCAAGTTTGGGTAAGAATTTCTTAGTAGAGCTTGCAGCAGTTCTATCTACTCTATGGATATTAAATAACTTACGCCCTTATGCATCTAATTACTTCCAGTATTACAACAGTATTCCTTATTCATTTGATGTGTGTACACTAAACAAGTCTTTCATGCATTCTCCCACAAATGCCAAGGTTTCTAATGTCACAAGTGTTAATAAGATTTGCTTCCCTGTTTTCAATACAAATGACGTTCTAAAATATCTCCAGTCGCTGAACCGTTCTTGTAGCCTAGGTCCAGATGGTGCGCCTGGCCTTATTCTTAAAAAGCGTGCAGATATCTTGTGTTATCCTCTGATGGACATATTTAGTGAATCTTTTTCCAGAAATGTCGTGCCAGCCGTTTGGAAGGACATTAAAACTGTACTTATTCCTAAGTCATCTACTGGAACGTGTATAATAGTAAGTATTACAAATGTTTCGAGAGAGCGAGAAACCAGCTTCTAGAAAAAGAAGACAGCAAAATCAAACAATAACAAATATTTGAAAGGACATTGGACATGAAATCCGATATTAAATCAAACTGACCAATCTGAAGCAAAGCTCACCGTAGGTTATCGCTCAGGCGGGACTATAAAATTGTGGTCTGCCTGATACGAAGGTGTGATTCCAAAGTTCGTATTTTCGATTAATACATAACGTTTATCTAGGTTTATTTATTTTTACCTTATTAATAAATAACATGTCTTCGAGAAACGTGTACCAACCCCATAGTTACAACGATGTATCAACACTGTAGTGTTAAATGTAAACTAATGTTTGTATGTAAATGTGAAAATCCCTCTACTTTCTTCGTTATGATAAACACGCGTGTTAGTAGTAAACAAAACAGCTGAATATAACCGAATGGTTGATAATAACAGGCTTTGATAACTTTAATTTTTGGCTGAAACAATAGCATGCACACTTCGTTTACTCTGATAATCCTTTGTTTCTGGGGTAAGAAAATTCCATCATATGACTTTTCCTGGTGCCCCCTCATACTTTAACAGTTTATCTACCTGTCCTTGTTGATCCAATCTTCCATGTTGTTTCTCTAATCTCTACGTAACTATTTAGCAAGTTCTCTAGAGAACTGCTGATTTCTTTCCTGCTTCTGAATGATAATTCGAATTCCTTTTATACATGTTTTTCAATAGATGGTTACTGTTTTTGTTTTATGCCTCAGAAATTCAGTGACTACTCGAAGGTATTTGACATGCACCGCGGAACCGTATTCTTGGACTGAGGAGCAAACGTAGTAGTAGTTCTAACTTGTCCAGAATCAGACTAAAATAATAGTATGCATTTGGATGGTCTTATTTTACCATGATAAGACTGAAAATCTGAACCAACTTAACTACGTGTTGAGTAATCCTCGTGCCTTGTCGCAGTATACATCAGCATACTAACTTCATGTGAAACGTGACTGCTTCAAGCGTCAAGGTAGTTGTATAAAGCCTTCGTACTTTCTCAGTGACTAGGCTACTTAAATAGAACAATAGGCTTCAATTGGCCATAAATCTTAGTAATTAGTGATAAGTTACTTAGTGTTTCGGTGGTTTTATGAGATTAGATAAATGTGTGCAAAATATGTGAAATATCCTATAGTGACTTTAAGAAACACTTAAAGTCATCGCCGTTGTTTATTTTGTTTTCCACTGTATTAAAAACACATTGAGAAATTCCTGTTGTTTGTGTTGGAGCCATTAGTAACGTAGATTTATCATCGGCACAATTGCTGAGGTTTTTAACTATTTTCTCGATATAGGTTCATATTATTCTCGTTAAGGTCTTAATTTTAATGAGTTTTGCTGTGTATTTTGATTATCTTATGCTTTCAGACGATTTCAGTTTCTTAGTCCTCTCCCGTTCTGCGTAATGTGTGATCGTGAATCCAGACTGAAGGCTATTGAGTCAGCTATTGGTACCTTTCCGGATTTCCCAGTAAAGGGTATTCAGTTTCGGTAGAAAACATTTGCTGAATAATTCTTGGATTTTTAGAGATATTTTCGGTGTATTCCGAAACCCTGTCTTAACGCAGTATTTGCTGGATGAAACATACAATATTGCTACATGTAACATACAATGCGGAAAGGTATGTCGTACTTATTAACCTTCTTTACAATATATTAGAAAATAGATGCTGTTGTAGGCCTTGAATCACGTGGTTTTCTTCTTGGACCAACTCTGGCTCTTCGATTGAATTGTTCCTTCGTCCCTGCTCGAAAAGCAGGAAAACTTCCAGGTCCTTGTTACTCTCATACATACGAGTTAGAATATGGAACTGTAAGTCTCTGTTGCAGTAGATGTAGTATTTCGTCTTATTTTTAAATTGCTTATAGTTATATACAATTGCGGTTTAGACCAGTAGAGAGTTGATTAACTGAATCATCTAAGTGTAACCATTGGATCACGAGTTCCAACTCCTCTTACATATTATGTGCACCGGAAGTGTTTAAGAATTTGGTACTATCCTATAACCTGTAGGTTGAGAATTGGTCAAATATCTTAAATTATCTAGTAGGAATATTTCTTCGCGATCGCAAACTCCAAAGACATCTGCATTAAACCATATATATATATATATATATGTATATATATATATATATATGGTGTGTTAAGTCTCGATGAATCTGGAATTGATGTCAGTACCTATATAACAAAATAGGTGGTGACGGAAAGCTTGACAGCTGAGTGAATTGCATAAATTTTCTAACTTATAATTAGTCCATATACCTTTATTTCAGAAACTTAGCGTAATGGTGATAAACTCTTCTAGTACTAATATCGAAGCATTATTGAAATATCGGCTTATTAATCTTTCATGGAGTTTCTGTTCAGTAATTCCTGCAATCACTTGATGTGAAGCAATACTCCACATAGCAATTCTTTTAGTTTAGTGGTCAGTATAAAAGTCCTGTTAATATACGATTTATTAACACTACAGACTAGGGTAATTATCTTTCGTCACTTTCTATTGACCAGTTATCATACTGTGCAAGTAGCTTATCACCGAAAGTGCTTTTTTCAAAGTATAAATGTGAATTCTCTTTTAACAGCTCATCACATGATACCAACAGTGGTTAGTCACCAGATTTGAATGTGTATTATATTCAGCTCGTCTGCAAACAAGACTTTTAAGACAGATAACTTCAAGCATGCTTACTTTCAGAGCCTATGACTACACGTCACTTAACAGATCACTTGAACTGAATTCAATTCACAAAGTGTAATGCTGATAATTGAGTTTAGGTGTTCTGAGTCATTCAAATCGCTCAGGCATCTTCATCAATGTTGTACGCAAGTCTAAACTTATTAGAATCTATAACAGAATCACATATAAGTAAGTATATGATGGGTTAGAAGCACACTTAATCTACAGAAGTTAATGAATTTGACTACACATCAAATAGGAGATGTAGCTTTTTTTTCGCAAGCGCATATCGAGTGTACGGTCCTACCTTCAATCATGAAACACTAACGAACTTTTTCTGTCTGAACTACTTTAAGTGGAATGATATTATTGTCTGAAACCTAACCTGTTCAGTATTCTTGATAATTCTCGTTTGTTAACTAGTCTTCTAATTGTTACACTTGACACGTATTTGTCTTTTTCTATTTTTCGGTGTAATAGGATACTCTGGAAATTCAGAGAGATTCTGTAAAACCTGGGGATAATGTACTGCTGTTCGATGACCTAATAGCTACTGGAGGAACCTTAGAAGCGTGTGTCAAATTAATTAGACTGGCAGGCGCAACTGTCTTGTCCAGTTTGACGTTTATGGAACTGAAAGATTTGCCTGGACGTAAAAGGTTGGAAGATCTTGGAGTGAGTGTACACTCAATCTTCCAAATTTAACGGAAACATTTTCTCCAAATTGTTTATAGAACAAAAATTCCTATTCTTGCTCTCAACTATCCTTTAGCACAGGAATGTTTTATACTCACAGTATAATGTGTTGAATGCCTTATTATTACTTAGCTAAATGATTCGTTCTTCTATTATTTTGCTACTTATTTTTTAATGAAACCTGATGATATGATGAGAATTGTCTTTCTTTAACTTTACGTATTTACTGTTAATAGACTGTTTTCGTCTTCCTTTCTTCTATAACTGTGTATGTGTGTTTCGTTTTACTTAATAATATGTGACCGACATACATTTATTTGTCTTTAATTAAATTAGTTTGATTATTGTCGGGTAAGAAAGAAGACGATTATTAAGAATACATTTCACATAACAGTCGGAATCAGTTAGAAACAAATTAAAGTTCACACTATTCACGAGACATTCTTCATAAGTTAATACCAAATTTTCGAATATAATCACCACTTCGCCTCATAGATTTAAATAATTAAGCTAAAGCTCTAATCTATTTAGACTTTTGAGAATCTTAAAATATGGAGTTACCAAATTGCTGCATGATTTGTTGACAATGTACTGTTGAACACAGTATTTGAGGGTACTCATTTATAAACCATGTAACTCTTCACAATTGTGGGAATCAACTTACTTTACTGAGCTGTGCAGTAGAAGGTGTTAGGCTGAATTATAATTTTAATAACAAACATACAACGTGAATTTAGCACTTAAGTTATAAAAAAGGAGTTCTTAAGGCATTCAAAACCTGCAGCTATATTAATCGTGAGGCATGATAAGACATAAATTATAGTAATGCTATTTTGTAAGCAATGTGGAATGGGATATATACAGATAACCTTTGCATGTGGTTTCACATTTTTACGAGTGAGCTGCAAAAAGTTCAGTATCAGTCAACACCTATTTGTACTGCTGATTTCCCGTCCAAGCATCTCAACCGGATTTCGACACATGGATTTCTTCAGACAGACACCTTAGCACTGTCATTATTTCCTACTTGAAGCATGTATCACTAAGAAATAACGCGAAACACTTCAAATGACGTACTTTCAATCTGTTTTCCAAATGTATCATTCAAAGTTTAGTGTGAGTAAGCGTTACTTTTCTTTTCGTATAAAACATGCCCTCACTATAACATATTTGTTTGTATGCCTAATAGTGTGCTTAGAATAGCCAATTATGACAGTAATTTTCACCCGGTATCTGCCTATATTATCAAGACGTTTGAATTCGCAACGTAAACTGCTTTTAAAGAGTCAAATTATTCATCGTGCGTTTATGTTCTTCGGTAGGTTACTAAGTGGTGCTCTTTAGACTACACTACCTTCTTCTCAATCACTATTGATCATTCCGTTGGATCACTATAGGAAATACAAATTCAATCTCACCTACTGCTAAGAATTCATTCTGCTGCCTAGTGACGTATTGAGTTATCCTTGAGTATAGACTTATTACATGTTAAGTAGTTTGTATTTAAATAATTTAGATGATAATCTTGTATTTAGACGACGATTTATTGACTAGAATACGATTCCGTCCTGGAAACCAGGGAGCTCTGGAGAGCTGTTATACCGTAGTTCAAGACACTTTTGAAGTGATAACCTGTGGCACTACCATCTCACCAGACCCGGTGGACACCACCGGTCACGACTTCTGATTAGAATCCTACCATTTTTATCTCAGTTTTAGTCACTGTTACACCTTCAGCTCTTTTTCTATTGACACAAGGTTTTGATGTTCCCATTTCACGAAGTTGACGGAGTTTGTGATTGACAGGTCATTGTTTCTCGATCCTGTGACTCAGTTTTAACAAGCTCACCTTTTAAAGTCATAGTTAGTATGTTTGGTGGGGTCGTGGTTTTTCACTGCTTAAGAATCCCTAATTGAGTCAAAGCAGCTGTCTAGTACTCCCTGGTTTTCATTGATTACTTTACTGGTTCCTAACGTAATCCATCTCAAAAGCAATCAACTTCACACTAATTCATTATTTAAAAAAGACATTTTTCATGATGTAGATATTGATGAACATTTGTTCGGTGTTTTGGTATCAGTCCAGTTCTAGCGTTTGTGTGTTCTACAATTTTCTGTGAGCATTCATTACAAAGTCAATATAAACCACGGCAATCCTTAGGTTAACTAGTATCACTTCAGTCTTATTCATTAGACAAGTGGGTAGTTGCATCACTGTATTGAAACTAATCTTAACAACGATAAGAAGAATGAACAAATACATGGTGCGTAGCTGTTCTATAGATGAAACTTTATTGAACACAAAAAGGTGAAGGACGTGGGATTTTAAGTGACAAGTGCTGGGTGTAGTCTGCGTAGTGTTAGGATAATCGCAGAAGAACTCAGTCGGGTGCGATAGATGCAGGTAGAGTTGACAGCTGTAGAATGATTGTTAACAGAAACTCTGGACAGATGACTAAAGTCAGCTTGTATACAATCTGGTTCATAACATCACTGAAACCAGAAATACACATGCTTCAAATTACCTAGTTATGGATACATTATAGAAATTTCGTTTACGTGTGATGTCTTCAGTAGTTTGATGGATTTGAAAACGACCGTCTTCTCTTTGTTTCTTCAACGTGTCAACTGATAGTGTATAGTGTTTTTCGTAGGGAACTTATTTCATTCTGCTTACTAAGGAGTTTAAAGATGATAGTTCCCATAAACAATAATCTATTGCACCTAATCATCATGATTATTATTCGTCCCTTTCTTTCGGTAAATAGCTTGGCACCTCAGCAGAGCATCTCTATTTTATTCCATTCTCTGTTTATTTGTTTGTTTTAACTGGCCCCACGACGGTTCACTACCTTTCGTTGCGTCTTCACATGATGTCCTCCACGTTATACTGGGACGCCCAACCCATTACTTTCCATCTGACTTCAACTGTAGTACCTGGCTTATTATGTCACTGAACGGTCTCCACAGTGTATGTCCACTTCCTCCTGTAAATTTCTTGACTAGAAAATAGTTTCAAAACAATTAGTCCTTTCTATAATTTTGGATAATGTTATTAAAAGAAGGAGGTTATCTGAAAAATGTAATGTATTCGCGCAATATATTTTGAGTAGTCTGATCACACATTTACATGTCAAGTGATTTTATAAAGAACTAAAGGCCAATCAAAATACACAAAGTAACAAAAGGATTTCAGCATAATAACAGTAATTCACACTACATTTGGTTATCTAACCAGATAAGGGTTAACAAGTTAGGTTAAGAGCAATAACAAATTGTTGTTGACCACACAGAGGGAGGACACAAAAATATAGGGAGGAATATCCTGTCTTTGCATGTAAGGGCGGGGGAGCATATTCTGGAGTGGTTAGAGAAACAGATGAACTTCGGAAAATCGATAGACGCAGGTGGCAGACTACCAACTTCGTATATAGATAGTCATCTAATCCATGTGAACCACAAGATTGATATCGAAACGAGTGTGAAAGTTATTTTTATAAACGGTCAAGGGTGCTTAGGCGTTGGCTATTCGTAAAATTAAACCCCCTCCTCCCTGTGTGCACAACAACAATTTGTTATTGCTCTCAACCTAACTTGGTAACCCTTATCTGGTTAGATAACCAAATGTAGTGTGAATTACTGTTATTATTCTTAAATCCTTTTGTTACTTTGTGTATTTTGATTGGCCTTTAGTTTTCCTGGAAGTTAGGTGCTTGTTTATTTCCCCTCATATCATTTTCCCGTTCCTCATCATTTTTTGTCGGTCTTCTGATGTCCAATATGGAAACAGGAAAGGCTAATATTAATGAAAGTCTACAGCCTGTTCAAAGTGCTTTCAACGACGTGCAGCACAATTTTCCGAAACACTTTGAAGCACTGACATGACAGTGGTGTTTAAAGTTAGGGTCATTTTTCTTTGAGCTCAGTACTGCTGATCTTCACATTGATTTAAGTAATTAACGTCGTTCAGTTCTTCGACGTGGCGTCTTCATCCGTGCCACTGGTATTTGAGACGAAGCTTCTCAAGTAAGTGAAAGGGGCGAATTTCTTTAGATTCCCTGTATTGATGGTGTCTGTTGTTGTTGGTAGGACATTTTCATCAGTGCTGTCTTCTTTGTGTGCACTTGCAATCCTGTCTTCGCTGCCACATTTTCTAACTTGTCGGTCTCTGCTTGTAAATCTTCGACTTTGTGAGAAATAAAATGAAAGTCATCAGCGAAGTTCATCGATCCAATGTGCTAATCTTCTCTTCTTTTACTTGCATCACCACACTGGTAATTGGGTTTACCCCACCATCTCTCACTGGCTTCATCTGCGTAGATCCCTTCCTAAGAAGCAATTAGTTTATATGAAATAGTGTTGTTAGGTTTCTCTAATACGTAGCGGGTTTTGCTTTAGTTTCCGGTAAGCCATAAAAATCCTTTCCTAGCATTCATTCATCATTTGTTCACTGAATTGTATAGTGAACTCAGCTTCTCTTTCCATTATTCTTTTCTCCACTGGTTCACTTTCCGCATCAACATCCTCCCCAAGCTTGCCAACTTACGATTATCGGTACTACACTATATCATTACTTGTTCTGATTCTTCTGATAGGTTCATTGTCCTTCACCCCTTCTCCTGTGATCTTTGAAGTACGGAAAGTTTTCAGTTAGACCTTAATTACATGACGCACCAAAAGACTTATTGAACCTCAACGACAGCCTCCGATCCTGTTGCTCAAATCCTTAAAATCACACACTCAGTGAAGTAACTTAAATAGTCAGCGTATATGAGGTACAGTATTAACTATCCGGTTGAAAATTCATAGAGTCCACTTCCTTTAGATCTGCTTTCACAGATTCCTCGTACTTGCATACCATATCGTCAGGCTTCTACAAAATGAACGGAGTGGTCTGCCTAAAACATAGTGGGGATATTCCAAATACCCATGCTTAATTCCGCTTGCATCGGAAGGGAAAACAACAGTCGACTGGCCCTCTGAAAGCTTTCACACATTGGCTTCTTCCTCCTATCCCGAATCCAATGATAAATAGGTTAATTTTTATATATTCTTTCTGTGCATTGAAGTTTCTCTAGCGACCAGGTTGCTTTATACAAGGTTATGTCGCTTGTAACACGCCTACCATAATATCGTTCAAAGCTTCGGACTGTTCAGTAGATTATGCAAAGTTAATCGCACCTATTATTGTACTGTAACTTTCCAAATACTCTACTGGCAGCTAAGGTGAAACCATTCAAAATGCACTGAATGCCCAACTATGAAGCGAAGAAGGAGAGAATTTTTATCTGTAATTCAGAAAAATTTATTATAAAATCAATCAATCACTTCCCCAAAAAATAGTTTTATTGAAGTATTCAAAGTACAGCATCTCACTTTATCACAAACTGTCTCGTAATGCAAAACAGAATTTATGCTCATTCTCAACAGACAAACTGACTACACAGAGTAATACAAATTTATTAAGAAGAAATGAGCCAAATTGATTCAGATAAATTTCAATTACACATACTAATTTATGATCACAATTAAGATAGTAGAAACTAAAATATTTCACTTATACTAATTAGAGAGAAAGTATAAGCTTAAATTAAATAATATTATCATCAACCCACACGTTCACCTGTAACCACATATTTGTAATTATGAATTTTTGTTCTTATCCACCCTAATTATAACAATAACAATAACATCTCAAAATTCTCTTAAATCAGTAGGATGTTATCTGTTCATTTCAAGCACATCTTAAGTGTTGGTATCCTGTTCAATGTTGGAAAGGTGTATTGTGGTACTGTAATTGTAGAAGACGAGATACTTCGTAAAGGAATGTTTATTTGGAATCTGGTATCTCTGTATAGCGAAATTGTGTACACTTTATCTTCAAGGCACCGTTTATACAGATCTTGCGTGTTGTGCTAATTCTCGCCTTCATATTGTGTTTCTGTGTTCCTTTCAAGTCTCCCATGTATCTCCGAAATGCTGTATCATTTGATTTCCCCGACATCAAATCTATCTCCATGCTATTTGGTGTTTCTAAGCCGATGGACGTCTCTTTACATACATACTACTGATAAATCGTATCAGTAGCACACACCACAGTACTATTTACACTGTTGAATTTCTGAAGCATGTTCGCTAATTAGAATGGAGGTTAATATCTTGATTATACTGATATGAGCGATTTATTCTGTAAGTTTCTAGTGGTTTATACAGTTTCAAGAGACATGAGACGATCAGCTGTTCACAGCTCCTCATTTTTAACTGCTTCTCCAGAGCAATTCGCTTATTCACGAAATCAGCCAAGAAATCAGTCATTACAAACCGAAACTTGAAACAGTTAGTAATTTTACGAGAACATTTGAAGATCATCCAGCAGACAAAGTGACTACACAGAGTAATACAAATGTATTAAGAAGAAATGAGCCAAATTGGTTCAGATAAATTTCAATTACACATACTAATTTATGATCACAATTAAGATAGTAGAAACTAAAATATTTCACTTATACTAATTAGAGAGAAAGTATAAGTTTAAATTAAATAATATTATCATCAAACCACATATTTGTAATTATGAATTTCTGTTTTTACCGACCTTATGATAAAAATAATAACGACAACAACAACTCAAGATTCTCTTAAATCAGTAGGATGTTATCTGTTCATTTCAAGCACATCTTAAGTGTTGGTATCCTGTTCAATGTTGAAAAGGTGTATTGTGGTACTGTAATTGTAGAAGACGAGATACTTCGTAAAGGAATGTTTATTTGGAATCTGGTATCTCTGTATAGCGAAATTATGTACACTTTATCTTCAAGGCACCGTTTATACAGATCTTGCGTGTTTTGCTAATTCTCGCCTTCATATTGTGTTTCTGTGTCCCTTTCAAGTCTCCCATGTATCTCCGAAATGCTGTATCATTTGATTTCTGCGACATCAAATATGTCTCCTTGCTCTCATATATATATATATATATATATATATGCACGTGATGGTTTTTCGTCTCCTTTCATGTGCATTATTTTTCTGAGGTGGTTTCGCTTCTTTTAAACCAGGATAATCTTATTTTTGTTTCAATTGATTTATGTTTGTATCAAGCTGCAGTGTCACTCTGATGGTCAAAGCATCTCATTTTCCCGCTCAGTTCCTTTTTTCTACGACTTTTTTTTCTGTTTTCGAAACCTGGATAATTAAGTTTTTCTATATCAACCTCTTTCCTTGGAGTAATTATATGAGTGACAAGCTATTTCTAGCGGAAGGCTTCTCACATCAATATCCTTCCGTTTTTGTGCAATAAGGTTAAGAATTTCAAATTAACAAAGCGACTACTGTAATAGGACTAACAACAGTGAATTTGTGGTATCTAATGTGATCATCCTGTCATATTTCCTCTTTCAACAGTGTTTCTTGCATATGAGATGAATAAATGAGTCTTTTGAATATTATTGCTAACAATATTATTATTATAATATATCTCAATGATTTCCTTACATATTAGGAGAATTGACAACAATCTTCTCGATGAGTATTCACCTTTGGTGGTATATTCACAGCCGAGTTAACCCGTTCATTTCAGAGTATAGTCTCTCTGAATATATACTTCTATATTATTCTCAAATACAAGGATTGAGTAGATTCCGTAACCGAAATTTTAATGAATTTTGCCTAATTCGCCATTCATTAATTTCAACAATCGATGTACAGTCTGTTGCCAACAGAAGAAGCGAAGTTGTACATTTTAAGGAAAGGAAACACTATAGTTCTTGACTGGACTGAAACACATTTCTCAAGTGAAACTATAATATTCATCACAGAATGTGACCTTGCTCATCAGATTACCTTTACCAAGTGTAACCACATATCACAGAGTTCCCATGAATGTGAATCGGTCGTGTGCCATTTGAATGTCTCCTCAGTATGTGTGTCCAGTTCATCTATATTTCTCCCCCCACCCCACAAATATTTTTTGAGCAATAGACTACTGGTTGGTTCATTACCACAGTTCCTCGTTGTTTATCATTTCTGGTTGGCCATCTGATCTTCAGTACTGAGTGAATGAGGCAAACGTCAATGAGTCTGCATTAGCTATATGCGATGCAAGCATCAAGTCTCTGGGACATACAGAAACACCGATATGATCCCACGTAGGTGTATAATCGATAAATGTGTTGATAAAGATCTATATTACCTTAGTTTATTAATGCTCACAAAGCGGACAGACTTCTAGAAATATTCGTTTCCTCTTGATAAATTATTATGGATATATAAGCGTCGGTGGCACAGTGGTTAGGACGCTCGTCGACCATGCCCATGGTCCGGGGTACGATCACCTGCAGACGCACATCTGATATTTGTGGTCGGCCTGCAAAATTTGGGCTACCGATATCACATGCTGAAAGTTCCATACTTGTACCAAAAAATACGGTGTGGAAGCAAGATGTAATCAAAATAAAGAAATAAATAAAATAAATAGTTATTCCCACTGCATTTACGTACTACTTACAAGTAGCCAAATGTTGATCGACATAACATTTCACTATATAAATTGACACGAAATTGTCACCGATAGAAGTATTTTGGACGGAGTGTAGATGAAAGAGTCCTGTCGCAGTCTCGTGATAGACTATAAACAAGTAGTCTCCGGAGTGCAAGTGGTGTCGACGGATACTGTCATTATACACTACAAACGTGCAGTTTGAGTCAAACAACAAATTAGGTGGCCAAACTGATGAAGTGACTGTAGGTATCTCAAATCATCCCAATATATCAATGAGGGAGGTGAAACAATAAAGCCAAAATGTTATTTATTAACCGGTATCATGCACAGATTATGTTGATTACACATATTGAGCAATAGTCATGTGAGTAATTTCCAAGATATATTTGATAGAGGCCACCTTGATATTACTTTCAAACTAGAGGTTTAGTTTGATGACATCTTCCAGTGGAGAGATTTTCGTATTTCATCAGGTGATTCATTTATTTACTGCCATAGATTGAGCGGTATCTCCACTTCCAAAGATTGTGTCTAACTAGATACAGGCTAAGAACAATGTAAAGAAAGTTACTGAACTATAGTCACTAGAATGACCTGAGGGAATAGTATGCTGGACTTGAGGAATGTTTTTAAGAACGCTGGATCAAATGAATGCCCTTTTGTTTTGCCGGTGAAGCTGACCAGTCTACCAAGTGGCGCACTCCCCACATCGGATGGAGAGTCGGATTCGCAGTTATTTTCATACCATTTCATCCAGAGTTGTACAGACAACATTTCTCTGCAACTATCAGTGATTAACACTTCACAAACGATGGTCATCGGTGAGCTAGCAAAAGCAACCAGACAGTTGTTGAGTGAAACTTTGATCACAATAGTGCCCTCAAAATCGAACGAATGGGAACAGAAAGTTGAAGATTTGCAGCTTGAATTTGCGGCGGGGCTACGAATGAATGCCAGTAAAGACCTATGCTTTGAATTTGGCAAATTAGTTCATTGGAGGATGTACCGACCAGAAAGACTGTGAAGAAAACACATCAGACAGTGTTATGTGTGTTCCTTCTCTTCCATCAGACTAAAAGTAGTGGGGGCTATTGAGAGGGAGACCATGCATTCTAAGTTGCGGGTGAACGGTCGAGAAGTAGTATGTTTAATAGATACAGGGCTGCCAGTCTCACAAATAGTTAGGAATCTATGTCAGAGAGTCAGACTGTGTTCATTGATAGTTGGAACGGTAGATGGACACGTGTTAAACATCTTGGGTGTGTCAGACTGTAGAGTTTATGTCGGACATCGCAAAGTAACGTTCCCGTTCATTTTTGCGCCCGAGTTACCATGATCAATACATGGCACTGACTTTCTGCGGGAGGTTGGTGGGGTAATTAACACAAAATAGAGAGTAGTGATAAAGAACTACAGACCTATCAGCCTGTTTGAGACAAGAGAGACAGCGATGGTTAAAGCGTCGAGAATACAGAATTTGACAGTGTTAGTTAAACAATGCGATCATCTGTTCACTGGAGATGAGGACCGCTACAGTTGCTGTGTTAATGTGAAGCATGAAATCTCACTGAGCGGTCGCGAAATGGCGTCCGTCATTCACAGCGCGAAGAGTCCCACGTCATCTGAAAGGCGAAGTCGAACAACAAGTGAAGGAGATGTTTTGGGCTTGTATTACTGAAGAAGCTGACAGCCCATATAACTGTCCAATTCTTTTAGTGAAGAAAGCAAACGGGAAGTACAGATTCTGTGTCGATTTCCGATAGCTAGACAGCATGACAGAGCTCAGACCGTGTGCCACGCCAACTGTAGTAGAAACCTTGGATCGTCTGTAAGGCACGAATTTGTTTACAGTGCTCTACTTCTGGTCAGGATATTGGCGGATACCGGCAAAACAGAGTGACAGAGATAAGACGGTGTTCATTGTGGGTCAGAAACAGTATTGGTTTAAACTCATGCCATTTGGGCTAGCAGGTGCACCGTTTGCTTTCAGACGACTGATAGCGTTGTTACTTAAAAGCCTGAAGAATATGGAGGTGTACGGTGATGATCTCGTCATTTACAGCCAAAACGAGACAATGTGAACAATGTCGAAGCCGAGTTAAGACGCACTGAAGAGTTTGGACTGGGTATCAACAAAACAAGATCTCACATAGCCAAACGGAGTGCTACGCTGTTGGATCATAAAGTAGGCAAGAGTGAGATAAAACCGCTACCGGAGAAAATCTTGACGATAAAGACCATTACGCCATCAAATTCCAAGGGAAAGCTAAGGAAATTCCTAGGGAGAGTTGCATTTAACTGTCGATTTGCGTAAAACTCCAACGAGATAGCAGCCCCTTGTACAGACGATCAGGTGAGCCAAAGTCTGTTGGTCGAAAGATTTACTGAAAATACTCGACAGTACCAAACAGCTTTTAGACCATCAGAAAATGACCCTAAAACTGATTGTACCCGGGAAACAGTCCACAGTGTGCATAGATGATAGTGACTACGGAAAAGGCGCAGCACTTAGACAGAGTGAAGGAGTTGTCGAATATACCAGTCGTATTTTAACACACACAGAATAGAAGTAATCAACGGTACAGAAATAATGTTTAGGAATAGTATGGGCGGTAGACAAACGGAGACCGTATATACTCGGCCAACAGTTTCACACCGAAACCGATCACAAGCCGCTGCAGTCTCTGAGGACGGCGAGATACCCACATGGGAAAACTGTCGAGGTGGATGTTGCGCCTTGAGTAGTATGACTTCACGTTCTCACATTTATCTGGCAAATAAAATGTTTCGTCAGAGTTTTTATCTTGACCGGAAAACAAAACCGCGATACCGGAGATGGCTTACGGAGTGCATGCATTGGAACAGGACTTATTAAAACTCGTCCGCAGTCTGCAGGTCATCACTAAACGGAACAAAAGTGAGTCAGCCTGCAGCGAGTAAAGAGCTAAACACGCTACTCAGACAAAAAGATAGATTTGGAGTGAACGCCTGCGGAACCCTGACTTGGCGATAGGATGATGGAAGCTGGTTGGCAGAAATACCTTAATCGCTATGCCATGAGATGATGCAAGAATGTCACCATTTATCACATACAGGAGTAGCCAGAAAAACGGACCTCTAGCAACAAAGTATGTGCTGGCCAGATTCGAGAGAACATGCTGGGATATCTGCAGTGCCATTTATTGGAAGGAGATCATTGCATACGACCACCTCTGCAGTCAATTCCTGTTATGGCACTAGGTGACTTGTGGTCCGCAGGTGTGATGGGTCAGCTTCCACAGATATCCAGTCACAATCAGTACCTACTGATGTGAAGAAACACGCTACAGGATGGGTAGACTCCGTCTCGAATCCTGATCAACGCGCAAAAACCATGGCTGACACAGCAGTTTGACACATCGTTGCAAACCATGATGGGAAGAAATCCATTAAACAAAACTATTTCGATGTGCGATGTTTCCAATAAACGAACTAATATGCAGTGTAGGTTGGTGTTTAACATCGGTTAAATTACAAGCATATCATTGAATCAAGCACCATGATAAATCGTTTCTACAAAGAAGAACTGAGAGGAATTCACAGCACTTAAAGTTGTGTGTATTTTCTCAGCATACGTAAATCCATTCATAACCAAATGCAAAACTTTCTGTCATAAATGGAGGTTCATAACTCATTCAAGTGATGATACATACCAATTAATTGATGAAAATAATCTACTTTCTCTTATCCATTCCTATGTTATGCAAATTTTGTCGATTGAATTTCCAACATGTCTTCATTTCTGTGTAAAAATATCATACCAATGGTCGTCTACAGCCTACTGCCGAATGGCTCCAACCACCTTAAATCATTTAGGATCCCTGATAGCTACTAGTTTTCTAGGTTGATGAACACAGAAAATGTGATAGACAAACTCTGGTTTATATTATGTACTAGACAACCTGACATCAGTTAACACACAGGAGCAATCAGTGATTTCAGTTCAGCTGACTAGTGTCTGTCTGAATAATTCACTGGTGACTTTCTTTAACGTAGAGCTGGGAAAATTACGACCGAATCCCTGATATGCTGTCAGATTATTTTGACTTCCAAATATACTTAACAGATCAACCAACAGCCAAGGATTTTTGTTAGACGCTGAAAACTTCAAGTACTGAAAGTAGTTTTTATGAGAACTAATATAGGAAATGCAAGGATATTAGGAAAATGAAAACATTTTGAAATGACGTGGCCACAATATATTGATTTCCGTGTTGCAACGTCAATAATTTTCTGATCATTACTTAAAATTTTCAGAATTTATGATTGCATTTTAATTGGGAAAACTGGATTCCTAGCAAAAGTTGAAAGTGGCACTTCCACTAATGAATCAGGATACCTTTCTTACTTTCAATTCTTACTACTAGATAAGTCATGTTCACAGACAATCTAACATATTCAGCTGGATTTCAATAACTATCAGGCAATAGGAATCTGCATAAATCTTTGGATTTTTCCCTGCAAAACTCCAATGCATTAACAAGTAGCATGAACTTTGATAAGTTCTCATTCCCAGGTGCATCACACATTCAGTTTAGAAAGTAAGAGAACCTGTATTATGCCAGGATTCTAAAAAGTGATAGTAATCACTTACGTATAGAGTCACATCGTTGGTACTTACTGAAGACAAGAATTTGTCCATGTAATCATCAGTCTCCGTTAATAATCTCTTCACCATTATCACTTGTTAGCTACCCCGTATTATTAGAAGTCTCGACACTCTCACCTGTAGTGAAATACTGAGAAGTAAAGTGATCAAAAATAACACTTATTAAGATTGTTATCAAACAATGACCTCACTTTTACTACAATACTGCACTTAATCAATAATCACTCTGAATATTAGTGAGCAGCTGACCAACTATAAACCACCATCCCCTAAAATCTAATAACTTTCTGGTGATGATCAAGTTTTGTGTATCTCTTCTCCCTAGCTAGTAGGGAAGCATACAGTTTCGATGTGTTTATTGTTCTGAAAGTGGAGAATATTACTAAATGACAGCCTTACATATAAACATAAAATAATTGTTCAAGTTATTTGTTACAGAAGCATTTTCAGTAACACAATTCGATAATAGAACTCACTCACCCGCTACAAACTGATCACCTGTTACACAATTTTTACACAGTCAGCAAACTCTCCCGTCATCTGACCTTAGATAATCCGAATAACTGTATTCATCCTTTAGACAAACTGATTTGATGCACTATTACAACATACAACGCTAGTAGAATAAAGATTCGTTGATAATGTAGAGAACTTAGACCTCCTCCTATCCTAATACCCATAAATCGGAACTGGTATTTAACTGGTTACACCATCATCGAGTATCAACTAAGCGTGAGCAATCATCACTAATTGGACAGAGTATTTCATCAGCTGGACTGAAATTGGTCTCATAATTTGTACAGGATTATGTTGAAGAATTAAGTAATGACTGTAATACGTCAAAGTACCCGAGGATTGGAAGAAAGGATACTTATTCAAACTACCAAAGAAAGGAGACCTAAGTCAATGCAAGAACTGGCGCGGAATTATGCTCCTGTCCATCCCAAGCAAAATACTAAGCCGCATCATCCTGGAGAGAATCAAACATGCCCTGGATGAAAAACTTCGACCGGAACAGGAGGAACAAGTCATGCATTGATCAGATCGCCACATTGCGGATCATCATTGAACAAAGCTTGGAATGGCAGTCACCTCTCTATCTCAACTTCATCGACTTTGAAAAGGCCTTCAACAGCGTCGATTCAGAGGTGATTTGGCAGCTACTTCGCTACTATGGGGTGCCACCGACAATTATACATCTCATCCAACAGCTGTACGACAATGCTGCATGCCAAGTAATCCACAATGGGAAACTTACAGAATCCTTCGAAGTGAGGACAGGAGTAAGACAAGCTGGCTGCCTACTATCACCAATGATTTTCTTGATTGCAGTAGACTGGATAATGCGACAAACAGTGGGAAATGAGGAAACAGGCATAAAATGGACACACACAAAAAACTAGGAGGATCTGGACTTCGCCGATGATATATGTCTGATTTCCCACAAACTGGAAGATATGCAAGTGAAAAGCAACAAGTTAGCAGAAGAAGCATCAAAGATAGGACTTCAGGTGAACTGACAAGAGGACTTCGCAACGACCGTGAACAGTGGTGGGCTATAAAAACGAAAGAGATGGAAAAGGCATCGGCGATTGGTAACATCAGACAACTATTTAGACTTATCAGGGAAACAGGTGGTAAAAGGCGAATGATAAGTGAAGCAATCTCTGAGAGAAAAGGCATCATAATTAGCTCCCAGGATGGACGACTGGAACGCTGGAAAGAACACTATGAGGGGCAGTTTAATTGGCCTACAACCACTCTCAACTTACCGAACATCCAACATCTCCCTGAATGGGATATATAAACAAGTAACCTAGGCTGTCACTAGTCTGAAACAATGCAAAGCAGCAGGACCTTATGGAATGACTCCAGAGGTATTTAAGTACCGTGGAGACAGTTTACCGTCTGTGTTAACTAGGGTACGAGGCAGCGTCTGGGAACCAGAGGAAGTCCCGTCGGCTTGGTGTAAGTCATAAATTATCCCGATATACAAGAAGGGAGACAAGTCTTCCTGTGATAATCACAGGAGAATTAGCTTGACTAATATAGTGGTTTCTAAAGTTCTAGGCTCAATAATCATGCGTAGACTAAGCGGTCCACGGGAGGAGCAAACACAAGAGAACCAGGCAGGCTTTAGACCAGGAGGAGGGTGTACTGATCACATCTTCACCCTTCGACAGATTCCAGAACATAGGCATACTTACCAGCGTCCAACAATCGTCATATTTCTTAACCTAAAGGTGGCATTCGATTCTGTCAACCGAGAGGTACTCTGGTGATGTTTCGCTGTAAAGGGAATGCCGAGAAAATACATTGCACTGATCAAGCCACTCACTCTACTCGAACTCACGCAGCCAGCCAGGTGAGGGCTTACGGCGAGTTGTAATCTGAACTGGTGACAACTAATGGTGTCCGTCAAGGATTCCCACTATCTCAATTTCTATTCAATTTCATCATAAATGTACTAATGGACTTAACCCTAACTCAAATCAGCGACTCAAGGATTGACTTGTTACCAGGGAATAATCTCGTTGACTTAGAATATGCAGATGATATGGTCCTCCATGCTAGGTGAAGACGCCAACAAAATGCAAAGTCTTCTGAACACCCTGAGCTACAATCTATAAAGTGTTTGGCATGCGATTCGCTCCCGCCAAATGCAAGATGATGCTACAGGACGGGACTACATTGACTCCTAGCATAGAAATAGGGAATGAATTGGTAGAGCACGTTCACCACTCCACTTATTTAGGAAGTTGCATCAGCCAGCGTCAACGAGTTAATCGCTGACGAAATGTCAGCACGGATACAGAAGGCTAGTTTCGCATATGCCAGTTTACGCCGTCTCTGGATTAGTAGAAGTGATATCCCACTGGCTATCGACCAAAGGGCGTGTGTACTACTCAGCAGTCTGCTCCATCCTCCTTTATGACTGTGAGTGCGACATGACCATTGAGAGTGGAAGACATGAGAAGCCAGGCTAGCTGTCTTTGACCATAGGTGCCTGCATTCTATCTCCCGTGTGAAGTGGTATAGTGGGGTAAGCAATACTGAGGTTAGATGTCGGTCGAGTGCTAGGTAAGGAGGGGAAATCAGTCGACGAGGCTGTGAAGCTACGTCAACTGAGATGGTTAGGACATGTGTTACGTATGCCTAGTCATCGCCTTCCTCGACAATCGGCAATGTTAGCTGACATAGAGTGAGGCTGGAAAAGAGCTATCGGAGGTCAAACCAAAACGTGGCACCAGTCAGTGAAATCCACAACAGTTAGTTTAAGCCACATACGAAGATGTAGACTTCGTGGTTGAGGTCCAATGGCGACTGGAGACAATTGGTGATATGGCTCAAAATCGTTGTCAGTGGCGTAGATGCATCCACTCCTTGTGACTTATAATACCCAATAAAACTATATGGTTCTTCGATATTATTATTCTCTTTGACTTATATCTCTGTTTACTGTCTCTATTTGGCGTTTCCTTTTACTTTCCTCTCTTGCTTTATGTGCTGAGTGAAGTGTGGCGACTCGAACTGCTGCACACCTGTGCAAAGTTCTATGTTGAAACCAGAGAAACAGACAGTATGTAAAGTAACAAATAATGGGTGTCACATGTTCAGCTGCGCGCTCGTGTGATGAAATTTCTGTTAAAGTGTGTTGCACTCTGTAACAAATCACTGAAATGACCACTTATAGACCTGTATACAAAATTATGAAACACATGAATTGTGAGATCAATTGAATTCCCATCCTTGAATCAAGTCAACCTGACCTGGATCAGCCTAGCGTTGTTGCAACCCAATTATCCATGCCTAACGTGTCTATCCCCTCTGGTTTTCTGAACTGTGTGTGTGTTTTTACATCAATCCGATTAGTCAGACAGTTGAACTCATGACCGAATCAGAGTATTTTTGTGAACTGTTATTTTGCTGACCCATGTCTTACTTTGTACTATTCTGTCGAGTTTATCTTATTTATTGATCTTCATCTGTATCAGCCTACCCGGTTAAGTAGCCAGTTAAATTCTATCTTTGTGCCTATGCTCTGCCTACCTCTTAACCGCTCTCTGTTCTATGCCCTGCCTTACATGGGTTCATTCTTCTACTGACTTCTTACCTGAACGGTCGTGTCTGATTCCGGCTAGTTCGCAATTTTGGCTTTAACGTTATTCCGCTCTGATAGCGGCACCTTGCTTTCTGGTAAGCGTTGTGCTTTGCACTCTTGAAACCGTTAAGGTTTGTTGTGACCGGCATCTTGTTTGTTCTGAACCGGGATAGCCTTTATCTACGCGTGACTTAATTTCAAGCGATATTGCGTTTACATGTATTTTATGGGGTTACAAGAATCACCGTGAGTGCTCTAGAATGAATACTGGAGCCTAACTAGTTAAAATCCACGTTACTATGCTGGTGTGCAACAGCTGCAAGCTAATCGCATTCAGTAGCTGCATTCCTCCGAACACCAATGATACCAGAGAACTGTTCTCATTTGAAGTGACTAATAGATAATGCTTTCCTGTCTTCCATTTGACATTTTCAAAAATGGATCGGTAATATAGAACTTCCGAATTTCGTGAAAATTGTTTTGCATTATATCTTCAACACGTGCCACACAGCGATTTCATGTGCACGCAGTGTTTGGTTGTGTATGCAAGTGTATACATATATATATATTCATACAACGGAGACTGCTATTTCATTTCCGGTTCACCTGTTATAGATAGGTTCTCCTACCTTTTTAATTATTACTGTGTTATTACGGTGTCAATATAAAACCAGCTGTGGACTAGAAACACTTTTATTTACATGGGAATTTCACTTAGTATTAACAGAATCAGTGTATTCATATTGTATGCTAATATGTAGAATTACCTTTTATAACTTCATGTTGTGCTAGTCCTTACATGTGCTTTATTTTTCCAGGTGTACGGAGGTTGTCGAATATGAAATCAGCGGAAATATCATTCGGTCAAACTAACCCTAATACCCTTCATCAGAATTTTCTTTTGTAAATTAATGAAATGTTTAATATACTCTTGATTTCTACTTCCTCTAGACTTTTTCAGTGCGTCGCTATACTATATGCTTTTGTAATAAGTGAATTCGGATTAACGCATGTTAAGCTTAGTGGAATGGAGGTTTACGATAGTATTATGAGACTGTTACTTTAGTCATTCGTAAGATTTCGTGTCTGTTTCTATACAATAGTACATTGTAAAACCTAAGTAAGATCTAGCAAGTTGAATAATAATTCTGTGCGATTCGATACGCAAAAGTCACTTTATCTAGCTAGTTACAAGTCTGTATACTGTTAAATGCCAAGTATGTAGTACAAGTAAATGTAGTAAATTAGGCTTGATAGCTACTTCACAAATCTGTTAATATGCAGTGACATCATCAAATAGCCTGTTCTAAAAACCAATGGTTGGAAACAATTGGTGAAATGGCTCAAAATCTTTCTCAGTGGCGCAGATGCGTCCACTCCTTGTGACTTATGATTTCCAATTAAACTGTTTTGTTCTTCGTTATTACTTTACCTTTCTCTCACAGCTCTTTTTACTGTCTTTATTATGCATTTCTCCTACTTTCTTCTCTTGCTTTGTGTGCTACATGGAATGTGGCGACTTGAACTGCCGCACATATGTGCAAAGGTCTATGTCGGAAACAGGCAGACAAATAGACTGTTCACTTGACAATGAGCAAAGAAACAATTTTTATTTATTTCTAATATGTCGTTGAACCATGTGATGCTATTCTTAATAATAATAATAATATTTAGAACAACACATTTAAGCGAACAATATTGTTTTCAATTAGATCTCATCAGGCTTAACTCTAATATATATAAGTTTACAAATAAAATTCAAATATAAACCAATCATGGTGTTTTGTCTATAGGATAATACGATGGTGAATATAAATTGTGCAATTAGTCATAATAGTAGTAATGATAATAATAATTATAGTAATAATAGAAATGGTCTTATCAATAATAAGGATGAAAAAGTGAGGCAATCTGTGATAACACGAATAATGAAAAACAGCATGATTAAACAAACAACTGCTCAGGTGGAAGTAGTCGATAAAGGCTAGTAAAAACAAATGAACCGATTAAGTAATGTTAGATTGTAAGGGAAGGAAATGAAACACGTTTATAATGAAGATAAGATTAAGGGATGATAAGAAAGGGGATGAAAATACAAACGAAGGGTGGTGTAGAAGTTATTAGTTGGTTACGTCCTAATAGGCCAAGGGAGGGATAAAGGCTGTACGAACTTTTTTTGAATACATAATTTAGGTTTAATAGTTCGAATGCCTATTGCCTCAGCTGTATGTAGTAGACGAATACGAAGTCTATTGGAAAGATTCGGAGGGATACGATGAATCACTTTGAAAGCTCTCGTTTTCTCAATTACATGACCACTATCAATTAAGTGTGACAAAATTGAGCTACGGATTGTTTTTGTCTGTATTATCCTATAGACAAAACACCATGATTGGTTTATATTTGAATTTTATTTGTAAACTTATATATATTAGAGTTAAGCCTGATGAGATCTAATTGAAAACAATATTGTTCGCTTAAATGTGTTGTTCTAAATTTTACTATGGGAATATTTAATATAATAATAATAGTAATTTGCTTTATTCCAGAAACAGTACTAGTGGTACAGTGTGGAATTTTCAGCACATGTCTACAATATTTGCATCTAATTTTATTAAACATTTAAAAAGAGTATTTCAAAAAAATAAGTATAGAGACAACAACGAAAAACACAAAAATAATTTTAAAAAATGCGAAGAAATACCAAGAAGTAGAAAGGAAAATAAATAACATAAAATAATATCTCAGTATTGGGTAGTGGAAGCTATGATAAGATTGTGCATGGTGACAGCAAAGCTATAGTCATACAAGAAGTTAGGAAATGATACTTAAGAATGTTTATTGCCAAGATGATCAGTTAATTTGATTGAACAACACTAAACAATCATAAAATAACATTTCGGGGTATTTTATTGTCAGGTCTAATGCGGTGTTTGTGGTGGTAGTGTGAGTAATCCTGCATAATACAAATTTTAAGATGATGATAATGGCGTTCACAACCAAGGTTGTCAGATAATATTGCCGAACAAACAAAAAAACAGCAACCACAAAACTGATAACTACATGATGTTTAATGACAGGACAATTTTGTAAGACTCATAGTGCTATATATAGTCGGAACCAGTAGATACACAAAAGAAGGAATAAAGTACAATAAAGTAAGCCAATGTTAATAATTTAGGTAGCTAAGTATGTTTAAGAAGGTGTTCACTATAGAATACAAAATAAGAGAGAAATAAAAGAGCCTAAAATTATGTTATTAACAACAAAGCAAGTCATAGGTTTCGCGCTTAACATTGTCTCTGTCACTTAGAACACGGGCCAAATATGGTATCGTTGAGTTCCTGTACTTGGTTGTATGAGCATATATTATTTTATACTGATTTCTGGTTCTACCTGATGAGATACAAGGCGAGAGTTGGGAATAGAGGGGTTGTTGCGGGTCGGAGACTATGGTTTTAGACCATTTCTCGCATGTATTCAGATGCCTTTCTACTAATGTAGTGACGAGCTGACTGAGTTTTACACCACTAGTCCTACTAACTACCTTCAACATCCTTCTCAGGATGGCATAAACCTTTTTCAGTAGCCCAGGAAAGACTAACGGGGAGCAGTAAAGTAGAATAGGTAAAATACGAGAGTTGACAAATTGTGAAAGTAGAGGTTGGGTGATTCCAGATTGTCTAAGTTTCTCAATGTTGTAGGTTAGACAGAACACTTTCTTAGAAATCGTTCGGAAGTGAGATGTCCAATTAAGGTCGGAAGACAGAACTAGACCGAGGTATTTTGCATTAGACTTAGTTTCAATTTTAGTCCCCTCAATGCAACCGGCTTCATGAGTACTTACTAGTGTTTGTAGATCTCGTTTATGCCTAAAGGAGAAGTCAATAGTCTGGCATTTTAAGAGGGATTCAGCATGAGGCCATTTAGTTTAGACCACTGACTGATGTCCGACAGGAAGCTATTTAATTTGAAACATTCTGACTGAAACTTAACGGGTAGCGAAACAGTAAGGTCATCTGCATATTTGACGAAGTTGATTTCGTCTGAAAGAGGTAAGTCATGTAAGAAGAAGGAAAAGAGAAACGGAGAGAGAACAGCACCCTGAGGAACTCCAGCTTCAGTAAGCAAAGGAGAGGAAGATACATCATTATATACCGTGTACTGCATCCTATTAGAGAAGTAAGAGTGTAGCCAGTTGATAACCCAGGGTTCAGTTTGTGTAATGCTAAGCTTGTTTAACAAAAGGCCTCTAGGTACAGAGTCGAAAGCAGATGTATAATCCAGGAACGTACAATATTCAATACCCATCATTTTTATGATCAACAACTGCAGTATTTGCATATCTACTTTATGGATATTAAATAACTTACGCCCTTATGCATCTAATTACTTCCAGTATTACAACAGTATTCCTTATTCATTTGATGTGTGTACACTAAACAAGTCTTTCATGCATTCTCCCACAAATGCCAAGGTTTCTAATGTCACAAGTGTTAATAAGATTTGCTTCCCTGTTTTCAATACAAATGACGTTCTAAAATATCTCCAGTCGCTGAACCGTTCTTGTAGCCTAGGTCCAGATGGTGCGCCTGGTCTTATTCTTAAAAAGCGTGCAGATATCTTGTGTTATCCTCTGATGGACATATTTAGTGAATCTTTTTCCAGAAATGTCGTGCCAGCCGTTTGGAAGGACATTAAAACTGTACTTATTCCTAAGTCATCTAGTGGAACATGCATTAAATTTAGACCTATTTCTATTATCTCTCCTTTTCTAAAAACTATGGAAAAGTTACTCTTACTTCACTTAAAGTCTTTAACGATCCCAAACAATTCGCCTATAAACACAGTAGAAGTGCTTTAGATGCAGCTGAAGTCTGGCACCACAACAGTTTCTCCAGTATAGACAAGGGGGCTGAATTTGTTCATTGCACCTTCCTAGATTAGATATCTACTTTCGACTCAGTACCTAGGGATATTTTGTTAAATAAGCTTGCTGAAACTCAAACTGAGTGCTGGATTGTTAAATGGCTTCATTCTTATTTCTCGGGGAGAAAGCACTACGCTGTATGTCAGGGGAAGTCGTCCACCACCAATTGTATTTTGTTTGACGATTTTAATGTACCTATGCATACGAAATGAACTTTGTCAAGCATGAGGGCGTTCGAACTATTCCAATGTCTGTTAATTCACGGCTACACTGTACTAAGGTGAACAGCCCTCTATCAGGAGTCAGAAAATACTTTAAAACGTCAGACTGTTAATTTCAGTTTCCTATGTGAAGGGAAGTTAGATGGAACTGTTAATAGCTTTGACAGTCGCAAAATGGATGATAGTAATATAGAAATCAAGTCGGACGTTAAGTATCTCGGACTAATTCCTCACACACCGCATCAGCCTTAAATGTATACTACATGCAGGTATAATGCCTATGAGCTAGGTATGCAAATCAAAGTAAACGTTTGTACGGTACATTCATTATTTACAAGACTAACTGTTATGTAGAAATTAAGATTTGACCAGTTATACAACGTTTAATATATTTAGACACAAGTAACCTACGCTGCTTGCTTATATGACGCACTACCTAAAGCTACGTAGCTATCTTAAAATAGTCCTCACTGAAAGTAATCTTCTATAGGTACTACCTTAGTGAGCAACTTAACAATATCTTTGAATTACAAAGTATAAGTGGAAATTCTGAGAACTCTCTTGGTAAAAGGATCGTCTCCTAGTAAAAAAAAATGTACCTTAGTCTTCATGAAAACGTTTACAGGTATTCATAATGTCACCTCAAATGATACATCAAATGACTCACTATTTGCAGTCACTTAAAAAGTAAGAATAAATTTACCGAATACAGTGTGCTTATGATTTCTAGATATCATAATACACCATAAGGAAAAAGCTGTAAACTTGTAGTTACAACAGTTAGACGCCCAATATTAATCCGAAAGACAACGAGTACGATTCCCAATCACAGAACATTATACTCTTCAACCCAATCGTCTAACCGTATCAACAGATGTTTCGCCAAGAAAAAGAAGACCAGTGGTTCAAGGAAAATTTATTTAGGGTTTTCTTAAAAATCATGGGCATTTGTATTTATAGCCACGGAGAAATTACAAACATCAAAAAAGTAGGAATTTCATTATTTGAACTGAAACAAGAATTCTGTATTCAGTCAATGTTTTCACCCCGAATAATAATCAGCTTCTCATCTTGTAACTTCGATAAAACCACCGATTGTAGACCAAAATCCGAAGCTACAAAGCTTTATCAACTTCACCCCAGGTTCTAAATTCTCCAGGTTTAATATGTTTTACGAAAACCTTGTTAATATCAACATTGGTCGTGCTGTCTTCACCAGAATGACTCGTAGATTGTTGCATGCTGTAAAAATGGACGTGAAAGGCATTGTATTTTCCAGATTTCTACATATAAGGTAATCAATTGAGCTAGCACCTAAGCTTACAACAATTCTAAACTTATTCCAACCTCTTCTTCGATAATGTCTTTTTATTGTAAATGAAGATTTTATCTGCCTACTGTGTTCTGAAATAAGTCTGGTCGTGCTTAAAGAGAGAACTGGGTGCTGAATTAAGTCTTTTCGTTCTGAAGTAACGCTAGTCCGCGCTTAATGTGTCCTGTGAGGGCTGGAACAACGCTGATAAGCAAACCCAGTAGATTCTGATCTATTCCTGAAAATGCCTAGAAAAAGAATACAGTGCTGAATTAGTGCCAGTCATGCTGAAAACCAGCACTGAGTTCCAGTGTGTGCCATTAAAGGATCCATTTCAGAACAGATTCAGAATTTACTCATTTTAGAATGTTAGAATCATCTCGGAATTAGTGCGATTTGATTCAGCATTATAGTACGCTTGGGTCACAGTAACAGTAACCAACGGATGAACTGGAAACAATGGCTTCTACCACCCAAACATGATCATGTGCATAATTTCCAAAACTTCTACACAGTACGAATTTATTGATAGCTGAAAAACAACTAAAACCATGCATGAATGAAACGTAATAAACAATTACAATGAAATGAATGCACTGACCTGGTAGTAGAAACTTTCAAAGCCAACAAAGTAATTAATTTTAACAGCAACGGAAACAAAAATGAGGTGAAACGTAACATTTGTGAACAATGTGCATCAAGATAAGTTATGAATAACTGCAGGATAAACGTAAAAACCAATGTGTAGGCGTTCTGTATTTTTTAGCTTAATTAATTCCAACATGAATACCAGTCAGTGTTAAAACAATTCGAATTGAGAACAATAAACTTCTTGGTCGTCAGAAATGTGTACAAAAGTTCATGCGATACGAAAATTAATTGGTTTATGGATTGAAGAACTAAATGATTTTGTCTATAAATTTGAAGTAAGAGTATACCAGTTTCTACTATTTTGTACGTTATTAACATTTAACTATTAACATCTAATATCTCTTCCATGTCACCCACAGACATAAATCTCGCGTTTTCAATCCGAGTTCCACCTGAGCAATGGCCTGGCGCGAGATGTCACTCACTGGTCTCCTCAGCATGTATCTGGTGCATCTCCATTCCCTTCAGCATATTTGTTTACCAATAGGTTCTTGGTTGGTTCGTTCCCAGAGTTCATTGTTGCTGATCCTCGCCAGACACCTGAATATAAGTATAGAAGGAAGGCAGCTGTTGATAAAGGTTTGCAGCAGGGTGTTGGAAATGTTTTCCGTGACGCATACGTCTAGTCTCTGGACCACATAAAAGTATTGACTTGACACTGATGTTGAAAATCTGAATCTTGCTCTTCATGCTGAGTGCAGAAAATTTCTAAATTGGTTTCAGAGTAGTGACTTTGGAATCTTCATCCGTGCTGTCATCTGTAGTTGAGTCAATGCTACCTAGATAAGTTAAATAGGTCACTTCCTTCTAACTTTTCCGTTGATGATGAGTGGTACTTGTTGTTACTGGTCAGGTGTCTTCATCATCCCGGTCTTCTCTATGTTTACTTGAACTCCTGTCTTCGCTGACTGTATCTCCTGAAAATTTGTTGGTTTTCTCCTGAAGATCTTCGAGTTTGTGTGACATTAGACATTTGTGATCCGTGAAGTCCGGAACTCTTCTTATCGGTCTGACGTATTCCCATCTTCTCGCCGCCCACAGTTTGTTGCATGATCCAGTTCACCATAATCAGGAACATTTCCAGTGATAATATGCAGTCTTGTCTTGCTTCAGTCTTCACTCTAAATGCTTCTCTTAGTTTTCTGCTAGGAATCAGTGGCATCACCATATAGCTGTTGAACAGGTTTGATAAAAATTTGTGGCACTAAACTCCATAGTGTTGAAGTAGTTTCCAAATTACTTCGTGTAAACGCTGTCGAAGGATCTTTCGAAATCGATGAAGTTAAAGTAGATATTTGCTTACCATTCTATACTCCGTTCGAAGATGATGCGTGGAGTTCCAATTTGATTCGCACATGATTTGTTTTTCCTGAATTCAAATTGTTCCGGGGGAATTTCGCATCCAGAGCACCTCTGTGTCTCATCAGAATGACACCACCTAATATTTCGCTTGGTGTGGATAGGAGTGAAATTTCGTGCTAGTTCCTGCAAAGACTTAAGTCTCCCTTCTTTGGAATTTCGGCGTGGTAGCTCTCCTCACAATTAGTAAGTACCTTTCCTTCCTTGGAAACTTTCTGCATTTGTGGTATCAGGACATCCACTGGGGATCTCTGGACCTCTTTTTAGTGCTTCCGGAGGAATTCAGTCTGAACTTACCACCTTCCCGGTTTCTGGTAACTTTATGGTATACAAGACTTCTACTTTTTTACGGAAGATTAGTGTTCACAGAATGTTTATTTTGGCTGTTGATGGTACTTCTGGGAGAGTTGCTGCTGGCGATCTGTTCAAGAGTCCTCCTGGAGTTTTCTTTGCTTCTCCTCTTTGGTTATTTGGTTCCCTTGACTACCTTCCATTGGTTTTAGTGTGCTCATTTCTTCCCCGATAACCATCTGTTTATCAGATGTAGTGATGTGAAGTCCCGATTAGAGCCTTTCCTCTTCTTCCATACTAAGACAGCTGTACAGGCTTCCTCCAGTATCGCTTTCAAAGAGTTCCAGTATTCTTCCATACTGGTCTCCTGAGTGATGCTACCAAATATTATAAGATTTTCTGGTAATTACTACAGGCCTATTAAGCAGGAATTTTTAAGTTTGTTAAGTTTAGGGGGACGACAAAGGTTACTCGATGTTCGAGAAAGATATTAGCCGTTCTGTATCACGAACCAGGAGAAGTAGTAGACCATTGGTTATTGAATTCCAACTTACTGACTTAAAGGTTATTTTTGTTGTCTTGGCGTAACCTAACAGTTCTGACTTCTGTCTGCATTGATGTCGAGAATGCACACTGGCAAAAAGTTCTGATGAAGCTTTCATGATGCACTAGAAGGGGGGGGGGTCAAACTATTTAATACATATGCCGTTCACCTTTGCCTATGCAGTTTAATTTCTGGGGGAATATATTCTACCGTCTGTGAAAAGCGGCTCACATATAGATGAAAACAACCTTCAAACGTATTAAATATCTTCATTATAATAAAGGTTATTGTATTTCCCAATGAATGAAAAACAAAACGATATTGTTTTTACTGACGTTTCGCTATTTAATGCTAGTAGCTTTATCAAAGTATTATTAAACCGGAATTTACAAAATCTCAGCACATATATAACAAAGAGTTAAGGGGTAAGAAAATAGACTTAGGTCAAGTTAAAAGGACATATTGAAAGTTAAAATAACAACGAAGATCACTAAACCAAATAACAAAGGTAATAGTACATCTGTTATGGTATCGAAACAAAGTTTACTAATTGACCATCGTTCGTTAGTCTGGGGGCATTTTTTGTTGTCAAGTTGGTCAATTGGTAAAGACAACAAAATCAAAATGAAGTGTAGATTGTTGGATTTGATCAGCGTTCAGAATTATAAAGGCAGTATATGTTTACATAGTGAACTTGCATATCACATTCGTGTTGATTTTGTCACTTGATGGGAGAGGGAGGTGTTGTAACCAGGTCAGATTCTGTTTTAGTCCATCATTCCTATTCAGGCAATTTGGATTCCACTTAATATGAAGTGCTTCTGATATTAGACGTTATTTATGATTTCTGAAGTTTTTCTGGATTATTTCAATACTGTCAAAATCAATCTTGTGACCTGATTCTATAACGTGTAGACCTATGGCTGATGATTTTTCAAGTTTTTCTGGTTCAACCGGATTTCTCGGTGGTCGGTGGTGCTAGTTGCTTCCTTACACATATTGTCCACTTCTCTAGTTATGATCCATTTCATGTGTGGGTAGTATTTAAACTTATTTATTCATTTGTTTTACTTTATTTCGACATCAACAGGACTCTAACTATTCTACAAAGTATTACTGAACCGTCATGCCAGCTTGTATATCTTCTGAACTATGATAATCGTTTTTTATTTGGATGCGCTCAAGACGAACAACTCGTGTATCTATTAGACAAATTAAAACGCCTGACAGGATGGTTAAATCTGGCATCTACAGAGGAAGATGCAAGTCACATGACTCACTGTGAAATATTATTGTATCGTTACCCTAAAATATCATTTCACTTAGTGATATACTTTTAGTTTACTATTCTGTCGATCTACTTAACACCTTAGACTTATTATTATTATTTTATTTCTTTACCCTCCCAGTGGAACATAGGGCTTCAAGCTAGAAGCTTTAATTTTCAGTAGCAATGGTATTTATTTTTACGGAATGGAGTTGCTAGCCTCATGCCCAACCTTCCCTCTTCACTGGCTTAGCAAAGTGAGGAAGTGCATCGGCCGGGAATCGAACCCTGAACCGCATGCGTAGTTGGCGAGCATTCTACTGCTGTGCTTCAGCGGTATGCACTCACTGCGGTTCGAACCCATGACCTTCTGGTTACAAGGCGAGCTGTGGAGTGCGTAACAATGTGATTGTACACTTTTTGGTTATTTGTAGAAATTAGACATATTGTACATAATTTTTGTTTAAAACGCTTCTGGTTGAAATACACTTGGCTTCCGTGTACGATTGGAAAATACACTCCGCTGTTGGAGACTTCGTCTTCTCTTTGGTTTCTTCGGCTTACTAGCTCAGCTCTCACCGTGTTGTATCTTTCGGATTTATTGTAGAAGTCCACTACGCTCAACCGAAGACAATTCTACAACCGGGACACAGCAGCTACAACCTACTCCGTCCAAACAATTAACGTCTCCGTGGGTTATATAAATAATTTGTAGCAGAGGACTTAAACTTTGTTTCCAAGTAACCCTTTTGTTGATATAACGTGTCGTTGCATTTTTGGTAATATACTGTTACTTAACATTCCATTGACTTGAATTTTACTTCTCATAATTTGTAATACTAATGAACTCTAACATAAGTCCACCACAAATTAATTGGTGAACCCGATAAGAACACGGTTTATTTTGGCATATTCATATTCTCATTTTCGCTGTTTTATATATTTATTGTGATTTTGTGTGTGGTTTATATTTGTATCCTATTTTGCAACAATACCCCCATATTTATCAAGTCGTCACCTCAGTCTGGTACATCAAACGGGCAGACAGCTAACAGCGAGACAAATGCCACAATAAATGCCATCACGGATATCCGTTTACCTCCATACGCTTTCGCAGAACCAAGGATTTGGTTTGCGGTAATTGAGCCGTTACTAGACGCACGGGGCATTAAGTCCCAGATAGCCAAATATGGGGCAGTTCTGGCAGAACTCCCTACGTCAGTATTGACAGAAATCAGCGATTTCATCGAAAATCCCCCGACGGAACACCAATTTGATAAACTTAAAGCCCTCCTCATACAACGCACCAGTTTGTCCGATGAGAAAAGAATCCAACAACTGCTCACAGGTTGTGAACTAGGCCCACGTAAACCATCCCAGCTGCTCAGGCACATGCGTCAGTTAATCGGACACCATAAAGTAGACGAGGTAGTGCTGAAACAGATGTGGCTGCAACGTTTACCAAGAAATGTCCAGCAAATTTTAATCATCTCAGGAAAGTCGTATGACTTAGACCAACTAAGTGACATGGCAGATAGTATTATGGATGTTTTATCTGATAACACCATAAGTCACATATCATCTGATAGTGCCACACCGTCTCATGCCACACCCACGGTAGACACACCGATACTCGCTGCCATTGCAGACTTAGCGGCAAGGATTGACAAGTTAGAAACTAATAGGTCTGGTCGACAGGTCCGGAGACAGAGTTCACAAAGAAGGTCACCGTCACGACGACGATCCTTCTCACGACAGCGTTCTCACACACCTTCTCGGAATAATAATATATGTTGGTATCACTGGAAGTTTGGACGTCATGCCCTCAAATGTGTAAAACCGTGCAGCTTTAGCGAAGCCAACCAGGCTCAGGGAAACGCCTCAGCCAGACAGTGATGGCGACAGCTGTTACTGGCAAGCAAACAAGTCGCCTCTTTTATGTGAAGGATAAAACTTCAGACACTTTGTTCCTGGTAGACACGGGGGCAGAAGTTAGCGTGATCCCTCCTTCACTATCCAGGCGATCTACACGGACACCCGGAAAACTGTCTCTCCGGGCAGCCAACCACACAACTATACCGACGTATGGAGAGCAATCCCTTATACTGGATCTAGGTTTGCGTCGGCGGTTCACATGGATTTTCATAGTAGCCGACGTCGGTCACGCCATCCTAGGAGCTGATTTCTTAACTAATTTCAACCTGTTAGTTGATGTCAAAAATAAAAAGCTGATTGATAACAACACCCAACTACAGATCCACGGAATTATCTCCAACTATTCTGTCTACAATATCAGTATTGAAAGACCAGCGGATTGCACTTTTTCCGCCCTGCTTCATCGTTTCCCTAAAATTCTTAAGCCGTCGTACAACGTCGAGGACGTCCCTCATACAGTGACTCACAAGATAGTTACTACGGGTCAACCAGTTCGTGCTCGCCCTCGTAGATTACCCCCGGAAAAATTAGCAGCAGCCAAGGCAGAGTTTGAACACATGATGCAGCTCGGCATCATCAGACCCTCCAATAGCCCTTGGTCTTCGCCCTTACACATGGTGCCTAAGGCTGATCATGATTGGAGGCCGTGCGGGGATTACCGACACTTAAACAATGCCACCGTTCCCGACCGTTATCCTATTCCTCATCTTCATGATTTCTCCCTGACACTACACGGAAAAACCATATTTTCTAAGGTAGACCTGGTCAGGGCCTATCACCAAATACCAGTTGCCCAAGAAGATATCGAAAAAACGGCCATCATCACACCTTTCGGCCTGTTCGAATTTCTCCGAATGCCATTTGGCCTAAAGAACGCAGCACAATCCTTCCAACGGTTCATGGATCAGGTCACACAAGGTTTGGACTTTGTATTTGTATATATCGATGACGTTTTAATTGCCAGCTCGTCGCCCGAAGAACATACTGATCACCTCACCATCTTATTTCAACGATTTGAGCAATATGGAGTAGTCATTAACCCCAAAAAGTGCATATTCGGTGTCCCCTCTATACAGTTTCTGGGACACCACATAACTGCGAATGGTATTACGCCTACGGAGGAAAAGGTAGAGTCCATCAAAAACTTCCCCGTACCAGATTCACTTAAGAAGGTCAGACGTTTTTTGGGGATGTTTAATTTCTATCGGCGTTTCATTCCTTCGTGTGCCTCCATCGTCCAGCCGTTAACCGACCTCCTTAAAAATGATCCTAAAAAGTTTCAGTGGTCAGCTGAAGCCCATGAATCTTTTTGCAACGCAAAAGACGCCTTATCCAAAGTCACTATGCTATCTCATATCAACCCCGAAGCATCGCTTATTTTGTGCACAGATGCCTCCCAAGTAGCTGTAGGGGCAGTATTACAACAAAAGATGAAAGGTGAAGTCACCCCACTCGCATTCTTTTCTAAGAAGCTGGAACCGGCTCAGACACGTTATAGCACTTTTGGGAGAGAATTGTTGGCCATATATCTTGCAGTGAAGCATTTCAGTTACTTACTACAGGGCCGGCACTTCACTATTTTTACTGACCACAAGCCCCTGTGTCATGCTTTCACTACTTCACTCGATAAACACTCCCCTAGAGAAGCCAGACAGTTGGATTATATCTCCCAATTTTCAACCGACATCCAGTACATCAAAGGGGATGCGAACGTGGTAGCCGATTCCCTTTCAAGAAGTGAAATAAACCAGCTTCAAACCGCGGTAGACATCAGTCTGGATCGCATGGCTCAATTACAGAGAGATGACGTTGAACTCCAAACCTGCCGCAGAAACTCTTCCTTACAGCTCAAAGAGGTGCCTATCCCCTTATCAGATGCAACCATAGTCTGCGATGTATCTACCGGCACTAACCGTCCATTTGTCCCTCTCAGTTGCCGAAAAGCATTGTTCGACCATTTACATTCTCTTTCTCACCCTGGAGTACGCGCCACAGTCAGACTCATCAGCGAACGCTTCGTGTGGCCTAAAATGAACTCTGACATTCGGAGATGGGCACGCGAATGTCTCCAATGCCAATGCTCCAAAGTACACCGTCACACTATTACGACCCCGAAGCCGTTTGAATTACCCGAAAGGAGATTTCAGCATATCCATATAGATATCGTGGGACCATTGTCAACATCAAGAGGATATACACATATCCTGACAGCGATTGATAGATTTACTCGTTGGGCTATTGCATGCCCCTTAAACGACATATCTGCTGAAAACGTTGCTTTGGTTTTTCTCGACCGTTGGGTGTCAAACTACGGTGTACCAACTACTATTACATCCGACCGCGGTCCTCAATTCCAATCGACACTCTTTCGCGAACTGACGAGACTCCTGGGAGTGAAACATATCTCCACGACAGCCTATCATCCGGCAGCGAATGGTCTAGTGGAAAGATTCCACAGACAACTGAAAAGCTCCCTGATGGCGCAAAATGATACATCTAAGTGGAGTGAATACTTACCTTTAATTTTACTTGGTATCCGATCTACTATCAAAGAAGATTTAGGATGTACACCGGCTCAACTTGTTTATGGCACCAACCTAACCTTGCCTGGACAGCTAGTCCCCTCAGCCGATTCCACAGACGTGAACATTACCGACTTCACCAACCGATTAACTAGACAAATGCTTCAGCTTCAACCAACAGCACCTCGACAATCTCCCCGACGAGATCAGATCAACAAACATCTACAAACTTGCAAATTCGTGTTTGTTCGAGTCGACGCCATCAGAAAAGGATTACAACCTCCATACGAAGGACCATTTCAAGTTATTAAACGTTCAGAAAAACACTTTACGGTGAACAAGAATGGAAAACGAGAGACTGTTTCCATCGATCGCATCAAACCCGCATACACAGACAACGATTTTGAAGCTACATCGGCAACTGCACAATCAAATAATCAAACATCACATTCCACTCCACCGGCACCAAGTCTTATCATCCCTCCATATCAAACACGTAGTGGTCGGCAAATCAGTAAACCGGCTCGCTACGTCCATTTTGAGGACTAATAAAAAAATATTATTATCTTTTTCGTTTAGACATTATTATCATGACCGTTAGTATTTCGTTGTAAACTTTGATGTTACTATCACTATTATTTACTTATGTGTACCTCACCTATAAAACAGGCATTGTCCTTTTCAGAAACTATTGATCTTTAATCCATATTTTTTTTAATATTTCTTTTCCCCTCCTTAGTTACTGTGTATTTACATATATTTTTTTCGTTATACATTGAAAATCTATGCTCATGGTTAGTGCAAATTTAAAAGACATGACTTTCTGTTTTAATTTTTTTATTGCTGAACTAATTGTATATGCTTTCAGACTTTACATGACTCACATAACTTCTTGCGTTTATGCATGTTGTAATATATCCCTATTTTTATCCAAAAATTGTTATTACTATTATTATTTACTTCACAGCTTTACTTAACATTTTCCGATGGTCTCTCCGGACCTCTAGGGGGGGAGCCCTGTGGAGTGCGTAACAATGTGATTGTACACTTTTTGGTTATTTGTAGAAATTAGACATATTGTACATAATTTTTGTTTAAAACGCTTCTTGTTGAAATACACTTGGCTTCCGTGTACGATTGGAAAATACACTCTGCTGTTGGAGACTTCGTCTTCTCCTTGGTTTCTTCGGCTTACTAGCTCAGCTCTCACCGTGTTGTATCTTTCGGATTTATTGTAGAAGTCCACTACGCTCAACCGAAGACAATTCTACAACCGGGACACAGCAGCTACAACCTACTCCGTCCAAACAATTAACGTCTCCGTGGGTTATATAAATAATTTGTAGCAGAGGACTTAAACTTTATTTCCAAGTAACCCTTTTGTTGATATAACGTGTCGTTGCATTTTTGGTAATATACTGTTACTTAACATTCCATTGACTTGAATTTTACTTCTCATATTTTGTAATACTAGTGAACTCTAACATAAGTCCGCTACAGAGCCAGCTCGTAGACCATTAAGCCACTGGGACCCTTAGGCTTATAAGCAGTCATTAAAATTCTTATGATCTTTGTTCAGTTTCTTTCGCCACTTGTAAACTCAGTGTATCTAAAACATCTAGGATTTTCTTACGCTCTCCTTTTTTGGATTTTTTTTCTGAAACAACATTATTCAACACCTTTCGTCCCATTACATATAAAACCTTTGACTGTGGCATAACTTAACCTCTTGTCTCATCCAGAAGTTTATAAGTCTATATTAATTTGCGGGTGTTGCTTGGCAGGCACTCGACTGATTTCAACTTTGATGACTGTTCGATCTCTGGTTGAGTTGTTAGCGCATACTGATGAAGAGTTCCAAACAAAGACGAAACAGCTAGATGTCCAAAACTGTCTGGTTCTTAGTGGTTCACAAAATGAGCTTTTGGCATAGTATCACTTAATGGAGACTTCACGTCTCAGGATATCAATGCAGCCTATTTTCGTGTGAAGAACTATACTATTTGACAAGTTAATACTGTCAGTACATGAAAATCACCTATTGTCAATAACAGGACTTTCAGTGGGAACAGAAGTAATGATGTAGATGCATTTTTCTCCGCATGTGTTTTGACAGGAATTATCGTAAGTTGAAAGGTTATCTCTAAGTGGAATTAATCTATATTTGCACTGACCGGTGCAGTGCAATAAGGGTTACGTGGATTCAGTGTATAAAAATTATCTCAACTTTGTTAACATTGTACCATTGTCTGCTTAGCTGACTGCTGGGCTAACAAATTTAGATGATTCTCATGACTGCTACAAGTGTAGTGCAGTTGAGAAGGCAGTTCTCCTCACTGTTTCACTTAGTGCAGTAATTCAGTGTAGAGTAATATTATATACATGTATTGTGTTGCCTGTGAGAAATGAATCTAGTCAGCTCTATTATTATCAATCTATTGTCTGTTATACCATTTCCACTGACGCTGTATGCTTAATGCTGTAATATTCTTGATCACCAATAGTGGAGATGAATTTCTCCTGAGATTTCCACTTACATGAAGCAGTACGGATGCAGTGTCACGATTGATTGTCTAGGTTGCACTATGACAATTTTATCCTCACCAACACAACAGTTCTGTGTGTCTTACAATATTTTAAGTTTTTCTATGTTGTTAACACTGTGCATAGCTGTTTAGATTTGAGGCATGTTCAGCTTATATTTGATTGCTATGGCTTCCTGAATATGAGTGTAATTTCGGTGGAATTCACCAGACCATGTTCACTAGACATTACTGAGATTGTTCATTCATTTCTAAGTTAAACATTTGCAATACTTCCTTTAATGTGGACATATTTAGTGTGATAATGTCCTCTAATACTGGGAAGCATATGGGGTCTATTTATGCATACCGCGTCAATACAAAAACCAACTGTGGTCTACAGATACTTTAATTTGCATGAGAATTTTACTTAGTTTTAATAGAATCAATGTATTCAGATTGTAGACTAATATATAAAATTATCTTGCATAACTTCATGCTACACTGTACTAAGATGAACAGCTTTGCATCAGAAGTCAGTAAATGTTCTTCAGCTGAATCCTCTCAAATGTCAGATTGTTAATTTCAGTTTCCTATGTAAAAGAACGTCGAATGAAGCCGTTAATTCCTATGGCGGTTGCAAAACCGATGATAGTAATATAGAAGTCTGAAGTTAAGTATCTTGGATTAATTCTTTCTTCTGGCTAATCCTGGTCTTCCCGTATCTTAGCGATTTCTAAAAGAATGTTTCGTCTGACCTTTCACATTAAGAAGTTAAGGCACTCAGACATAACTCAACCCCTCCTCTTACACTTTGTCAACTCGTGCATCCTACCTGTTCTTCTTTACTGTTCACCCTTATTCTTTCCTGGATTGCTTAAAAAAAGACTACGTCACACTTCGTAGAACTCTGAAGACTGTTAGCAGAACGAGTGGTATCTCTATGGGCCATATCTTTAAATCGTCATTGACGATGGGTACTTGATTTTGGCAAACTGTGAGCACCTACTTTACCTGCAGCTCTCACCTTGTGTCTCCACAGGTAAAACCAGAAGTCATTTCAAAAGACTGTATGCGTGCACGTCTTAGTATAAAACATACACGATACCACATTTTGCACGCATTTTATGCGATGAAAATAATGTTAGGGACGAACTAACTAACCATCTTTGCACTAGTCACTAAACCATTATCCCAATCCTCATCCCATAAAGCTTCACTTTTATTATTCTTATATTGATAACCCTCTCTCGAATATTTCTGACTTAACACCGTAACTGTTGACAATATTTTGTGGTTAGTTTATATCTTGAGTAAACCAGACGCAATATGGTCACAAGTGCTGAGAATTCCTATCAGTAAGAAGTTTGAGCATTGTGGATTAGATCAAATAAAGTATAATTCTATTTCAATAGTTTACACACAATGATAAGTTTTGTTATTGGTAATATTTCGAGCAAAATTACCAATAACAAAACTTATCATTCAAATGAACTGTCGTCAAGATTTGACTGAATCGTTCTAAAATATTTGGGCGCCGAGTGAGAAGTAGACATTTGTAAAAAATTATATTTGTAAAATCTCAGCGATATTGAAATAAGTAATTCCAACGTTTCGTTCGGCAATCTGGTCCGAACTTCTTCAGGGAAATTAATCAAAATTAACATAACAGAGGTTTTATATATAAAAGGCACATCTTTTTAAAAACTTTGTCCAGTCATGATTCATAAACACAAGTATTAACAAGTATAATAAACAAAATTGTATGAGCTGTGATCAAAATTTGACCTCGGACTTACAAATATTGGTCTACCTTTGTTAAATATTTTAAACAGAGTGTGCATGCGTGTGTGTGTAAACAGTTGTAAAACATTTCTTAACGTCTCCATAGGAAGATATAGACAGTCAGGGATTTGACCAAGTATTATTAATTAGTGATACATATCCATTTTTATTTATGAATCAGGATTTCCTATGCATCAGCTAACATCAAACCTTCATGTCCGTTCAAACTACTAGTATCTAGAATTTTATGATTAGACGTATTTTCAAAATTATGGTGCTTAGGATTAGAGTTTAGTTTAAGCACCCTGTCGAACTTATTGCATTGTCTTCTTTCTGAATATTGAGCTGCAATAAGTTCGACAGGGTGCTTAAACTAAACTCTAATCCTAAACACCATAATTTTGAAAATACGTCTAATCATAAAATTCTAGATACTAGTAGTTTGAACGGACATGAAGGTTTGATGTTAGCTGATGCATAGGAAATCCTGATTCATAAATAAAAATGGATATGTATCACTAATTAATAATACTTGGTCAAATCCCTGACTGTCTATATCTTCCTATGGAGACGTTAAGAAATGTTTTACAACTGTTTACACACACACGCATGCACACTCTGTTTAAAATATTTAACAAAGGTAGACCAATATTTGTAAGTCCGAGGTCAAATTTTGATCACAGCTCATACAATTTTGTTTATTATACTTGTTAATACTTGTGTTTATGAATCATGACTGGACAAAGTTTTTAAAAAGATGTGCCTTTTATATATAAAACCTCTGTTATGTTAATTTTGATTAATTTCCCTGAAGAAGTTCGGACCAGATTGCCGAACGAAACGTTGGAATTACTTATTTCAATATCGCTGAGATTTTACAAATATAATTTTTTACAAATGTCTACTTCTCACTCGGCGCCCAAATATTTTAGAACGATTCAGTCAAATCTTGACGACAGTTCATTTGAATGATAAGTTTTGTTATTGGTAATTTCGCTCGAAATATTACCAATAACAAAACTTATCATTGTGTGTAAACTATTGAAATATAATTATACTTTAGCTGAGAATTCCATTCTGTATTATAAGTACTGCTTTTTGAATTTAAGTTGATTAATATTATTATACTTTAATGATGACACATCCTGCTTGACCTGTTCTTCTTGCTTTAATCATGATAGTAGCGCGCTTCATAGAACTCACCACACAGCGTATCAGCCCTAAATGTATACCACATGCGGCATAATGCTTATGAGTTAGGTATGCAAATCAAAGTAATAATATAATAATAATCACTTTATTCCACCACAATAACAATTTACAGCATGGAATTTTCAGCGTTTCATTTTACATTTTGCATTGGTTTAGCTCTGTTTATAATTATATAAATGTATGAAATGTTAAAAATATTGATAATTAATAGGAAAAAACAATCCTCAACAAAATCACACCATTTCTAGGTCATAGTGAGATAATAAATAAATAATATAACAAATCACACATGCAATAATATGTATCATTACATTTTATAGTTTAGTTAATGATTTAAAAGTTGTAAAAGTTCTTTTCTGATATTCGTCTCTTCACACAATACTCGTGCCAAATATGGTACGGTCGAATTTTTATATTTTGTAGTACGAGCATAAATGTTTATGAAATTTCTTCTGGTCTTACCCAAAGAGATACAAGGAAACAATTGTGAATAAAGAGGATGTTCACTATCAGACAAGATAACTTTAGCTAAGTGTTTACAAGAATTCATGTGCCTATTGACAACAGTGTCGGTTAGTTGAGTCAAAGGGATAGCACTGACCCTACTTACAGCCCTCAATGTTTTTCGTAGCATTATATGGTCTTTCTTGAGTAGCCCAGGGAAGAATAATGGAGAACAATAAAGAATGATGGGCAAAACACATGAATTAATAAATTGTATGAGAAGAGATTGGGTTATACCTGAGTGCCTCAACTTCTTTATGTAATAAGTCAGACAGAAAATCTTTTTAGAAACTATAAGAATATGAGACGACCAGCAAAGGTTTGAAGAGAAACTAATGCCAAGATAAGAAACACTTGACTTACTCTCTATCATGTTACCATCAATATTACAACAATCATGAGATTGGATCAATCCATGCATGTCTTTTTCACTTCTCAAGCTGAAATCAACAGTATTACATTTAGTTGGATTTAGTTTAAGACCATTTGAGCCGGACCAATCCTTAACTTCAGCTAAGAAGCCATTCATATGGGAACAATCCGATGTGGAAACTACAGGGACAGAAACGGTCAGATCATCAGCATACTTAATGAAGTTAACTTTGGGTGAGTTCGGAAGGTCATGCAAAAAGAAAGAAAAGAAATGGAGAAAGTACTGCACCTTGAGGCACACCACTTTCAGTTAGCTGAGAAGTGGAGGGCTTTCCAGCCAAAACAGTATGCTGTTTCCTATCCTTAAAATAAGAAGACAGCCATCTAGCTGCTCAGGTCTTTGTCTGTGCTGAAATCATCTTTCCTAATAAAAGTGTCCTAGGAACAGAGTCGGTGGCACCACTGTGCGTCGGTGGCACAGTGGTTAGGACTCTCGCCGACCATGCACATTGTCCGAGGTTCGAGCCCCTGCCGGCGCACACCCGATATCTATGGTCGGCCTGTGAAATTTGGGCTACCGATATCCATGCTGAAAATGCCATACTTGTACTGAAAATACGGTGTGGCATCAAGCTGTAACCAAAATAAAAAAAAATAAATAAAAAATAAGAAAGCTGCAGTATAGTCTAAAAAAGCTGTTCGAACGAACTTAGCACCCTTATCAAGGCAGGAAACAATATTGTGGTGTAGTACAACGTCTACATCTAATGTACTTCTTCCACACTTATAAGCAAACTGCTTAGGGTCACTAAAAGCTTTTAAAGAAGGTTTAAGAATGTTCAAAAGAAGTTTCTCCATAGTTTTCAAAAAAGGAGATGTTATAGCGACCGGTCTAAACTTTATGCCTGCTCCAGAAGATGATTTCTGTACAGGTACAACCTTGATTTCTTTCCAGTCAGCAGGTACCGTTTCCTTGTTGAATGATGCATTAAAGATTTGAGTGAGAGGATGACACAAGATGTCTGCACACTTTTGAAGAAGAATGCCTGGTACACCATCTGGACCAAGGCTGTGTGTTTGATTTAAAGATTTCAAACATAATAGTACATCCTCTTCTTTAAAACCCGGAAAATGACCATTATCTTGACTAGGTACATCAGGTACAACCATATTAATTTGTTTCATGATAAATGATTTGTTTAAAGCATTAACATCAGAATAAGCATCAACAGACAATTGTTTTTTACTTGTAAGTTTATTGAAAAGTTTCCAAATGTTTGAAGGATTTTTACATGATAAAAATTTTTCATTATATAGTCTGTTCAACCTTTCTATTTCAATATTTATAAGGGTGTTTATTTTACGGAGACCAGTATTATCACAATTCTTATACAACTTCTCTTTTAGTCTTCTAAGTTTTTTCAGCTGCAAAGAAGAGATTCTGTCAAATCTCGAAAACAGTGTTTCATATGGACAGCAAATATCCAAACAAAACTTCAGATAATCGGTTATATCAGGGACAGTAGCATCCAACTTATCGTCAGTAAATAGTTTCCAGTTAGTATCATACAACATGCTTCTTAGTGCTAGAATATTGTCATGGGAATATGAACGTTCATGTATCTTCTTTGTTAAATGACTAAACAATTTTTTGTTGTAACTTGCCGTACACTTTCGGTAAAATACGAATAATGCAGTGGTCAGAGTTTAACAAAGGAGCTCTCCTTCGGGTTTCATATACATCACGTTCATTTATGAAAACCAGGTCTAGTGATTTGTCCAGACGTGTATTAAACTTGACTAGATTCTCATGACCAAGTGAAGTAAGAAAGCTGTGATCACATGAATTAAAATCACCACAGACTATAGACAACGAGTTTCCGAATGCAGGAGCAGCAAATTCAGTAAATTCATCTGCAAACGTAACTATATTTGAAAGGCTACAATTAGATGTTATGTAATTATTTGTTATGTATATATAAGAATATTTACTTAAGTGTTTTGGGCGACACCTGACGGTTATGCAGTCTATATTGTCATTAGAATAATTGAAGCAAACGTGATTTGATGTAGACCTACTTGTGTTTATAAAAGTGGCTACCCCTCCTCCACATTTTTTTCTTAGAACTTTTTCTATCTTGGCGAAAAACTTTGTATCCATTTATTGAAACTAGATTATCATCATAATGCTGGTGCAGCCAGGTCTCTTGTATTGCTAAAACGCCAGCATTTCGATAAACATTAGAATACATTAGGGATTGAAGATAATCCATTTTGTTGGACAGGGATCTACAATTAGTGCTAACGAGTTCAGGAACAGTCATTTGATTAATTTGTGTACGTTTCAGTGCACGCTGCCATCCACAGTGATGCTTTTTTCTCAATATTTGTGGATGACACAACGCAGTAGGTTGTAATGATTTTAAAAATGCGCGATTATAAATAATACGATTAGGACACATTATTGATAAATTAAAACAAAATTAAAAGAGCAAACCAAAGCAATTTTGCAAAATTTTGTAAGGCGGAATTTTTGGTAGCCCTATGTTCAAGCAGGCCGCCAGGTGCAGCTTTCGTAAATTCATTATTTACAAGACTGACTAGGATGTAGGAACTACTACTTGACCGGTTATACAACGTTTAACATGCTTAGACACAATCAACGTACGCTGCCTCAAAATGATTTCCGCTGAAGATAATCTCCTATAGCTACTACCCTAGTGAACAACTTCTGCCTGGATTCAACATAGAACTTGGCACCGAAGTGCTGCAGTTCGGGTTGCCACGTTCCAAATAGCACACAAAGGTAGACAAGAAAATGAGTGAAGAGAAACAATAGAGTTTTGACAAGTATAAGAGTGAAACAGAATGAGTAATGGTGGAAAGGAATATGAAAGATTACAGAGACTGAATATATCTGCGCCATTGACATTGACAGTGATTTTGAGCCATGTCACCTATTGTCTCCAGCCATTGATTCTTAGAGTCCGGAGGGCCCCAACTCGGAAGTCTGCATCTCCCTACCTGACTCAGTTTAAGTGTCAGGGATTTCATGGATTGGTGCCATGTTTTGTTTGGCTACCACTTACTCTTTTCCAACCTGCACCTATATCAGCTAGTAATGCCCGTCGGGGGAGACGATGGTTAGGCATGCGCAGCACGTGACCTAGCCATCTCAGTCTATGTAACTTTATAGCCTCGCCGATTCATTTTCCCTTTTTGCCCAACACTCTACGCCTAACGTCAACATTACTTACCTTATTATGCCACCTAACGTGAAAAAGAGATCGTAAACACCTATGATCAAAAACAGTCAACCTTTGATGTCTTCAACTCTTATTGGCCATGTTTCAGAGCCATAGAGAAGGACGGAGCGAACTGCTGAGCAGTACACACGTCCCTTGGTTGATAGCCGGATGTCACGCCTACGCCAGAGACGATGTAAGTTAGCGAAAGCAGCCCGAGCTTTTTGGATCCGTGCTGAGATTTCGTCACCAATCAATTCGTTGGTGCTCGTACAACTTCCCAAATAGGTGAAGTGGTCAACATGTTCTATCACTTCACTCCCTATCACTAAGCTAGGAGTTGACGTAGACCAGTCCTGTAGCAGCATCTTACATTTTACAGGGGCGAATCGCATGCCAAACATACGAAGATTGCTGCTCAATGTGTTCAGAAGACTCTGCATTTTGTCAGCATCCTCCCCTAACAGGACTATGTCATCTGCATATTCTAAGTCCATAAGATTATTCCCTGGTAACAAGTCGATTCCTAAGTCGTTAAGTTCAGTTAAGGATACTTCCATTAGCATATCTATGATGAAGTTAAACAGAAAAGGGGAAAGTGGACATCCTTGACGGACACCACTGGTTGTTATCAATTCAGATGACAATTCCCCACAAGCCCTTACACGGCTACGTGAGTTTGAGTAGAGTGCCTTGATTAGTGCAGTGGCACTCCCTTCACAGTCAAACATTGCAATAGTACCTCTCGATCCACGGAGTCGAAGGCCGCCTTCAAGTCAAGAAATATGGCAATTGTTGGACGCCTAAAAGTGTATCTATATTGTAGGATCTGTCGGAGAGTGAAGATATGATCTATGCACCCTCTATGTGAACAACTTAACGTTATCTTTGAATAACAAAGTAAAAGTGGAAGTTGCTTCGTAAAAAGATCGTCTCCTAGTCAAAAATAAATGTACCTTAGTCTTCATGAAAACGTTTACAGGTATTCATAATGTCACCTCAAATGATACATCAAATGACTCACTATTTGCAGTCACTTAAAAAGTAAGAATAAATTTACCGAATACAGTGTGCTTATGATTTCTAGATATCATAATACACCATAAGGAAAAAGCTGTAAACTTGTAGTTACAACAGTTAGACGCCCAATATTAATCCGAAAGACAACGAGTACGATTCCCAATCACAGAACATTATACTCTTCAACCCAATCGTCTAACCGTATCAACAGATGTTTCGCCAAGAAAAAGAAGACCAGTGGTTCAAGGAAAATTTATTTAGGGTTTTCTTAAAAATCATGGGCATTTGTATTTATTTTTTTATTCCTTCACGTTCCCAGTGGAACATAGGGCTTCAAGCTAGAGGCTTGAAGTTTCTTTAGCAGTGTTTGTTTTCACAGGATGAGGTTGCTAGCCTCATGCCCCACCTTTCCCCTTTACCAACTTTTTTATTTCTGGCTTAGCGAGGTAAAGGAGTGCGTCGGCCGGGGATCGAACCCCGAACCATGTACGTGGTCGGCGGTCAGGATGGCCGAGCGGTCCAAGGCGCTGCGTTCAGGTCGCAGTACACTCTGTGGGCGTGGGTTCGAATCCCACTCCTGACACCACTTTGTACTCGCTTCGGCGGTACATATACTAAAATTGGAACGATACAGAGAAGATTAGAATTTGTATTTATAGCCACGGAGAAATTACAAACATCAAAAAAGTAGGAATTTCATTATTTGAACTGAAACAAGTATTCTGTATTCAGTCACCCCGAATAATAATCAGCTTCACGTCACTTCCAGAAAACCACCCAATTGTAGACGTCAACAAGAAACATTATTCATGCTCATTAAAGTATTACATTTAACCGGGATCGTTTGCACAATCACTAGATCATTGTCATATGATGATATTTCATTTATCGAACAGATTTACAGCATACTGAATAGCTGTTAAAACTGGCTTAAGTACAGACAGTTCTAGCTAATTGATATGCAAGAATGAATAAAGATCGCAGTCAATTCCTCCATATAACTTTGGTGTGCGGCATCGTAACTATCAGTATACTGTCTGCTATACCATTCTCACTGACACTGTCAACTTGAGGCTGCTATGATTTTGGTCATCACTTACATGTAGCAGTACGGATGCAGTGTCACGATTTAATGCCTAGGTTGCATACTATGTCATTGTTATCCTCACTAAAACAACAGGTCTGTGTGTCTCAGAATATTTGAAGTGTTTCTCTATGCTGTTAACACTGTGCATAGCTGTTTAGAGTTGAGACATGTCCAGCTTATATTTGATGGCTATAGTTTACTGAATATGAGAATATGATTTCCGTAGGACTCATAAAACGTTTCGTTCTTCTGATGGTTTTGATTTGATCAGAAGCATAAATAACACGAAACTGTTAGTGCAGGTCCGTGCGTAGAATTGTACAGTATTTGCATATATCTATAATCGTTTTCTAATTTACTCTAATTGCAAGTGATGCATCTTCATTTTAGAAATATTTAAAAATCTTGAATCACTCTGTTGAATGGATTTCCGACAAGTGATTGCTGCTAATTTTAAATACTTTGCAATCAAAGTTGACGAACCTCTTCAGAACTTCTAGAAAAGGCATTTCATTGACTGTCTCTGCTCCACTCATCCGTATGTATAGTTGTTCCCGGAAGCACTAAACGTTGGATAATGGGCAACAATACATTTGCACTGCGATTAGGAATCGCTTCTATATATCCTTTGTGTAGGGTGGTGTCATATATGCCCAACACCCATTGTTGATTTGAACTCATTCTCCCTCTATTATATTTCCTTTTTATTAACACAGTCTCATCCACGTGAACAGTAACACCAACTCCGCCGAGTACTTGGGTCAGTCTGTTCATTTTCCACGACACCACGTCTCTGCAGTATTGGTACCACTGTACTGCAGAGACTTCTGACATTTCTGTCTCATATGCGGTGGCTGTTACTGGTCTTCTTAGAACCCAGTTGTGACATCATCAGAATCTTCGTTAGAGGTAAGTGAGATTTCGCGAAAAATGTATCTAAGGAATCTATAAACTAAACAATAACGACATACCCTCTCGGACCGATTTTCTGCATCTGCACTCACTGCAACGGTAAACATAACCGTCGACGCACCTCGTGTATCTTTGGATGTGCATTACACCTCCGCGCTGGCAAGTTTTCGCCGTCAGCCTGTTCTCTAAACAGTAATCAAAAACGAAGTCTTGAGCGAATTCGCACCGCAAGCGATTTACTGTATCCATTCCGGGTCACCTGATTGGATGCTCAAGGTCTCACTTACCTCTAACGAAGATTCTGATGATGTCACAACTGGGTTCTAAGAAGACCAGTAACAGCCACCGCATATGAGACAGAAATGTCAGAAGTCTCTGCAGTACAGTGGTACCAATACTGCAGAGACGTGGTGTCGTGGAAAATGAACAGACTGACCCAAGTACTCGGCGGAGTTGGTGTTACTGTTCACGTGGATGAGACTGTGTTAATAAAAAGGAAATATAATAGAGGGAGAATGAGTTCAAATCAACAATGGGTGTTGGGCATATATGACACCACCCTACACAAAGGATATATAGAAGCGATTCCTAATCGCAGTGCAAATGTATTGTTGCCCATTATCCAACGTTTAGTGCTTCCGGGAACAACTATACATACGGATGAGTGGAGCAGAGACAGTCAATGAAATGCCTTTTCTAGAAGTTCTGAAGAGGTTCGTCAACTTTGATTGCAAAGTATTTAAAATTAGCAGCAATCACTTGTCGGAAATCCATTCAACAGAGTGATTCAAGATTTTTAAATATTTCTAAAATGAAGATGCATCACTTGCAATTAGAGTAAATTAGAAAACGATTATAGATATATGCAAATACTGTACAATTCTACGCACGGACCTGCACTAACAGTTTCGTGTTATTTATGCTTCTGATCAAATCAAAACCATCAGAAGAACGAAACGTTTTATGAGTCCTACGGAAATCATATTCTCATATTCAGTAAACTATAGCCATCAAATATAAGCTGGACATGTCTCAACTCTAAACAGCTATGCACAGTGTTAACAGCATAGAGAAACACTTCAAATTAATAAAGTTGAGAAATTTTTTATACAGTGAATCCACATAACGCATATCACACTGCACCAATCAGCGCAAGTATATATATTAAATCTACTCAGAGAACCTTTCAACTTACGATAATTCCTGTCGAAACACAGATAAGGAGAAAGACACATCCCACAGAAGGCTCTGTTATCATTTATAGGTGATTTCCATGTACCAATAGCATTGTTTCGTCAAATGGTACTGTTCTTCGCACGAAAATAGGCTGCATTGATATCCTGAGACGTGAAGTCTTCATTGAATTATACTATGTCGAGAGCTGCAGCTCCTACATGGAATGAAATAGCATTGTTCGTCCTAACCAACTTACTCTTACGAACCAACCATGCAGTTACACATGGCGGGCTTCAGCTGACGTGGATGCAGCAAAACAAATCTGCCTGATAATAACCAATATTAATGTGCATCTAGTTCAATTCACATCTGGTGTTACATACGATAGAAATTCTGACGAAATCATACAAATAAATCACTCATTTCAAACTAATACCCAATTTAAATACAAATCAATAATAAGATACGATGCCGCACACCAAATTTATTTGGAGGAATTGACTTCAATCTTTTTCTTTTCTCTCAAATATTTGTAACTCATCCAACGCATACTTGGGTTTTGTATATTAATGTGAAGGCAATATTTCTAATTGCTTTATGTGCTCCATTGAATGACCAGTTAGCTGATTGAACTCACAATCTGATATCAGAAACGCATCAACCGTGTTATTTCGCCGTAAATCATATTCACTTAATGTAAATAATACTTATCCATGCCTGTAAAACTGGTGTGTCCTACATAGAGAGGAATAAATATACTTGTTTTAATATGGAGCTCACTCTGACAGTGCTTGAATATGCACTCGGTCAACATAGGCATACACCAACACGGTATCACCCTGAACATGAACCGTCTACTCTTAACTTACCACCAACACACCAGAAGGAGGACGTTGGTAACATCAGGTGCCTTCCAACCCTTGGCAGCAGTGACCACATAGTCATCACTCTTACGTTTAAGACTCATTTTCTCATACACAAGTCAACATCTGCTCGTCCAGACATCTGGAAAGCAGATATACTGGGGATCCGGAACGCAGCAATTGTAGCTCACCGGTCAGTTGATACAAGTCGAGCTGTCAAGGAAACTTGGGTAGGATTCAGGAATACACTAGATTGTGTCACTCCACCTTGTACACTGCTCGAAGGCTATCGCATAAGCAACCTTGGATTACTAATGAAATAAGGAGGCTATTAAGATGGAGGAAGAACTTATGGGACCAATTTATCATGACAGGAAGGAAAAATTTCCAGAAGGACTGCCTCAAAATTCGAAATCTCTGTAAGTACGTGATTGACAAGAGTCATTTAGAGCACGACAGACAGCTGGTGTTGGAATGTGTACACTATATCAAAAGAATGTACTCATATATCAAACGTCAGACTACAACTAGCAGTGGTATACCGTCACTCATAAGCAGTTCTGATGAGGCGGCCGAGTCAGACGAAACGAAGGCTGAAGAGCCCCCGGAACACTTCCGTGATGTTTTCTCGCCTAATCGTACCACTCACGGGTGTAGCGAGGTCGATAATGTAGCCACTGAAATGCCCACAGTTGTGGTAGAGGATGCAGTGGTTCTCAAACTACTGTCTAAGCTGAAGCCATGCAAATCATCTGGACCTGATGGACTTCACCCTAGACTGCTAATCTCTTTGGCTGATATAATATACATTCCAAATACGGAGATTTTCCAAGTGTCTCTGACCCAGGCTAGGCTACCCAGGGACTGGAAGGATGCCATTATAAGCCATATCTTCAAAGAGGGGAACAGACAATTGTTATCTAACTACCGGTCAGTAAGTTTGACCTGCATTATAGCAAAGGTATTGGAAACAATTACAAAGGATCAGCTAGTAGCTCATGTGGAAAAACATGGCTTGCTGGCGGTGGAACAGCATGGATTCTGATTAGGATGATCGTGCCTGGCAAACCTACTAGTGGCTAGGGAAGACTGGGTTGAGGCCAGAGATAAAACCTTCTGTTGGACGTGGTTTTATCGATCTTAGTAGGGCATTTGATGAAGTATCCCACTGAGGTCTCCTTAGCAAAACTAAAGGATCTGACTAGACCAGTGTCCACGTGAGTGGTTAAGGGATTACCTAATAGATCGAAAGCAGAATGTGAGGGTTGACGGTGTACTATCAGGGTGGAAAGCAGTATACAGTGGAGTGCCTCAGGGAACTATATTAGGCCCCTTGCTTCTCCTATTATACGTTAATGAACTACCGGGAATTCCTACCTCATCTTCAGTATTGTTTGCGGACGACATTAAGATCTGGAAAACTGTAAATAATGACGATGATAGGTCGGCCCTACAAACTGATCTAGATAAATTATTTGAGTGGTCGAACATGTGGAGTTTGGAAATGAATTCTAGGAGAAGCGCGATAATATATATATTTACTCCTGTTTATGCAGAAACATACCAATTGTACAGGCATGTTTAAGTTATTACGTAGTTTACACATATTTCGATTTGTGGTGAATTTATAGTTTGTTTGTTCTTTCTGACATTAGAGTCAGTCGGAACAGTCTGCAAAATAGTATGTTTGTGTAACACATTAAGAGATATAGAAATATTGTCTTCGCATTAAAAAAAACCCAGACATCAGATGGATGTAATACAAATATCTGGGAAAAATAAAGCTTGAAGTCAATTCTCCTATATAACTTTGTTGTGAACAGCATCCTTGACTTTAAGTTTATTGATGTATTATTTTGAGGTCAGTGATGTATTTATTCCATTTTTTCAGCAGTCTTATCATAATTTTATAATAGGAAAGAAATTTGATCGTTTTTACGAAAACTAGATAAGGTCATGTTGGATTGTTTTACTGCATGGAATGGGGCCGAGGTCGGTTACAGAACTCTCCATTGGCTCCATTTGTGTCAGCATGACAGAGTGTACACGTAAGTTGAGTAATACATTGAAAACTATTTGAAAAACAGTTGCTTCTTTATTTCAGATCAAGAATACTCCTTGTACAGAATGCTGGAATTTGAGTGTGAATTTACTTAAATGGTCAGGAGTCCAGCTTCATTTCAGTTTAAATGTAGGGTTGTTCGACCTCGACCAGGAGGTATATAGAAGTGTAGGCTCAGCAACAGAATCCCAGAAAGAGAAAGTATATGAACATGAAAAGAAAATTAATGTTTTATGTAGATATAAGTGTTTATAAATATATATAACCGTATAGTAAACATTTCCTATATTCTAGTTGTGTTTTCATGTATTTTTGCCAAGTCTTAGAGTTCACTTAGTGTCATAATATATATTAATGAGTTTAGGCGTTATAGTGTTCTAATAGCTGATGCGTTTTAGATTTAAGTGGTTCGGTCTGGTTGGGATAGTCATTGGGATGAAACAGTTTATATAGCGAGTGTTTGGAGGTTATAACAGAGTGACAGGTCCTTATTTCTAGGGGTAAACTGTTCCAGATCTTAGAATACATGACTATGAAGAAGTTTGCACGGAATGCTGTTTTACAGCTTTTCCTGGATACTGTGCACGTTTGGTTACGAAGGTTGTAAGAGCCTTCCGGTGAGAACTGTATCTCCTTGCTGTCTGAGAATGATATTTTATGCGAGACTTTAAAAAAGAATGTTAGGTTAATGCTGAGTCGTCTCATCCAGAGTGGGTCGATACCTAGAGTTATACACCTTGATGTGTAGTCCTTTTTGCAGTCAAATCATAGTAGTTTAGACGTGAAGTATCGTTGGACACTTTCTATTTTAAGTTTGTCACTTACACGAGTGCTGCTGAGAATAAATGGACAATATTCTAGTAGTGGTCTGACACATGTTTTATATAATAATAATTTCGCTTCATAGTTGTGGAAATTCCTGAGTATGCATCCTATGAGCATCCTTGACTTACGCGTCTGTGTTGCCACTTGCTCAGACAATGTCAGGTCACCAGAGTACCTGAGTCCTAGGTCAACAACACTTTGGAGTTTAGGCAAGTCAATAGATTCAAGTACCAGTTTGATATTTATTGAGTGTGCACCGAAACAGATCCAACCACATTTGTTAAGGTTGAACTTTAGGTTCCATGTGGAGGACCATGCAGTTATTCTCTCTAGTTCTTCCTGAACAGCTTTCTGAAAGTATCCTAAGTCATCACAGTGGAATGTGTAAGCTACTTTAAGATCATCTGCAAAGATGAATGGTTTGCCAAGTGAGAAACAGCTGCATATGTTGTTGACATATAGAGTGAATAGGAGGGGGCCTAAGACGCTACCTTGAACTACTCCAGAAGTGACTGGACTAGGTTCAGAGTTTACAGACCCCAGTCTAACTACTTGTGACCTATTGTTAAGGAATGATTCAAGCCATCCTAATAATGGGTTATTGATATAAGAATAAAACGTGTGCCCTGTGGTAGAGTGTGATTCCATTTTGGGTATAATTTATTTTGATAAGGTCAAGGTGATATGGTTATGAGCAATAAATTGTGCTCGAAACGTCATCAGCAAACATTACTGTATAACGATGTGAGACTTTATCAAAACAAAATATACCCATAATGGAATAATAATGGGTTACTTATTCCTAAGGAGTTCAGCTTATTTATTAGAAGCAAATGGTCAACGCGGCCAAAGGCTTTGGATATGTCGAAGTAGATGACTAGTACTAGTTGTTGTTTGTCTCGATTACATAGGTAAAGAAGTTATATTTAGTTAGGCCTTAAGGTGGTCAGCTGCAAACATCTCGTTAAACAGTTCACACATGTCTGCATGGTTGCTGTATAGTTTACCCTTGTTTATAAGAAGAGAAATTTTATGGCTTTGGTGATTCATTCGTTTCTTTAGGATTTCTGTGAGAGCACCTACTCTGGCGGTGCTGGCTAGTGCGGTGCATTCTTCATTTCTCATACGCAATTTATGAGCTTTCGAGATGGAGCTAAGAGTACTAAGTATTGACCCTAGTGTACTAAAGTCGTGTCGTCTGAAGTAACTTGTTGACAGTCTCTTCAGTTTTGAGCGATCTTTTGGTTGAATAAATTGCTTCTTAAATTTTGAGACTTACTGTTTGCAATGGGATCACAGCTTCTAAGCATGTGTTTGAATTATAGTGAAAGATGTCTAGAGCTTTCGAGAGGCTATCAGTATAGAAGTACTTTCTCCATTCTGAGGATATTAACACTGATTTCACTATAGTCCAGTCTTCCTTATTGTAGTTCCTGTATGTTATTTGTTGTAAAGTAGGGGTAATGGCTGCATGGCTACTTAGTGGAAGTGGCAGTGCACACAGCACTGTTTTGTGGTCACTTCCTGAAAACTCAGAACCTACCAAGGCTGATAGGGGACTTATATTGTGGCAGAAGATTAAGTCTAGTACCTCTTGTAGGGGTAGTGACAGATTGTTTCCAGCCAAGTATATCCAGTGTGCCCAAGAACTTATCCAATTTAGTTGGGCCTGTGGGTATATTCCAGTTGATTTCTGGTAAGTTAAAGTCTCCACATAGGATCTTATGATCGTAGTGTGGGGTGGATAATTGTTCCAGAGTATTAATAAGTTGGGTCTCGTAATTACTAAAGGTGCCAGGTGCTCTGTAGGTGCATCCAATTAATACTATTGCGTTATTTAAGTGTAAGTTAACCCATAAAGTCTCGGGCATGTTAAGTGTGCTACTTTCTAGCTGTGATACAGTAAGTGCATTCAGAAAGTACATGAGACAACCCCCTCCCTTACCACCTTCCCTGTCACACCGAAAGTGTGTGTAGTTATCTAAGCTTATCTCATCATCCAGTATGTTCGAATTACACCAGGATTCAGTGATGACAATTATAGGGGGTTTGTATATTACTGTGAGTGCTCTGAGCATCGGTAGTTTATTTAAGACAGATCTAGCATTTATGAGGAACAGGTAAAGATGAGATTTGAAATAGCATTTGAAGTATTTAAGTTCGTTAATCAGCCCCGAATATGGTTCAGCATCCAATAGTACTGTTTGACATGAGGACCCTATGTTAAGAGGAGTTTCAACATCATGCTCACCTATGTCTATCGATTTGGTGTGTGCTGTTTTCGGTGAAGAATTAGGAGTTGGAGTACTGAATTTGCTATAGGCTAAGGCATTTTTATTTTTAGTTAAGCTAGAAACTTGGGTAGGGATCTTTATCTGACCTAAACTTGTGCATGTATCAAGTGTGCTTAATGGATGCGTGTGCACTGCACTGTTCCTGTATTCATGCAAAGGGGGAGCCAGCACTAGCGGTTTAGGAGTGTTAACATCCCTACCGGCTGTTTTTCCAACACTGACAGGGACGCAGGGGATAAAAATGATTGGGACCTTGTGAAGACCACGGTTTATTATTCCATCTATTGTTTGGTACTAGTTGTGTCCTTGTATACGTTTCGTGTATACTGCTTTGTGGGTTAGTTCCCAGCAGACTTGTAGCATATGTCCGATCAAAATTTATTTGTGTGCCATACTGTGAACACCCTGAGATGTTGGCGGTCGAGTTCTGACTATTGCCACTTATACTATTGAGGGTGTCATTGTTGTGGCGTTGGTTATCAGTGTGTGCCATGGTGCTATTTCACATCTTGTGGGTGCCAATACTATTGACCGTGGGGAATGTGGGCTTATTTTTCCTGCCATTGTTGTTGTCGGGATGATTTGGGGTCATATTTTCCTTTTTTGCCAATCGACTTATGGCTAGGAGAGGACAGGGTCAACTTTCGGGGGATTTTGACATTTTTTCTGGCAGTATTTAGTGACATGTCTATATCTACGGTGATAGGTGGTATAGTTTTATTGGCTATTTGATTACAATTTAGTGGCCTTTCGGTTGGTGTCGCTCTCTGGGAGGATAATTCCGTGTGGTTTGAGAGGAGTGGTGCGGTGGATTCTACGGTATCTCTCAAAGAGTTGGGTATAATCACTGCTTGCAATGTCCCATTATTTGTTTTACAATTAGACTTAGTGAGATAACTATATGCGCGCCTTTCTATGATTGCCTTGTCCACCGCAACCCTTATTAGTTTGTAGTTTCTGGCTTGCGATAGGGTGTGTTGGGAGTGAATGAATTTTCTGGCCTCTGCTGGTGTTTCGAACTGAAAACGAATAGGACAACACTTTTCATGTTGACTCTTCTTCAGCCCATAAGCATTTAGTCTTGGAGTTGGGCATTTTCGCCTCACTAAGTAAGATACACTGTACCTTTTTTAGTGCCTCATTGTCCGGAGCGTTGTAAACAATAGCACTTAGTTTAGCGTCGAGTCGTTTTGTTACTTCTACAGTAACAAAGTTAATGAGGTTATCCACCTTAGATACCGATTCTGTGTCAAGTTTGTAAAGGTCTACTGTTTTCATGAGGATAGTTAAAGGTGTCAGTTCACAGACCTGCGATCTGATATCGCTGATCTGATCTGATAATTTGGATATTTTGGTATTGGTTTCAGAAATTCCAGGATTTACTGACTTATTGTTTTTATTCCCCTTAACTCGGCCTTAAGTTCTCCTATAGACAACTTTAGAAGTTCTATTTCTGAAGATAGTACTGAAACAGAGCTTGATATCTGGAGTTTTCGATAAGCACATAAGGTGTAGGGAGGGGTTCTGTATGGGCAGAGGGTACTGCATTCTTAGGAGTAGTGCTAACACTAGCTGTCAGTACAGTTTTATCCTCAGTTTCAGCTCGACGCTTACGACATACAAGTGAGTTATGTGGCTCACTATAACCGTTTGTAGGGAGTGTGTTGCTTGATGTAGCAATCAGCGACTTAAAATTAGTCATCAGATTTACAGGGGATTGAGTTCGTTGCTTAATACTTTGATTAACCATAACTATTTGCTATGGGAGTTAGTGGTTATAGGTATGGAGGAGGTAGAGTACTTGTGGAAGGATTACAACAAGATAAATTTTATGCAACGAATCACGCAAAAATGTAACGAAAACGTTGAACGTCCCTCATAAGTCAAAAGTTTTATACGTCGTACTCCCCAGGGGACACAGAACTACCTGATGTTAACGTACAGAAGGACCTAGGAATCATCTTCAGCAATGATTTGAAAACAACTGCAAATTGCAATGCAGCCGCAGCTAAGGCTTTCGAATGCTATGGGCACTGCGAAGAGCTTTCGAAAGATTAGGTGAATCTATGTCCAAAGTACTCTAAGCAACACATGTCAGGCCTCACCCAGAACACTGCATACACAGGAAGGACATATCTTAGAAAGAGTACAAAGGGTAGGCACTAATTTAGTTAGTGGTATCTCACACCTTCCTTATGACAAAAGGAAGGGCACTTTAATCTCTTCCCGTTGCC
>OX235279.1:93180397-93223658 GCA_944472155.2 Trichobilharzia szidati | reverse complement strand
TGCCACTTCCTTGAGATTGAAATGAAGTCTATCTGGTTTTTGGTGTGTCCATCTGGTGAAATCCATGTCGCCTTGTGTTTGAACACACTGCCACCAATCACCAAATCCCTGAAGGCGCAGAAGTCTGAGAAGAGTTCACCATTGTCGTTCATTTCACCGAGGGCCTCGCGACCCATGGTGAATTCTCTTCCTGTATTGTCTCCTCCCAACTTCGCAATCATATCACCCATCAGGATTTTGATATCGCCATTTGGGACGTTGTCCATTACTGCTTGTAGTTGTCTGTAGAAGGCCTCCTTCTTCTCTTGTTCTGAGACGTTTGTAGGCGCATAGCATTGAATGATTGTAACCTTCCTTCTTTTTGAGTTGAACCTGGCTGTCATTATCCTGGAGGAGATTGCTTCCCACTGCATGAGAGCTTTAGCTGCTGTTGGTGACATCATGATGGCTACTCCCTCGGTGTGGCTGTAGGCCGATTAAACTGCTCCTCAAAGTGTTATTTCCAACGTCCTAGTCGTCTAACCTGGGAGCTAATTATGGTGCCATTTTTCTAAGAGATTGTTTCACTGGTCATTTGCCTTTTGCCACCTGTTTCTCTTATAAGTCGAAATAGTTGTCTGGTGTCACCTATCGCCGATGTCTTTTCCATCTCTTTCACTTTCATCACCCACCACCGTTCACCGTCATTGCAAAGACTTCCTGTTAGTTTGCGTTTGAGTAGCTTTCGCTCTTCATCATATTCAGAGCTCGCCGGAATCAGTGTTGTTGCGTCAGTCATTTCGGACGAGGTAGTGGAAATCCACTGGCTCTTACTAACTTTTGGTTTTAGATTACTAACATCCTTTACAGCTGTGTCTAGGGTTAACCGTATATTGTGCCAGTCTTCCTCAGTAGGAGCCTTGCTGTCGACCTGAGATACTCGTTTCGCTAGCTCTTTCTTAAATTGGGACTAAGTGTCTTGATCTAATTGGGAGCGATTGGTTCTTGTTTTGTTTGTTCCCATAGTTTCTTGTTGGTGATTCTTTCCGGCCATCTAATCTTCAGTATAGAACGAATACAGCTGTTGATAAAGATCTGCAACCTGTTGGAAATATTCTTTGTGACCCGCCAAGTTTCTGGTCCGTATAGCAAAACTAACTTGACGTTTGTATTGAAAATCCGAATTTTGTTGTTGATGCTGAGTGACGAAAATGAGTGACGAAGATTTCCAGACTGGTTTCAGGTTGATGAACGTGTTTCTCGCCTTCCCGATTCTCGATTTGACATCTTCGTCCGTTCCTCCTGTAGTTGAGACAATGCTCCCTAGATAAGTGAATGAAGTAACCTCTTTCAAATCCCTCCCGTTGATGGTGATTGGCGCTGGATGTTGCTGCTGCTGTCGTTGTTGGTTGGTTATTTTCATAACCTCCGTCTTGTCTATGTTCACCTGGAGTCCTGTCTTTGCTGCTTCTTCGACTAGTTTGTCGGTTTTTGCTTGTAAGTCTTCGATTTTGTGTGACATCAAACATAAATCATCCGCGAAATCCAGGTCTTTTTGATTCTTCACGTCGGTCCAGGATATCCCTGTCTTCTCGTTTTCCACTGTCTGACGCATAATCCAGTCCACCACAATTAGGAATATCACTGGTGACAATAAGCACCCTTGTCTGACTCCTGTGTTTACTCCAAACGCCTCGCTGAGTTTTCCGTTTTGGATCACTTGACATGTGCCGTTGTCGTACAGCTGTTGAATAAGGTTGATGAATATTTGGGGTACGCCGTAGTACTCGAGTAGTTTCCAAATTACTTCGCGGTCAACGCTGTCGAAGGCCTTCTCAAAGTCTATGAAGGGAGTTGAGGTAGAGGTTTGATTGCCATTCCATGCTTTGTTCGATGATGATGCGTAGAGTTGCAATTTGGTCAGAACATGATTTGCCTTTCCTGAATCCAGCTTGTTCTGGTCGGAGTTCTGTATCCAGTGCGTCCTTTATTCTCTCCAGGATGATGCGACTCAGGATTTTACTTGGCGTCGACAGGAGCATGATTCCTCGCCAGTTCTTGCAGAGTCCTAGGTCACCCTTCTTTGGTAGTTTCACGAGGTAACCTTTGCTCCTGTCAGTAGGCACCTCTCCCTCCTCCCAGGCCTTTTGTAATAATGGAGTCAGCATATCTGCTGTCGTTTCTGGGTTCGCTTTCAGTGCTTCAGGGGGTATTCCATCTGGTCCAGCTGCTTTTCCAGCTTTCAGAAGCTTGATTGCATTCAAGACTTCAGCTTTCGTTGGAGGATTGGTGTCAACTTGCAGTTGTGTACGTGCTGTTGTTGGTATTTCTGGACGGGTTGTAGGTGGTGGTCGGTTCAAGAGTCCTTTGAAGTGGTCCGCCCATTGTTTAATCTGTCTTTCTTCCTTGGTAATTGGGTTCCCTTGGCTGTCTTTTATAGGTTTCACTTGTGTTCTTCCGGATAGAGACTTGGTTATCTGATATAATGTCCTCAGGTCCCTTTTGCCTGCTGCCTTCTCAGCTTCAGTGGCCAGATTGTCGTAGAATTGTCTTTTGTCCTTCCTGGCACTCTTCTTCACTTTTTTGTCCAGTGCTGTGTAAGTTGAGCTCAGCGTCTCTTTCTCTTGTCCGTCTCTGCATTGAATCATTTTCTCTTTCACCATTCTCCTCTCCTCTATTAGCTTCCAAGTGTCTGTTGAGAGCCATTCCTTATTTTGTCTCTTCTTTCTTCCTAAAACCGTTGAACACGTTTCGTTAAAAATCACCTTCAGAGAGTTCCAATGGTCTTCCACGCATGATTCTTCCGTGATGGCACGTAGTGTTTCCTGCTTTGCTTTGACAGTTGCAGTGAAAGTGTCCTTTGTGATTGTGTCCTTCAGTTTTTGAGTGTTGAACTTGCATTGTGGCCTATCCCCAGCTGTTCTCGAGGCTTTTAGCTTCAGCTTGAAAGTCCCTTGTACTAGATAGTGGTCTGAACCCACATCTGCTCCACTCCTCGATCTTGTGTCCAGTAGGCTCCGTCTCCACTTCCTTGAGATTGAAATGAAGTCTATCTGGTTTTTGGTGTGTCCATCTGGTGAAATCCATGTCGCCTTGTGTTTGAACACACTGCCACCAGTCACCAAATCACTGAAGGCGCAGAAGTCTGAGAAGAGTTCACCATTGTCGTTCATTTCACCGAGGGCCTCGCGACCCATGGTGAATTCTCTTCCTGTATTGTCTCCTCCCAACTTCGCAATCATATCACCCATCAGGATTCTGATATCGCCATTTGGGACGTTGTCCATTACTGCTTGTAGTTGTCTGTAAAAGGCCTCCTTCTTCTCTTGTTCTGAGACGTTTGTAGGCGCATAGCATTGAATGATTGTAACCTTCCTTCTTTTTGAGTTGAACCTGGCTGTCATTATCCTGGAGGAGATTGCTTCCCACTGCATGAGAGCTTTAGCTGCTGTTGGTGACATCATGATGGCTACTCCCTCGGTGTGGCTGTAGGCCGATTAAACTGCTCCTCAAAGTGTTATTTCCAACGTCCTAGTCGTCTAACCTGGGAGCTAATTATGGTGCCATTTTTCTAAGAGATTGTTTCACTGGTCATTTGCCTTTTGCCACCTGTTTCTCTTATAAGTCGAAATAGTTGTCTGGTGTCACCTATCGCCGATGTCTTTTCCATCTCTTTCACTTTCGTCACCCACCACCGTTCACCGTCATTGCAAAGACTTCCTGTTAGGTTGCGTTTGAGTAGCTTTCGCTCTTCATCATATTCAGAGCTCGCCGGAATCAGTGTTGTTGCGTCAGTCATTTCGGACGAGGTAGTGGAAATCCACTGGCTCTTGGTAACTTTTGGTTTTAGATTACTAACATCCTTTACAGCTGTGTCTAGGGTTAACCGTATATTGTGCCAGTCTTCCTCAGTAGGAGCCTTGCTGTCGACTTGAGATACTCGTTTCGCTAGCTCTTTCTTAAATTGGGACTAAGTGTCTTGATCTAATTGGGAGCGATTGGTTCTTGTTTTGTTTGTTCCCATAGTTTCTTGTTGGTGATTCTTTCCGGCCATCTAATCTTCAGTATAGAACGAATACAGCTGTTGATAAAGATCTGCAACCTGTTGGAAATATTCTTTGTGACCCGCCAAGTTTCTGGTCCGTATAACAAAACTAACTTGACGTTTGTATTGAAAATCCGAATTTTGTTGTTGATGCTGAGTGACGAAAATGAGTGACGAAGATTTCCAGACTGGTTTCAGGTTGATGAACGTGTTTCTCGCCTTCCCGATTCTCGATTTGACATCTTCGTCCGTTCCTCCTGTAGTTGAGACAATGCTCCCTAGATAAGTGAATGAAGTAACCTCTTTCAAATCCCTCCTGTTGATGGTGATTGGCGCTGGATGTTGCTGCTGCTGTCGTTGTTGGTTGGTTATTTTCATAACCTCCGTCTTGTCTATGTTCACCTGGAGTCCTGTCTTTGCTGCTTCTTCGACTAGTTTGTCGGTTTTTGCTTGTAAGTCTTCGATTTTGTGTGACATCAAACATAAATCATCCGCGAAATCCATGTCTTTTTGATTCTTCACGTCGGTCCAGGATATCCCTGTCTTCTCGTTTTCCACTGTCTGACGCATAATCCAGTCCACCACAATTAGCTTATTATCACTGGTGATAATAAGCACCCTTGTCTGACTCCTGTGTTTACTCCAAACGCCTCGCTGAGTTTTCCGTTTTGGATCATTTGACATGTGCCGTTGTCGTACAGCTGTTGAATAAGGTTGATGAATATTTCGGGTAGTCCGTAGTACTCGAGTAGTTTCCAAATTACTTCGCGGTCAACGCTGTCGAAGGCCTTCTCAAAGTCTATAAAGTTGAGGTAGAGGTTTGGTTGCCATTCCATGCTTTGTTCTGTGATGATGATGCGTAGAGTTGCGATTTGGTCAGAACATGATTTGCCTTTCCTGAATCCAGCTTGTTCTGGTCGGAGTTCTGTATCCAGTGCGTCCTTTATTCTCTCCAGGATGATGCGACTCAGGATTTTACTTGGCGTCGACAGGAGCATGATTCCTCGCCAGTTCTTGCAGAGTCCTAGGTCACCCTTCTTTGGTAGTTTCACTAGGTAACCTTTGCTCCTGTCAGTAGGCACCTCTCCCTCCTCCCAGGCCTTTTGCAATAATGGAGTCAGCATATCTGCTGTCGTTTCTGGGTTCGCTTTCAGTGCTTCAGGGGGTATTCCATCTGGTCCAGCTGCTTTTCCAGCTTTCAGAAGCTTGATTGCATTCAAGACTTCAGCTTTCGTTGGAGGATTGGTGTCAACTTGCAGTTGTGTACGTGCTGTTGTTGGTATTTCTGGACGGGTTGTAGGTGGTGGTCGGTTCAAGAGTCCTTTGAAGTGGTCCGCCCATTGTTTAATCTGTCTTTCTTCCTTGGTAATTGGGTTCCCTTGGCTGTCTTTTATAGGTTTCACTTGTGTTGATCTCTTTCCGGATAGAGACTTGGTTATCTGATATAATGTCCTCAGGTCCCTTTTGCCTGCTGCCTTCTCAGCTTCAGTGGCCAGATTGTCGTAGAATTGTCTTTTGTCCTTCCTGGCACTCTTCTTCACTTTTTTGTCCAGTGCTGTGTAAGTTGAGCTCAGCGTCTCTTTCTCTTGTCCGTCTCTGCATTGAATCATTTTCTCTTTCACCATTCTCCTCTCCTCTATTAGCTTCCAAGTGTCTGTTGAGAGCCATTCCTTATTTTGTCTCTTCTTTCTTCCTAAAACCGTTGAACACGTTTCGTTAAAAATCACCTTCAGAGAGTTCCAATGGTCTTCCACGCATGATTCTTCCGTGATGGCACGTAGTGTTTCCTGCTTTGCTTTGACAGTTGCAGTGAAAGTGTCCTTTGTGATTGTGTCCTTCAGTTTTTGAGTGTTGAACTTGCATTGTGGCCTATCCCCAGCTGTTCTCGAGGCTTTTAGCTTCAGCTTGAAAGTCCCTTGTACTAGATAGTGGTCTGAACCCACATCTGCTCCACTCCTCGATCTTGTGTCCAGTAGGCTCCGTCTCCACTTCCTTGAGATTGAAATGAAGTCTATCTGGTTTTTGGTGTGTCCATCTGGTGAAATCCATGTCGCCTTGTGTTTGAACACACTGCCACCAATCACCAAATCACTGAAGGCACAGAAGTCTGAGAAGAGTTCACCATTGTCGTTCATTTCACCCAGGGCCTCGCGACCCATGGTGAATTCTCTTCCTGTATTGTCTCCTCCCAGCTTCGCAATCATATCACCCATCAGGATTTTGATATCGCCATTTTGGACGTTGTCCATTACTGCTTGTAGTTGTCTGTAAAAGGCCTCCTTCTTCTCTTGTTCTGAGACGTTTGTAGGCGCATAGCATTGAATGATTGTAAACTTCCTTCGTTTTGAGTTGAACCTGGCTGTCATTATCCTGGAGGAGATTGCTTCCCACTGCACGAGAGCTTTAGCTGCTGTTGGTGACATCATGATATCTACTCCCTCGGTGTGTCTGTAGGCCAATTAAACTGCTCCTCAAAGTGTTATTTCCAACGTCCTAGTCGTCTAACCTGGGAGCTAATTATGGTGCCATTTTCCTAAGAGGTCGTTTCACTGGTCATTTGCCTTTTGCCACTTGTTTCTCGTATAAGTCGAAATAGTTGTCTGATACAACCAATCGCCGATGTCTTTTCCATCTCTTTCACTTTCGTCACCCACCACCGTTCACCGTCATTGCAAAGACTTCCTGTTAGTTTGCGTTTGAGTAGCTTTCGCTCTTCATCATATTCAGAGCTCGCGGGAATCAGTCTTGTTGCGTCAGTCATTTCGGACGAGGTAGTGGAAATCCACTGGCTCTTACTAACTTTTGGTTTTAGATTACTAACATCCTTTACAGCTGTGTCTAGGGTTAACCGTATATTGTGCCAGTCTTCCTCAGTAGGAGCCTTGCTGTCGACCTGAGATACTCGTTTCGCTAGCTCTTTCTTAAATTGGGACTAAGTGTCTTGATCTAATTGGGAGCGATTGGTTCTTGTTTTGTTTGTTCCCATAGTTTCTTGTTGGTGATTCTTTCCGGCCATCTAATCTTCAGTATAGAACGAATACAGCTGTTGATAAAGATCTGCAACCTGTTGGAAATATTCTTTGTGACCCGCCAAGTTTCTGGTCCGTATAGCAAAACTAACTTGACGTTTGTATTGAAAATCCGAATTTTGTTGTTGATGCTGAGTGACGAAAATGAGTGACGAAGATTTCCAGACTGGTTTCAGGTTGATGAACGTGTTTCTCGCCTTCCCGATTCTCGATTTGACATCTTCGTCCGTTCCTCCTGTAGTTGAGACAATGCTCCCTAGATAAGTGAATGAAGTAACCTCTTTCAAATCCCTCTCGTTGATGGTGATTGGCGCTGGATGTTGCTGCTGCTGTCGTTGTTGGTTGGTTATTTTCATAACCTCCGTCTTGTCTATGTTCACCTGGAGTCCTGTCTTTGCTGCTTCTTCGACTAGTTTGTCGGTTTTTGCTTGTAAGTCTTCGATTTTGTGTGACATCAAACATAAATCATCCGCGAAATCCAGGTCTTTTTGATTCTTCACGTCGGTCCAGGATATCCCTGTCTTCTCGTTTTCCACTGTCTGACGCATAATCCAGTCCACCACAATTAGGAATATCACTGGTGACAATAAGCACCCTTGTCTGACTCCTGTGTTTACTCCAAACGCCTCGCTGAGTTTTCCGTTTTGGATCACTTGACATGTGCCGTTGTCGTACAGCTGTTGAATAAGGTTGGTGAATATTTGGGGTACGCCGTAGTACTCGAGTAGTTTCCAAATTACTTCGCGGTCAACGCTGTCGAAGGCCTTCTCAAAGTCTATGAAGTTGAGGTAGAGGTTTGATTGCCATTCCATGCTTTGTTCGATGATGATGCGTAGAGTTGCGATTTGGTCAGAACATGATTTGCCTTTCCTGAATCCAGCTTGTTCTGGTCGGAGTTCTGTATCCAGTGCGTCCTTTATTCTCTCCAGGATGATGCGACTCAGAATTTTACTTGGCGTCGACAGGAGCATGATTCCTCGCCAGTTCTTGCAGAGTCCTAGGTCACCCTTCTTTGGTAGTTTCACGAGGTAACCTTTGCTCCTGTCAGTAGGCACCTCTCCCTCCTCCCAGGCCTTTTGCAATAATGGAGTCAGCATATCTGCTGTCGTTTCTGGGTTCGCTTTCAGTGCTTCAGGGGGTATTCCATCTGGTCTAGCTGCTTTTCCAGCTTTCAGAAGCTTGATTGCATTCAAGACTTCAGCTTTCGTTGGAGGATTGGTGTCAACTTGCAGTTGTGTACGTGCTGTTGTTGGTATTTCTGGACGGGTTGTAGGTGGTGGTCTGTTCAAGAGTCCTTTGAAGTGGTCCGCCCATTGTTTAATCTGTCTTTCTTCCTTGGTAATTGGGTTCCCTTGGCTGTCTTTTATAGGTTTCACTTGTGTTGATCTCTTTCCGGATAGAGACTTGGTTATCTGATATAATGTCCTCAGGTCCCTTTTGCCTGCTGCCTTCTCAGCTTCAGTGGCCAGATTGTCGTAGAATTGTCTTTTGTCCTTCCTGGCACTCTTCTTCACTTTTTTGTCCAGTGCTGTGTAAGTTGAGCTCAGCGTCTCTTTCTCTTGTCCGTCTCTGCATTGAATCATTTTCTCTTTCACCATTCTCCTCTCCTCTATTAGCTTCCAAGTGTCTGTTGAGAGCCATTCCTTATTTTGTCTCTTCTTTCTTCCTAAAACCGTTGAACACGTTTCGTTAAAAATCACCTTCAGAGAGTTCCAATGGTCTTCCACGCATGATTCTTCCGTGATGGCACGTAGTGTTTCCTGCTTTGCTTTGACAGTTGCAGTGAAAGTGTCCTTTGTGATTGTGTCCTTCAGTTTTTGAGTGTTGAACTTGCATTGTGGCCTATCCCCAGCTGTTCTCGAGGCTTTTAGCTTCAGCTTGAAAGTCCCTTGTACTAGATAGTGGTCTGAACCCACATCTGCTCCACTCCTCGATCTTGTGTCCAGTAGGCTCCGTCTCCACTTCCTTGAGATTGAAATGAAGTCTATCTGGTTTTTGGTGTGTCCATCTGGTGAAATCCATGTCGCCTTGTGTTTGAACACACTGCCACCAATCACCAAATCACTGAAGGCGCAGAAGTCTGAGAAGAGTTCACCATTGTCGTTCATTTCACCGAGGGCCTCGCGACCCATGGTGAATTCTCTTCCTGTATTGTCTCCTCCCAACTTCGCAATCATATCACCCATCAGGATTCTGATATCGCCATTTGGGACGTTGTCCATTACTGCTTGTAGTTGTCTGTAAAAGGCCTCCTTCTTCTCTTGTTCTGAGACGTTTGTAGGCGCATAGCATTGAATGATTGTAACCTTCCTTCTTTTTGAGTTGAACCTGGCTGTCATTATCCTGGAGGAGATTGCTTCCCACTGCATGAGAGCTTTAGCTGCTGTTGGTGACATCATGATGGCTACTCCCTCGGTGTGGCTGTAGGCCGATTAAACTGCTCCTCAAAGTGTTATTTCCAACGTCCTAGTCGTCTAACCTGGGAGCTAATTATGGTGCCATTTTTCTAAGAGATTGTTTCACTGGTCATTTGCCTTTTGCCACTTGTTTCTCTTATAAGTCGAAATAGTTGTCTGGTGTCACCTATCGCCGATGTCTTTTCCATCTCTTTCACTTTCGTCACCCACCACCGTTCACCGTCATTGCAAAGACTTCCTGTTAGTTTGCGTTTGAGTAGCTTTCGCTCTTCATCATATTCAGAGCTCGCCGGAATCAGTGTTGTTGCGTCAGTCATTTCGGACGAGGTAGTGGAAATCCACTGGCTCTTACTAACTTTTGGTTTTAGATTACTAACATCCTTTACAGCTGTGTCTAGGGTTAACCGTATATTGTGCCAGTCTTCCTCAGTAGGAGCCTTGCTGTCGACCTGAGATACTCGTTTCGCTAGCTCTTTCTTAAATTGGGACTAAGTGTCTTGATCTAATTGGGAGCGATTGGTTCTTGTTTTGTTTGTTCCCATAGTTTCTTGTTGGTGATTCTTTCCGGCCATCTAATCTTCAGTATAGAACGAATACAGCTGTTGATAAAGATCTGCAACCTGTTGGAAATATTCTTTGTGACCCGCCAAGTTTCTGGTCCGTATAGAAGAACTGACTGACTTGACGTTTGTATTGAAAATCCGAATTTTGTTGTTGATGCTGAGTGACGAAAATGAGTGACGAAGATTTCCAGACTGGTTTCAGGTTGATGAATGTGTTTCTCGCCTTCCCGATTCTCGATTTGACATCTTCGTCCGTTCCTCCTGTAGTTGAGACAATGCTCCCTAGATAAGTGAATGAAGTAACCTCTTTCAAATCCCTCCTGTTGATGGTGATTGGCGCTGGATGTTGCTGCTGCTGTCGTTGTTGGTTGGTTATTTTCATAACCTCCGTCTTGTCTATGTTCACCTGGAGTCCTGTCTTTGCTGCTTCTTCGACTAGTTTGTCGGTTTTTGCTTGTAAGTCTTCGATTTTGTGTGACATCAAACATAAATCATCCGCGAAATCCAGGTCTTTTTGATTCTTCACGTCGGTCCAGGATATCCCTGTCTTCTCGTTTTCCACTGTCTGACGCATAATCCAGTCCACCACAATTAGGAATATCACTGGTGACAATAAGCACCCTTGTCTGACTCCTGTGTTTACTCCAAACGCCTCGCTGAGTTTTCCGTTTTGGATCACTTGACATGTGCCGTTGTCGTACAGCTGTTGAATAAGGTTGATGAATATTTGGGGTAGTACGCCGTAGTACTCGAGTAGTTTCCAAATTACTTCGCGGTCAACGCTGTCGAAGGCCTTCTCAAAGTCTATGAAGAGTTGAGGTAGAGGTTTGATTGCCATTCCATGCTTTGTTCGATGATGATGCGTAGAGTTGCGATTTGGTCAGAACATGATTTGCCTTTCCTGAATCCAGCTTGTTCTGGTCGGAGTTCTGTATCCAGTGCGTCCTTTATTCTCTCCAGGATGATGCGACTCAGGATTTTACTTGGCGTCGACAGGAGCATGATTCCTCGCCAGTTCTTGCAGAGTCCTAGGTCACCCTTCTTTGGTAGTTTCACGAGGTAACCTTTGCTCCTGTCAGTAGGCACCTCTCCCTCCTCCCAGGCCTTTTGCAATAATGGAGTCAGCATATCTGCTGTCGTTTCTGGGTTCGCTTTCAGTGCTTCAGGGGGTATTCCATCTGGTCCAGCTGCTTTTCCAGCTTTCAGAAGCTTGATTGCATTCAAGACTTCAGCTTTCGTTGGAGGATCGGTGTCAACTTGCAGTTGTGTACGTGCTGTTGTTGGTATTTCTGGACGGGTTGTAGGTGGTGGTCGGTTCAAGAGTCCTTTGAAGTGGTCCGCCCATTGTTTAATCTGTCTTTCTTCCTTGGTAATTGGGTTCCCTTGGCTGTCTTTTATAGGTTTCACTTATGTTGATCTCTTTCCGGATAGAGACTTGGTTATCTGATATAATGTCCTCAGGTCCCTTTTGCCTGCTACCTTCTCAGCTTCAGTGGCCAGATTGTCGTAGAATTGTCTTTTGTCCTTCCTGGCACTCTTCTTAACTTTTTTGTCCAGTGCTGTGTAAGTTGAGCTCAGCGTCTCTTTCTCTTGTCCGTCTCTGCATTGAATCATTTTCTCTTTCACCATTCTCCTCTCCTCTATTAGCTTCCAAGTGTCTGTTGAGAGACATTCCTTAGTTTGTCTCTTCTTTCTTCCTAAAACCGTTGAACACGTTTTGTTGAAAGTCACCTTCAGAGAGTTCCAATGGTCTTCCACGCATGATTCTTCCGTGATGGCACATAGTGTTTCCTGCTTTGCTCTGACAGTTGCAGTGAAAGTGTCCTTTGTGATTGTGTCCTTCAGTTTTTGAGTGTTGAACTTGCATTGTGGCCTATCTCCAGCTATCCTCGAGGCTTTTAGCTTCAGCTTGAAAGTCCCTTGTACTAGATAGTGGTCTGAACCCACATCTGCTCCTCTCCTCGATCTTGTGTCCAGTAGGCTCCGTTTCCACTTCCTTGAGATTGAAATGAAGTCTATCTGGTTTTTGGTGTGTCCATCTGGTGAAATCCATGTCGCCTTGTGTTTGAACACACTGCCACCAATCACCAAATCACTGAAGGCACAGAAGTCTGAGAAGAGTTCACCATTGTCGTTCATTTCACCCAGGGCCTCGCGACCCATGGTGAATTCTCTTCCTGTATTGTCTCCTCCCAGCTTCGCAATCATATCACCCATCAGGATTTTGATATCGCCATTTTGGACGTTGTCCATTACTGCTTGTAGTTGTCTGTAAAAGGCCTCCTTCTTCTCTTGTTCTGAGACGTTTGTAGGCGCATAGCATTGAATGATTGTAACCTTCCTTCTTTTTGAGTTGAACCTGGCTGTCATTATCCTGGAGGAGATTGCTTCCCACTGCATGAGAGCTTTAGCTGCTGTTGGTGACATCATGATGGCTACTCCCTCGGTGTGGCTGTAGGCCGATTAAACTGCTCCTCAAAGTGTTATTTCCAACGTCCTAGTCGTCTAACCTGGGAGCTAATTATGGTGCCATTTTTCTAAGAGATTGTTTCACTGGTCATTTGCCTTTTGCCACCTGTTTCTCTTATAAGTCGAAATAGTTGTCTGGTGTCACCTATCGCCGATGTCTTTTCCATCTCTTTCACTTTCGTCACCCACCACCGTTCACCGTCATTGCAAAGACTTCCTGTTAGTTTGCGTTTGAGTAGCTTTCGCTCTTCATCATATTCAGAGCTCGCCGGAATCAGTGTTGTTGCGTCAGTCATTTCGGACGAGGTAGTGGAAATCCACTGGCTCTTACTAACTTTTGGTTTTAGATTACTAACATCCTTTACAGCTGTGTCTAGGGTTAACCGTATATTGTGCCAGTCTTCCTCAGTAGGAGCCTTGCTGTCGACCTGAGATACTCGTTTCGCTAGCTCTTTCTTAAATTGGGACTAAGTGTCTTGATCTAATTGGGAGCGATTGGTTCTTGTTTTGTTTGTTCCCATAGTTTCTTGTTGGTGATTCTTTCCGGCCATCTAATCTTCAGTATAGAACGAATACAGCTGTTGATAAAGATCTGCAACCTGTTGGAAATATTCTTTGTGACCCGCCAAGTTTCTGGTCCGTATAGAAAAACTGACTGACTTGACGTTTGTATTGAAAATCCGAATTTTGTTGTTGATGCTGAGTGACGAAAATGAGTGACGAAGATTTCCAGACTGGTTTCAGGTTGATGAACGTGTTTCTCGCCTTCCCGATTCTCGATTTGACATCTTCGTCCGTTCCTCCTGTAGTTGAGACAATGCTCCCTAGATAAGTGAATGAAGTAACCTCTTTCAAATCCCTCCCGTTGATGGTGATTGGCGCTGGATGTTGCTGCTGCTGTCGTTGTTGGTTGGTTATTTTCATAACCTCCGTCTTGTCTATGTTCACCTGGAGTCCTGTCTTTGCTGCTTCTTCGACTAGTTTGTCGGTTTTTGCTTGTAAGTCTTCGATTTTGTGTGACATCAAACATAAATCATCCGCGAAATCCAGGTCTTTTTGATTCTTCACGTCGGTCCAGGATATCCCTGTCTTCTCGTTTTCCACTGTCTGACGCATAATCCAGTCCACCACAATTAGGAATATCACTGGTGACAATAAGCACCCTTGTCTGACTCCTGTGTTTACTCCAAACGCCTCGCTGAGTTTTCCGTTTTGGATCACTTGACATGTGCCGTTGTCGTACAGCTGTTGAATAAGGTTGATGAATATTTGGGGTACGCCGTAGTACTCGAGTAGTTTCCAAATTACTTCGCGGTCAACGCTGTCGAAGGCCTTCTCAAAGTCTATGAAGGAGTTGAGGTAGAGGTTTGATTGCCATTCCATGCTTTGTTCGATGATGATGCGTAGAGTTGCGATTTGGTCAGAACATGATTTGCCTTTCCTGAATCCAGCTTGTTCTGGTCGGAGTTCTGTATCCAGTGCGTCCTTTATTCTCTCCAGGATGATGCGACTCAGGATTTTACTTGGCGTCGACAGGAGCATGATTCCTCGCCAGTTCTTGCAGAGTCCTAGGTCACCCTTCTTTGGTAGTTTCACGAGGTAACCTTTGCTCCTGTCAGTAGGCACCTCTCCCTCCTCCCAGGCCTTTTGTAATAATGGAGTCAGCATATCTGCTGTCGTTTCTGGGTTCGCTTTCAGTGCTTCAGGGGGTATTCTATCTGGTCTAGCTGCTTTTCCAGCTTTCAGAAGCTTGATTGCATTCAAGACTTCAGCTTTCGTTGGAGGATTGGTGTCAACTTGCAGTTGTGTACGTGCTGTTGTTGGTATTTCTGGACGGGTTGTAGGTGGTGGTCGGTTCAAGAGTCCTTTGAAGTGGTCCGCCCATTGTTTAATCTGTCTTTCTTCCTTGGTAATTGGGTTCCCTTGGCTGTCTTTTATAGGTTTCACTTGTGTTGATCTCTTTCCGGATAGAGACTTGGTTATCTGATATAATGTCCTCAGGTCCCTTTTGCCTGCTGCCTTCTCAGCTTCAGTGGCCAGATTGTCGTAGAATTGTCTTTTGTCCTTCCTGGCACTCTTCTTCACTTTTTTGTCCAGTGCTGTGTAAGTTGAGCTCAGCGTCTCTTTCTCTTGTCCGTCTCTGCATTGAATCATTTTCTCTTTCACCATTCTCCTCTCCTCTATTAGCTTCCAAGTGTCTGTTGAGAGCCATTCCTTATTTTGTCTCTTCTTTCTTCCTAAAACCGTTGAACACGTTTCGTTAAAAATCACCTTCAGAGAGTTCCAATGGTCTTCCACGCATGATTCTTCCGTGATGGCACGTAGTGTTTCCTGCTTTGCTTTGACAGTTGCAGTGAAAGTGTCCTTTGTGATTGTGTCCTTCAGTTTTTGAGTGTTGAACTTGCATTGTGGCCTATCCCCAGCTGTTCTCGAGGCTTTTAGCTTCAGCTTGAAAGTCCCTTGTACTAGATAGTGGTCTGAACCCACATCCGCTCCACTCCTCGATCTTGTGTCCAGTAGGCTCCGTCTCCACTTCCTTGAGATTGAAATGAAGTCTATCTGGTTTTTGGTGTGTCCATCTGGTGAAATCCATGTCGCCTTGTGTTTGAACACACTGCCACCAGTCACCAAATCACTGAAGGCGCAGAAGTCTGAGAAGAGTTCACCATTGTCGTTCATTTCACCGAGGGCCTCGCGACCCATGGTGAATTCTCTTCCTGTATTGTCTCCTCCCAACTTCGCAATCATATCACCCATCAGGATTCTGATATCGCCATTTGGGACGTTGTCCATTACTGCTTGCAGTTGTCTGTAAAAGGCCTCCTTCTTCTCTTGTTCTGAGACGTTTGTAGGCGCATAGCATTGAATGATTGTAACCTTCCTTCTTTTTGAGTTGAACCTGGCTGTCATTATCCTGGAGGAGATTGCTTCCCACTGCATGAGAGCTTTAGCTGCTGTTGGTGACATCATGATGGCTACTCCCTCGGTGTGGCTGTAGGCCGATTAAACTGCTCCTCAAAGTGTTATTTCCAACGTCCTGGTCGTCTAACCTGGGAGCTAATTATGGTGCCATTTTTCTAAGAGATTGTTTCACTGGTCATTTGCCTTTTGCCACCTGTTTCTCTTATAAGTCGAAATAGTTGTCTGGTGTCACCTATCGCCGATGTCTTTTCCATCTCTTTCACTTTCGTCACCCACCACCGTTCACCGTCATTGCAAAGACTTCCTGTTAGGTTGCGTTTGAGTAGCTTTCGCTCTTCATCATATTCAGAGCTCGCCGGAATCAGTGTTGTTGCGTCAGTCATTTCGGACGAGGTAGTGGAAATCCACTGGCTCTTGCTAACTTTTGGTTTTAGATTACTAACATCCTTTACAGCTGTGTCTAGGGTTAACCGTATATTGTGCCAGTCTTCCTCAGTAGGAGCCTTGCTGTCGACTTGAGATACTCGTTTCGCTAGCTCTTTCTTAAATTGGGACTAAGTGTTTTGTTCTTATTATGGATGTATATGCTTTTGGTGCCAACAACTTTTATTTAATTTTAAGCTTTATTTTTCGCGAACCAGGGTGTGATCAGTGTATACACACCTGTTGCCGAAAATGTTCCCCCGATACTCTATCGCTATGTGGTCTATCTGAGTCGAACCTTTATTTGGTGATGGAATTCGCCATTTTAGGCAATGTCTTTCTTTGTGCCTAAAGTTAGTGCTGACTAGGAAGAGATGCTTTGAAAAAAACTGTATAAAACCATCACCGTTTTCGCTTTGTCGGTAGGGAGCTCAGTTATTACCGCCTATATATTTCTTAGTCTGGCATAACTTCCCTACTTGGACGTCAAAGTCGCCTGCCAAAATGACTAGGTCTAAGCGATTTTCCTTTCGCAGTAAACTAGAAAATGTTTGGTAAGAAATCATCCTTTAATTCATCCAAACTGCAGTCAGTTGGAGCGTAAGCGGAGACTATAAAACGACAACTTCGGGAAACGCAGTACTTCCTTCTTGCAAAGAGCTCGTTCAGACGGACTGCACACATACTATCTAGTAGGATCCAGTCAAAAGGGATTTTTCTATCCTAGCACTCAATGCTACCCAAACACCTGCGAGTCCTCGATAACTAGCTGAGGAGTCTCCTGACACCCTTAAGGTGGATTTTGCAGATTGACTTTGTTGGCTGGATGGGATTAAGTGAGCAAACACACTTATGTCCTGTATGCGTGTCTCTGAAACACAACATACATCCATGGCTCGAGTGGCAGGGTTTCGGCTAGTGATGCCTGCTGGCAGATTTGGAAGAGGGTCCTGACGTTAAATGCTCCAATGGGAAGTTGGCGGCGTGGCTTTATGAGGCTATTGGGTGTGTATTTCTGGCTCAACGTTGTTTGTGTTCACATAATGAAATGAAGATTACTGACTAGTCTGCAGAATAGTGCTGACAGTGGCAGGGAAGCAATATGATGAGGGTGACAGGAATAAAGGAGAATAATGATCAGGAGAGTTTTGTGTACTTTTGGAGGTGTGTGAGTTGTTGTTACTTCCACGCTGCCCACACTGTGTGACCGCAGAGCCCAGGGCACAACTGCTTGAGGCCGGTCACACACGGCCTGTTCGAACTGGTTTCTTCGATTGGTTCCGTACTAGTAACTTACCACCAAAGGGTAAGTCGAGATGCACAGTTTCGGGGATGGCCCTCTCTCCAGAGTGGAGAGACAGCATAGCTGGCTGGCATGCTGGTAATCTGAGGGCAACACCTTACTGCTGGTACATTCGTATTCCCCAGAAGTGCGACTTCTCCCACAGAACCCTAGCATAGTGTAAAAATCTTGCACTATGGCAGTAACTGCTTTTGGTCTGATCGCTATCCTAACAATCTTCCTGGCATGGTGGGACCAGGAGGAACAATAGTTTCAGCCAGAGTATCTTGATGGGTCATTGCGATATGCAATCCCGACCACCACGTTAAGGTAGCAGCTATCGGTTGGGTGACTCAGTTTCCAAATTGCATCGCTGTCGACGCTATCGAAGGCCTCCTCAAAGCCGATGAGGTTGAGGATGGCAGTTGACTGTTGTTCTATGCTCTGTTCGATGATGATGCAGAAGTCTTCTAACAACCCGCTCCATCGATATCTTAAGGCCAGGCTACATGTTTGCGTCCATCGTTGATTTGATATTGGAGGTAGCTAGGTTAGAAAATGTCTCTCTGTTACTTTGAAGTTAGTGTTGGAGGGGCAGATAATTGTGTGAATAGAATAGTAGAAGACGGTCACCGTTGTCGGTTTGTCGGCATGGGACTGCATATTCTATTTCTGACTAGCAAAGCTTTCCAAGTTAAACATTAAAATCCCCTACCAAGATGACTAAATCTGAGAGTTTTGCTTCTGCCAGCAAATACAGACAGTGTTTGATAGATCTCATCCCCTACTTCATCAGAACTGGAGTCGATTGAGGAGTAAGCAGAGATTATGAAAAGATATCGACAAATATCACAGTCTTCCGTTTCTCTAATAGATTAGTTCAACAAAAAAGCACACATAAGTATCCACTGGTATCACGAAAAGTGCCCTGTGAATACGTTTTCATTAGGCTAAACCTGTCTCATATATCTTGATTCCATAGGGTTTAACTCAATTCGTTGACTGTTTAGACTTGTGTGTGGACAGTGAGTCCTGAAACACATGCTTGTTAGTCCCAGTTGGTGTTCTTGATTTAGCAGTTCAAATGCACTTAATGAGATAAGAAATGAATCAGATTTCTGAAGTGAGATATATTAATTTAGTAGGGAGATGAAGGCTGCTTATTTAATAATCTCAGTGTCTATACAATAGATGCCCTGTCTTATAATATATTATCAGCGCAGATTTCAACGGATGTCTGCTGTACGATAGTCTCGATCGATCTAGTCTATGTGATTATTTTTATTCGTAGGGGTTTTGATGCTGTTACCGGTGCACTTTCGAAAAGGAACTTAGCTGCCTATGAGCTGGTAATAGCTACCCCTTATTTAGTCTTTGAAGTTCATATGAGTTGTATTAAACTCAGTATAATAGTCTTATTGCTATTATTATTGCCATGAGTTCTGAGTGGAAGGTAGGGCTTCAGAAGCACTTCTACATTTCACTATGTTCTCTGAAATACTTTTTTAGCTGGCTTCATAGTTGACCATAAGCCTTCATTTCCTCCCTAGATGGTCTTCTACACGTTATCCTCGGACACTCAAATCATTGAGTTCCACTCGAGAGTCTGGCAAGCCGTATTACTCAGTAGTCTCCTAAGAGTATGTCCAGTTCATCTAGACTTTCTTCTGCATGTTTGTTGGGCTGTGGGTCCCTGGTTGGTTCGTGGTCAGAGTCCCTCGTCGCTTATCCTTTCTGGCTATCTGATCTACGGTATCGAGCTTCGGCAGCTGTTGATGAAAGTCTACAGAAGGCTGTTGGAAATGCTTTTGATGATGCTGGTATCAAGTCTCTGAACCATTGATTTGAAATTAGTGCTGAAAATCCTAATCTTGTCCCTCATACTCAGAGCAGCGGAATTCCACACGGATTTCAGATTAATGAAGGTCAGTCTTGCTTTCACAGCCCTGGCTGGCTCAGACATCCTCATTCGTGCAGCCTGTAGTTGAAACGATGCTGCCTAAGAAGACAAACGAGATGGCTTTTTGGATTCCTTCTGCTGATGGTAACTGATGCTTGTTCTGGATCTCCTCAATAATGATGTTGTTGTCGATGGTGGTGGTGAAGTATCTCCGTCCCCTCTGTCTTTTCTATGCTCAACTGAAGTCCTGTGTCCTCTACCTCTTCTGCCAACCTACTGGTTCTTGTCTGTTTATCTTCGAGTTTGTGAGATATTTGACATAAATCATCCGCGGGAAACTTACGGAGTCCTTCGAAGTGAGGACAGGAGTAAGACAAGCTGGCTGCCTACTATCGCCAATGATTTTCCTGATTGCAGTAGACTGGATAATGCGACAAACAGCGGGCAATGAGGAAACAAGTATAAAATGGACTCACACAAAAAACTTGGAGGATCTGGACTTCGCTGATGATATATGTCTGATTTCCCACAAACTGGAAGATATGCAAGCGAAAAGCAACAAGTTGGCAGAAGAAGCATCCAGAGAAGAGAGGACTTTAGGTGAACATAGAGAAAACAGAGGTGATGAAGATTCCTGGGCAACACCACCAACAGCAACAACAACAGACAACAGTCAGCATAAATGGGAGGAACCTGAAAGAAACAACCTCCTTTGTCTACCGACCTGGGGAGCATCGTTTCAACTACAGGCGGAACTGACGAGGATATCAAAGCAAGAATCGGAAAAGCAAGACAAGCTTTCACTACTCTCAAGTCTGTGTGGAGGTCAACAGCACTCAGCATCAAAAATAAGATCCGGATTTTCAACTCCAATGTGAAGTCAGTCAGTGCTACTATATGGATCAGAGACTTGGCCAGCGTGTCATAAAGAGCATCTCAAACAAACTACAGACCTTCATTAACAGTTGTCTTCGCTCAATACTCAAGATCAGATGGCCAGAAAAGATCAGCAACAGGGATCTCTGGCAATGAGCGAACCAACCAGGAACCGATTGTGAAACAAATATGCAGAAGGAAATGGAGATGGATTGGCCATACTCTGAGGAAACCATCAAGTGACATCACTAGACAAGCCATTGCTCGAGTGGAACCCGAAAGGGAAGCGGCGAGTTGGTCGTCAGTGCGAGGGTGACTTGGAGGAGGTCATGTGAAGAGGAGATGAAAATGTGTGGACAGACTTGGAGCCATGTGAAGACTGTAGCAGAGAACCGAACGCAATGGAGACGCACGGCTGAAGCCCTATGTTCCTCCAGGAATTAAAGGAAACAATAATAATAATAATACATCCGCGAAGTTCGGGTCTTCCAGTGTCTTTTCGTTGGTCCAATGTGTGCACATCATCTCATTTCCCATAGCTTGTCACGCGATTCAGACTGCTGTCATCAGGGATATCGACACTGGTAGTACTCAGTCTTGTCTTACTCATATCTTCAATCTTTTCCTTCTTTGCTTTGAGATGTGCTGGTTTTGGCACCATTTGTTTATTCCGATTTTTTCTGTCGGTGTTTTCTTTTCAAAATAGCTTGGATTGGATTCATTTCCTTTCTCCTCTACTTTGTGTGTAAATGGAGCGTGGACATCTGATCTCTTCCATGGTCCCGTTATCAATACTCTCTGAGATATTTTATCTGAAATTTTTGCTTTCGCGTGTTGCTCTCAGTAATATTATGTAACTTACGTATGCTTTTCAGCAGATTTTTGTTCACAGGTATTTGGTGATATTTCCATTCGAGTCACAATTGTTGTTCTATTCAACAGTCCTTTGAAATGGCCATCCATTTGTTTTCTTTTTTTCTTCTCTGTGGTAATTAGTTCCCTTTCACCATCTTTTAATGTTTGCATCTCTGTTGATCTGTTCCTGTATAGCCACCAGGTTATCTGATATAGTGTTCTGGGCTCTGTTTTACCCATGGCTTTTTCTGCTTCAGTTCCCAGTGTGCCATACAATCGTCTTTTATCTTTCCCAGCATGCTTCTTCACTCCCTTGTTCAGTGCTCTGCAGATTGAACTCAGCTTCTCTTTTCATTTTCTCACTGGTTCATATTCTGTCTCACCATCCCTATCTCTTCACTAGTTTCCAGATGTTCCTAGAGAGACACCCCTTCTCCTGCTTATTTTTTCTTAGGGTGGCTATTCAGGTATCCTCCCACATCACCTTCAGAGATTCCCGGTGTCTATACACTCAGGTTTCCTCTGTCAATTCGCTAATTGTCTCAGACATTCCTCGGATGGCTGTAGTGAAGGTGTATTGTTTAGTACCTTCCTTCAGTTTCTGGGTGTTGAATGTGGATTGTGATCTATCTCCAGTTGCTTTGAAGGCTGTCAGCTTGACCTCGAAGGTACCTTGTACAAGATAGTGGTCTGAGCCAACATCTGCTACTCTTCTCGATTTTGTGTGCAACAGGCTTCGCCTCCACTTCTCTAACATTGAAATGAAGTCCATCTGATTTGTAGTGTCTCCATGTGGTGAAACGCACGTCGCCTTGTGTATATGCTTGTGCCTCTATCACCAAATCACGAGAGGCGCAGAATTCTGTGTAGAGTTCTCCATCCTCGTTTATTTCTCTTCGTGTGTTGCCTGCTCCTAGTTAGGACTGCATTCATACCACCCATGTGGATTTTGATGTCGCGATTATCGGTCTTGTCCACTACTGTTTGCAGTTTTCTGTTGAAGTTTTCCTTCTTCCCTTGTTCCACGTCGTTTTGTAGTTACTCAGCGCTGTAGCATTGTAGGTGAGCTATCACTTATGGATATTTATGTTTTTACGGTCAACTGATGTAAACTGTGCTAGTGTTTTGTGCTCCCCCACTCTAATTGACGCCGTCTTACTACTCCACTCCACCTTCTCTTACATATTCGTAGCACTCCTATGCCCGATCTTCTCATTTCTTTTGCAATTTCAGTAGGCTTTCAAGATTCGAACATCATGCCGACACTCCATGTCCCTATGCCTATTTCTTCAACGCATTGACGTTACTGTGGCTTCGCCTAGTTAACTAGCATGCTAGTTTTCTTGCTGGTCCCAAGCCCGGGTAAAGAGGGAGCCTTGGGCGTGGGGCCAGCAACCCCACACCGATAGAGAAAATTCAATGCACAGAAAACTTATTAAAGATACATAAACTTCAAATAACAATGTTGTTCTTCACTCGAATCGGAGAAGCGAAATGACGCGGTCTGGTGAAAGCTTTCGGAAAGCCAGTCAGCCGGTTCGCATCCTTTCGATGAAAGCGAAAATGAGCATCAGGACGTTTAATGCTCGTACAATATATGAAGCTGGGAAGGATTTCCAGGTTTCAGAAGAAGTTAGAAGAAATGACTTAGGAGTGCTATTAATCTGGAAGAGTAGGTGGAATGGTTGTGGACTAATGAAATTGTCAACTGTTGAGTCAGTAATATACTCCGCCCACCCAGACAACAACCACGAGCCCACTGAGGCAGTGGGCGGCCATGATGATGTCACCAGAGAAGGAAGAATTTTGCACACAACTACAATCAGTAGTACACTACATCCCAAATTGTGATATCAAGATCCTAATGAGCGATATGAATGTAAGCCAAACTGGGAGCAGATAATACAGGAAGAGAACTCATCATGGGTCGAGATGCCCTCACTCGGAGAAATGAATGAGAATGGAGAATTATTCGCGGACTTCTGCTCTTCCAGCGATTTGGTTATTGGAGGTAGCGTGTACAAACACAAGGATACACACAAGACCAGCGACATGGATTCCGTCTGACAGACACACCTCTAACCAGATAGATTTCATCTCAATACTGCTCAATGAAGTGGAGACGCAGCAAGCCTCCTGGACACAAAGTCAAAAAGAGGAGCAGATATGGGCTCAGAACATCATCCGGTTCATGGATGCTTCCAGGTGAAGCTGAAATCCATGAAAACAAATGGAGACAGACCACTGTAATTCAAGTTCAACATTCAGTAACTGAAGGACAAAACTACAAGGGATACCTTCACTACAGATCAGATCAGAGCAAAATCGGAGACACTACGTGGTATCACTGAGGAAACCTGTGTGGAAGAACATTGGAACTAACTCTCTGAGGGTGATACTCAAGGAAACGTGTACAACTGTTCTAGGAAGAAGGAGGAGACAAGACAAGGGGATGGCTCCGAACGGACACCTACCTGGAAGCTAATAGAAGAGAGGAGAGGAGAGGAGGATGGTGAAACAGAAGATGACTCAATGCAAAGATGGACAACAGAGGGAGAAGCTGAGTTCACAGCAATCTACAACACACTGTCCAGCAACTGAAGCAGAGCAGGCCGGCAGGCTGCAGGTAAAAGAGACCTGAGAATATGATATCAGATAACGAGGTCACTCGCTCGCTATCTGGGAAGAGATCAATCAACCCAGATGATGAGACCAATAAAAGATGTTCAAGGGAACCTGATTAGTAAGGAGGAGAAAGAAAGAAAACAATGGACTGATCACTTTGAAGCACTCTTGAATAGACCATCACCCGCAACTCGCCCAGAAATACCACCAACAGCAGTTGGTGTAGAACTGTTAGTAGACACCAATCCACCAACAAAAGCGGAAGTCTTGAATGCAATCAAGCTACTGAAGTCCTGCCGGGAAGGCAGCAGGACCAGACGGAGTCTCTCCCTCCCCACCGAAGCACTGAAAACGGACGTAGCGACTGCTCACGCCATTATTGAAAAAGATTTGGAAGAAAGAAGAGGTACCTACCGATTGGAAGAAAGGCTGGCTACCTTGTCAAGCTGACAAAGAATGGCGACTCACGCCTCACTCTGCAAGAACTGACTGGCGTGGAATAGCGCTCTTGTCCACTCCAAGCAAAATACTATGTCGCGTCATCCTGGAGTGACTAAAAGATGCACTGGACACAGAACTCCACCACCCACCGACCACAACGAGCTGGCTGAATTCACGAAAGGCAAATCATCTGCTGATCAAATGCCAACTCTACGCATCGTCATCACAGAACAAAGCATAGAATGACAGTCAAACCTCTCTCTCTCTGGCTACCTCAAATTCCTTCATCGACTAAGAAAAGGCCTTCGACAGTCAGCGTTGACAGAGAAGTGATCTGGAAACTACTTCAATACTACGGTGGCGTGCAGTGCTCAAGTCTTTGTCAACCTCATTCAGCAGCTGACTATATGACAATGCCTGCCACGTGTTAGTCAGGTGATCCACAACGGGAGACTCAGAGAGGCGTTCGAAGTGAATACAGGAGTAAGACAAACTAGCCAGCCAGCCGACCACCCAGCCAACCAACCAACCTATCTGTCTGCCTATTATCACCCACGATGATATTTCTAATTGTGATGGACTGGATTATGCGTCAGACTGTGAGTTGGGAGCGAGGAGACAGGAGGACGCTGGAAGAAGAAGAAGACTCCAGAAAATGTGGACTTCGCGTGTGGATGATATGTGTCTAATGTCAAACGAAGTCGAAGGCTTGGAGACTGGCGAAAAACTGGCTGAAGAAGCAGGCAGGCAGGCGGGCAGCGAAGAAACGATCCCAGGTGAACATAGAGAAGATGGAGGCGATGAAGATAACCAACCACCACCACCAGAACCAACAGCAGCGACAACAACAACCAGCACCAATCACCATCAACGAGAGAGATTTGACAGAGTTCACACACTGCCTTCACTTGTCTAGCTATGCAGCATCGTTTCAACTACAGGCAGTCAGAACGGATGAAGATGTCAAAGACAGCCAGCCAGCCAGCTAGCTAGCTAGTCAAGCAGCCAGTCAGTTAGTCAGTCGGAATCGGGAGGGCAAGATACGCACGCCTTCATCAACCTGAACCCAGTTTGGAAATCTCCTGCACTCAGCCAGCATAAACAACGAGATTCGGATTTTCAAGACAAGTGTGAAGTCAGTCAGTCAGTCGCTTCTTCTGTGTGAGTCAGAAACTTGCACTGAGTGTCAGTCACGAAAAAGATTTCCAACAGGCTACTGCAGACTTTTATCAACAGCTGCCTTCGCTGGCTGGCTGGTCTTTCGCTCCATACTGAATGTGAAATGGCTGGTCAGAGAGAATTAGTAACATGAAAACATGGCTGGGGACGAACCAGTCAAGAGCCGATTGCTGAAAAAGTTTGAAGTAGAAAATATAGATGGGTTGGACGTACACTGAGGAAGCCGTCGAATGACACCGTGTGCCAGGCCCGTGAAGGGAATTCCAATGGGAGGCGACGAGTGGATCGTCGGTGCGAGGATGACATGGAAAGGGTCGTGTGAGGAAGAGATGAGGGAGTTATGGCAATCGTGGATCCAGCTGAAAAAGATGGTCGAAAATAGAACAAAGTGGAGATGTGTTGTTGAATCCCTCCGTTCCACTCGGAGCCCAAAGGATATTTTGTCTAAAAACTTATATATTATTTGGAGAATTTCTTGAATGTGTATTTTCCATATTACAGTTTCGTTTTGTGATCATTTTTCTACTTTAATTAGTGAAGTTTGGTTCTGCACAACTGTACATCTATCCTGTGTTGTCTTCGTTCAGTTTGTAGAGTTGATGCATTATCCTCCTCAATTTTTAATTTATTTTTATGGTTACAAAGCGGTTTTTTCATTCAGCATGTTTTGCTAAAATATTTCTTTTTGAATTTCTTATGTAATACGCTATCTGCTTTATAGTCTCAGACACTTATGCTAACAATCCATTCGCTGTTATCTTTTTTAATACATATGGCTAAAATCAGACAATTCAATACTAATGAAATTATTAGTCTAAGACTACAAAGATAAAGAATATTGACCAAAGCTAATAATTCGTCAAATGATACTGAATAAACAGTCTGTATTCCTGTGTTTGCGTCGACGCCCTAAAAAAGGGTTGATTGAAAGGAGCTGTAAGATGCTAGTGATAAGCTGCACTTTACCAGGCCTTACTTGAAGTAATTTACGTAGTTACCCATAAAATCAGTACTCAGCCTAACCTGTGAGTAATGACGATAAGACGCAAATTATGAAGAATTAGTTGGAAATGTGCTCAGGTTAGCAGTATATTTGAGTAAATTAAAAGGTCAAGAATATCCAGAGAAAAAGATTTAGAACTTATCTAACGAATATGACTGTAAGTGTTGGCAGCACAAAAGAAAAGTGCGAAATGGCGTTGAAGCCAGTCTGAATGTGTACACGTCAAAACAAAATCTTAAAACATTGGAAATTGCATTACAGGTTTATAGCAGAAATGCTGATGTACTGATACCGATGCTCTGACTTTTGGTTAAACCAGGTGCAACTATTAATACTGAACAGTTAGGGTAGTGACACGCAGTTGTCATAACTGAGTTAGCCTACGACTGACGTTTTCTTGCAAGAAACTGTTCAGCCAGAACGTGAAAGACAAGCCGTCGCATTGGGCCACCTCAACGTGCATATACCAGTTTACTTGCTCTTGTGGAGCTGAGTACATCGGCCGTACCATGCGCCGACTTGAAAAACGCGCTCGCGAACACTACCCAGCCTGGCTAGTAAAAGGAGACCGGAAACGTGTATACAGTTCAGTGACAGAACATTTGGTCAACTCAGGACATTCAGCGCCTTTCGAAAAATCCTTCAAAGTAATATACAAAATTCAATCAAACCTATCAAAGGGAATCAAATCAAGACATCTGAGCATAGCTGAGGCGCTAGCTATCCAAAAGCTCAAACCCACACTTTGTATCCAAAAGAATTACGTCCAACCCCTCTCCCTACCATGGCCATCATAAACAGGTAAAATTTTTTTAGTAATGACAATCTCATCACCTTTCTTATCTAAACTTCCTGTTTATTCATGTTATTTTAAGTTTTCTTAAACCCTGTTTATTCATGTTATTTTAAGTTTTCTTAAACCCTGTTTACACTACCATATTTTCATACCCACTCTTCCTGTTTATTTTGTCATCTTACTATTTCTACATATTTAATCCCTGATTGCATAAACAATTATTCATCATACTAGTTTCTTATCCAAACATCCTGTATATTTTGTTATTTCTACATTTCTAACCCCCAATTGCATAATGTCAGTCTTCTTAGTTATTATAATGCTACTTTGTTCGAGTTTTATCCATCCCCCCTGTTTGTTACGTCATTTTAATTCCTAATTGTAATTTTTATTAATTTGACCCCTAACCAGAAATTATTCTGGAACTTTCCTATCCATTTGATATAAATACACGAATGTACAGCCTAGATGATGACTTCGTCGAAAAGAAAATTTTCTTCGCTGCAATTGTCTTTTTATCAATTCCTATGACCCAATGTGTATATTTCGTTATTTTTTATTATAGCTTGATCCCACAGAGTATTTTGGTACAAGTATGAAATTTTCAGCATGTGATATCAGTCGCCCAAATTAAGCAGGCCGACCATAGATATCAGGTGTGCGTCGGCGGGGGATCGAACCTCGGACCATGTACATGGTCGGCGAGAGTCCTAACCGCTGTGCCACCGACGCACATACCATGAAGCACTGCTTGAATTCTATCGGCAAATATGCTTGAGAACGAACGAATTCCACTGGGTGAAGTGAAAAATTAGTGATCCAAGCGAACAATAGCACGAATGACCCTGAAGTGAAAAGCCAAAGTAGGCCAGGACAATTTATGTTATTGGTAAGAATGTTTAAGAACGTTGAACGAGAGTATTGGTGTTCATCTGTGTCTGAAATTCAGAGCTAGGAGATTAGGGTTAAGTTAAAACTAAGTTTGGGAACTATCCGGATGAAATCTCTCCTATAAATCTTGAACAATGTTCATTATTATTGATAAACTCGATTTCTTCTTTACTAATTTCATTCCTACCGACGCACACTCTGATTGGCTACCTAAAGATCATTCGCGCTAATTTCTTCTCAATCTTTAGTTATATCATCATTTATTAGGTACTATTCTTTATATGTCTCGTCTGACTAAATGAGACTGATTCACAATATTTTTATTCATATTTCATTGATTTATTTTCTAATGACCTGTCTGGTCTTAAAATTTATGTACCATAGTAGTTTGTTGCTACCCTTGCTCCTCACCTTTTGTGACACTCAACTTAACATTTTTGTGACTGGTTATTTAAAGAATAATAATAATCACTTTATTCCAAACATTAATAATTATACAGAACAGAATTCTCAGGGTTTTCATACATATTGCAACAATTTAGTTCCTTTTATAAATATGCACATACATAAAATTTAAAATAGCAATAATAATACTAATAATGAAACCAATATAAACAGAATGTTGGCAGAAACATAATGAACTATAAATAGATAATATCATAGATAATACATGTAATAATAATCTTTGCTTATACTTTGCAGTTCAGATTACTGATTTAAAAAGTTTATAAGTTCTTTTCTGACATCTGACCATCTCTTCACACACAAGCACCCATGATAAATATGGTGGTATGCTAGAATTTTTATATTTAGTTGTACGAGCATAAATTCTTATGAAGTTTCTTCTGGTTTTACCCGAAGAGAGACAAGGAGAGAGTTGAGAATAAAGAGGATTTTCAGTATCAGACGAAATAACCTTAGCCAAATGCTTGCAAGAATCGAAGTGCCTATTGACAATAATGTCAGTTAGCTGAGTCAAAGGCAGACCACTAACCCTACTTACAGCCTTCAGTGTTCGATGTAATATTACAAAGTCTTTTTTGAGAAGTTCAGGGAAGAATAATGACGAACAATAAAGGAGAATGTGCAGAATACATGAATTAACAAAATGTAAGAGAAGAGGTTGAGTTATGCCAGAAAGTCTCGACTTCTTTATGTTATAAGTTAAACGAAAAATTTTCTAAGAAATCAACAGGATGTCAGACGACCAACAAAGATTCGAAGAGAAACTGATCCCGAGATAAAAGATATTCGATTTACTCCCTATAACAGTGTCTTCAGTATTACAGGAATCATGAGACTGAATCAGTTCACGCAAGTCTTGTTCGCATCTGAAACCAAAGTCAACAATATAATATTTAGATGGATTTAAGACCATTTAGGTGAGACCATTTGTTAACTTCAGACAACAATTTATTCATATAAGGACAATCCAAAGCCGAAATTACTGACACAGAAATGGTAAGACCATTGGCATATTTAACGAAGTTAGCTTTGGAAGAATATGAAAGGTCATGCAAAAAGAAAGAAAAAAGGATTGAAGAGAGTATAGCCAGCGCCTTGAGGCACACCAGTTTCCGTTAGCAACGAAGTGGAGCGCTTTTCATTCAAAACCGTATGTTGTGTCTACCCGAAAAATAAGAAGACAGCCACCTTGTGACCCATGACTCAGTGTTTGCTGAAATCAGCTTGCCTAGTAAAAGTGCCCTAGGAACAAAGTCAAAAGCAGCAGTGAAGTCTGAAAAGGAAACTCGAACAAACTTCGCACCTTTATCAAGACTTGAAGCAATATTGTGGTGGAGTATAATGACAATATCTAATGTGCTTCCACTGCATTTGTAAGCTTTGGGTCATTAAAAGATTTCAAAAAAGGTTTAAGAATATGCAAGAGAAGTTCCTCCATAGTTTTCAAAAATGGAGACGTGATGGCGATTGGCCTAAACTTTAGAGCTGATCCAGAAGATGACTTTGATACAGGCACCACCTTTATTTCCTTCCAGACTACAAGTTCTGTATCCCTGTGAAATAATGCATTAAAGATTTGAGTAACCTTCTCTCTGCCTCTAAGATACATTTACGAGGTAACCACAAGTAGGTGCTCAAACCAAGGTCGAATAAAACACGTGTGGAATTTAGATTCTCTCACAGAGTGGTCAACGACTGGAACTCCTTACCTGATACAGTAGTAACAGCTTCATTGGTGAACGTTTTCAAAGAGAAACTGGATCTCTGCAGACATATATATATCGCGAGGATTAACACAGGCAACAAGAGCCTTCTATCCTTATAATCTGAATCTGAGGATAACACAAACTGTCAGCACACTTTTCAAGCAAAACGCTTGGTAAACCATCTGGTCCTATCCTGTGTGATGGGTTTAAGGATTTAAGAGACGAAAATACATCCTTTTCATTTAAACCAGGAAAATGATCATTTACGTGACTAGAAACATCAGATCCAGTCATATTAGCTTGTTGCATTATAAAAGATCCACTTAAGGCACTTACATCAGGATAGGCATCAGCTGAAATTTTTTTCTACTTGTAAGTTTATTAAAAAGTTTCCAGATATTAGAAACGTTCTTACATGATAAAAAATTTTCATCATATATCCCATTTAGTCTTTGTATTTCAGACTTCATCAGTAAATTTATCGTTCTAACACCTGCACTGTCATGTCATTTATACAGTTTCTCTTTTTTCTTCTAAGCTTTTTAGTTGTGGAAAAGAGATCCTATCGAATCTCATGAACAGTATTTTAGTAGGACAGCAAATGACTAAACAGAACTTGAGATCAGAGGTGATATTAGATATAGTAACGTCTGACACTTCATCACAGAATAGGTCCCAGTCAGTTTCATGCAACATACAGCTTAGTGCTTGAATATTGTCGTGTGAATTGGATTTTCTTTGTTAGGTGAACGAAGGCTCTTCTGTGTAACTTGCCATACACTTTCGGTAAAATACGGATGATGCAATGGTCACAATTCAGCATTGGAGCTCTCCTTCGCACCGCATATATATCACGATCGTTCAAGAAAACCAGGTCTAGGGCTTTGTTCAGACGAGTAAAACAATTCAAATTAACAAAGGATGACAGTACAAGTTCTGCTTTCTCAAAAGGTATCGTTCGTTGGCCTAGGCATTTGCATTTCAGTGAGTTTTGAGTCTGAATCCCACTATACGTTGTTTTGGCTTGGACAACGTTTTAGTCTCAGAAGCATTCACAAATAATGCATGGATGATAGCTTAATACATAAGAAACTTGTAATTGATAAGTGGGTTGCGTAAACCCTCTTCTTACACAACTATAATGATTTGAGAAATTATTAGCGGCTTATTTGATTTCTTTTATCGTTCAGAGGATGCTGTAGATACAAAGTCCAAGTCGTTTGGATTATTGGTTATTTAGTAGTATTTCAGTCACCAGTCAACAGTCTTTATCATTACCAATGTAAATAATTTTACTTGTTAAAATATATCATTATCACTATTATTATTATTATTTTCAGTTTCATCTATATGGTTGTAGCCTGTATGTCAAAGAGTTAAGTCACTAAAAAAAAAGCCTAAATAAAAATTGACAATAAAATACCACCAATTCCGTCAAGAGATTGTACATATTAGGCAAAAGGTTTGAACCACACTGGACTGCATATATATAACCAACAACCAGGCAGCGACAACTTACCGGCTGTGAAAAAACTGCATGCACTGTTATCTGTTTGAGAAAAGGAAGTCATTAAAAAACAAGGACAGATTATTGGAAATCGAAATACCAGCTAGTCTGAGAAAGCGAAAGAAGGCAAAGGAATAAAGTAGCAGCATGGCAGACAACGCATGTCAAACATTTATGTCAAAAGCAGACAATATCTTCTACTGCATTAGCAAAACCTTCTACAAAATCTGAGAGTAGTGATCTTGTTTTTCTTTTACTCAGTTATAACTTTCGAGAGTTGATTTGTAACGAATTGATTTGTTTTTCGAGTTTTACCACAGACTGATATAAATTAGAAAACCATTGAAAACCAATAAGTACTATACAGCTGTTTCATCCTAGTTTGGGACTCATCGGCAGTACGCACCCACTGGGTTCCGAACCCAGGATCTTCCGGTTATTAGGCAAGCTCGTATACCGTTCAGCCACTGGGACCCGATTCAATGGCTCATGAATTCTAACTTCAACCAATTCGTGACCACCAACCAATGTCATCGGTGGGAACTCCATCCTCACTCCCGACTGAATGGACATCACTGATCACGAATTTTTCACTAGAACTCCAGGAAACTCTGTCCTGAAGCAAGTCACTAGCTAGCATCAGCTTAATTTTCAAGAGTTGATTTGTAAGGATTTGATTTCAGCCAGAAACTGCAATCTCTTTTATTGTCTTTAAATTTTATCACTTGGAAGCTTCCTACAGACTCTACATGAAGGCATATACCAACCTAATGTACGCAGTACTTACTGCTGTCTCCATGCTAAACAACCGTTCACAACTTTAGACATGTTTGTATTAGATACATGATTTCCAGAGTATACCGATAAACGAAGATGGTAGGCGTTTCAGTGTCACTGTAGAAATAGTTAACCTGTTATTTGACTGACTATTTACATACAGTTAATTTTTTTCACTAAATTTATTTTCATTTATCAGACAAACAAAATAATACGGTATACGTGTTTATTCATTTGTTTTCCGAAATTAATATTAAGCAATTGGATACACTGATGAACTAAAACAATAAAAAAAAATCGATATGAGATTACATATTTGCAAATGATGAAGTGAATAATAGTAGTAATAACAATAATAATAATAATAGTAAAAGCATATATAAGAGTAAAAGTTTCACTAAAAGAAAACAAAAAATAACACTTCTCATAACAAGAAATCCTGCTTCTATTTTTAGTGAAAGCGTCCATTCACTGTTATTATTATTATTGTTGTTATTGTTATTAAGTGTTATATTATAATCAGATTACTAATTTAATGGTAAAAATAGATAAACATGTAATGAAAATTGAAAAAAGTTGAAGTGATAGTGAATTGGATAGTGTGTGAGAAGAATTGCACAAATCTGTTGAACAACAGTCTTCTTCCATTGTCTCATTCTGCCAAGCATCAAATCTATGCATACAAGTTTCATTCACTTGACCGCACATCTTTTCGATATGAAACTTCACCATTCTTTCATCATATGTGAACACAGTCTTGAAAAAAATGAATAACGAAAGACGAGTATAAAATATTTTATTAGGTGATTATTAGTATACTGTTTCTTTAGTTAGGTAATTTAATAATTTCCATTGTAAGATTGTTGAATACCATATGCAACAAAGAGACTGTTATCAACGAATAATATTTATTATAAATTTTTATGATATTTCTGAAATTGATATCCCATGGGAAAATCCCATCAGTAGCTGCCACTGATGATAATAACGACGTTAATTAAGGAGTCCACTAATCTGTTAACATACTTTTTAGATGAAATACTCTTCAAGTAGAAGTAGATTTTGAAATCATGAAGATTTGTAGTTAGGATAGTGTTTTGTTCTCTGGAGTAGATAATTTGGTTTTTAAGTTATCATGATGAAGTCCTATTGAGGTAAAGGATGTAGATTCTGTTGCAAAGAGACAATAAAAGCTTTGCAACTAAAAACTGTACACCACATATTGTGATCTGAATGATTTAGGTTTCTAAGGGGAACTGTGGTGAAATTTCATTTCAGACTGCGTAATTTGCTAATTAACTTGCAAATTGTGAATTTCATTTATGATATTATCAGTTCACCTAAGTGACAAGGCTGAGCTGAGTCAAGCCGGGTACACCGTCGACAAAAGAAATGGCAGCTTGGTGTTTAGATCAACTCGTCCTAGCCAACAAACACTACCGGTTAGTGTTAGTGGCATTCAGCTAGTCATCTCGATAGGTCAGCAGTATGTAGCGTCATGTATGTAGACTTATTTTTTGTTTTATTTATAAAGGGACTATTAATTGAGTGTTATACTCCTGTCTACTAGTATGACAGTGCTTTCAGATATTATGTGTGGCATCTGATTGGACTGATAAATTTATACGAGTGAAATCTATTTTCATGACTATCTCTGAAGTAATAAAAGACAAAATTTTCTATAGCTGGTTTGTAAGGGTTAGTTTTGTTTTTACGAGTTGATCACGGATTGACGTCAGTTATAAAACCACTGAAAACCAAGAAGTACTAGACAGCTGTTTCATCCTAGTTTGGGACTCGTCGGCAGTACACACCCACTGGGCTCCGAACTCAGGATCTTCCGGTTATAAGGCAAGCGCGTATAGCGTTCAGCCACTGGGACCCGATTCAATGGCCAGTACATGAATTCTAACTTCTACCAATTATAAACACAATATGTGTTTATCTTATGAAAAAAGTAGTATTAAATAACAGAAAGTTAATTTTAAAAAATAATACTTCCTTTTATCTTTCATTCATTTCCCAATGCAAACTTCTATTAAAAGTGAGTATCACATGCAAGCGAAAAGCAACAAGTTGGCAGAAGAAGCATCCAGAGAAGATAGGACTTTAGATGAACATAGAGAAAACAGAGGTGATGAAGATTCCTGGGCAACACCACCACCAGCAACAACAACAACAGACAACAATCAGCATAAATGGGAGGAACCTGAAAGAAACAACCTCTTTTACCTACCTGGGAAGCATCGTTTCAACTACAGGCGGGACTGATGAGGATATCAAAGCAAGAATCGGAAAAGCAAGACAAGCTTTCACTACTCTCAAGTCTGTGTGGAGGTCAACAGCACTCAGCATCAAAAATAAGATCCGGATTTTCAACTCCAATGTGAAGTCAGTGCTAGTATACGGATCAGAGACTTGGCCAGCGTGTCACAAAGAGCATCTCAAACAAACTACAGACCTTCATCAACAGTTGTCTTCGCTCAATACTCAAGATCAGATGGCCAGAAAAGATAAGCAACAGAGATCTCTGGGAGCGAACCAACACAGCAGGAACCGATTGTGAAACAAATAGGCAGGAAGAAATCGAGATGGATTGGCCATACTCTGAGGAAACAATGCATCAAGTGACATCACTAGACAAGCCATTGCTCGAGTGGAACCCGAAAGGGAAGCGGCGAGTTGGTCGTCAGTGCAAGGGTGACTTGGAGGAGGTCATGTGAAGAGGAGATGAAAATGTGTGGAAGACTTGGAGCCAGGTGAAGACTCTAGCAGAGAACCGAACGCAATGGAGACGCACGGCTGAAGCCCTATGTTCCTCTAGGAATTAAAGGAAACAATAATAATAATCACATACTCAGTGCTGAAGTTTCTTCATAGCCCTGAATCTGCGAATTTTTTGGACACCTAAACGAGCACCTATTTTTATCTTATTGTCATAACAATCAAAATGTTTTCATTACTTGCTTCGCATACGAATTTAAACTAAAAATAAGAAAGAACACTACTGCTTGGACTTTACTTTCATTTTGACTGTTGATTGTACTTTCATTAGGTAGGACATGTATTTTTTGGCGTGATAGTTTAAGGTGCTATAGAGCCCAATGCATCATTTTTTTTTCTTCAAATATTTAATTCAATGAACCCTATGGAAGTTCTTTGTAACTTGGCGGGTCACAAAGAATATTTCCAACAGGTTGCAGATCTTCATCAACAACTGTCTTCGCTCTATACTGAAGATCAGGTAGCCGGAAAGAATCACCAACAAGAAACTATGGGAACAAACAAAACAAGAACCAATCGCCCAACAATCAAAACTGAACTCAACAATTTCACAGTAAACACATTACCGTTTGAATTAGAAATGGGTTTTTTCAGTACCAATATCACTTAAACCTTAAAAAACTTTAATTTAAAAAGAAATTACCAGTATATACTTACAAAATTTATTTATTAAAGACTGAAACATCGTTTTGAGATTTAGTGATTACACGATAGATACTGACACCTTTTTATACTGACTGTCATCAATACACAAGTGCGTAAAATCAAAGTGTTCCCTAGTTATAAATGTTCTGAGGCGATAAGGAGTTCTACTAACAAGGTATTATGAACTAATGTTGTAAACTGTCAGTTGCAGTTAAAATATTTGGCATCAGCTGAGTAGATTTTAATTTATATCGATTTGTAGGCTGGCATCTAACAGGTATTTGTTAGGTTTTTGTTAATGTGAACTCGTTTTCTTCTATAGACAATATGCATATATAAACGGTAAAGCGATGCAATAATTTTATAATCATTTTTAGGAAAATAGAATTATTGAATTAATAACATTTTCAGGTGTTATCTAGAAGGTGGACGACGAAAGCTTCGCAATTAAATCAACCAGCTCAGAGAAAACAATTAATTCTATATCATCCACCTGAGCTACAAATCTTCTCCATTTTTTCAAAATAGAACTAATTATGTTATGGATAAGTAAATAATTTTTATTGGGATTTACTCACTGTGTGTGAATGGTGGAGTAAGAGGGAATACCAGCTATGCTTAGTGATTATTGGACAGTAACTAATGTTTTCATTTACTGTTAATAACATTTTTGGATGCCAACTAAGTTACATAACACAGAATTTCTATTTGTTAGGTAGCAGAAAGAGACAGTTTGTAGAAAGTACCAGGCTTCTATATGGTATACGCTGGTGAAATTCAGTAAGGCATAAGAGAGCCTTGAAGGAGCTTATATAACCACTGACCATGGAATCAGGTCAACTCATAAGCCCGTTTGGTCTGCTTGCAGATAGCTTCGTTTCCAGTTTGAACAGCTTAATAGCAATTCGTCTTACTATCGCAAGTGAGTGTCGAATGAATATCCCTCAATTAGTAAAAACTGACAAATCGATTTTATAACATACAGTACTCGTCGGTGGCACAGTGGTAGATGCTCGCCAACCACACATGTGGTTCGGGGTTCGATCCCCGGCCGACGCACTCCTCTACCTCGCTAAGCCAGTAATAGGACTGGTAAAGAGGGAAGGTTGGACATGAGGCTAGCAACACCATCCCGTAAAAATAAATACCACGGCTACCGAAACTTCAAAGCTCTAGCTTGAAGCCTTATGTTCCACTGGAAACGTAAAGGAATAAAATAAAAATAAATAAATAATATCATACAATTGTTCATACTACTTAGTAGTTAATTCATTCAATTTCATTCATTTTTGTCTAATATCACAATTTTCTACTAAGTTATTGAGGCTTTAGCGAGGAAACTATAGCTGAATTGTAAAACTTAGCCAATGTTAAAAATTTTGAAATGGAGTTGTAAAGATCATACTAAAAAACGGGAAAGTTGAAGCAGCGGAAACTATTAGTACTATAACACCGGGAATTATTATGTTGAATGCTTTTATTTCTGATTCATGTCAGCTTGTGTTCACCGAAGTAACTTCTGACACAACATTAACAGTTACTCGAGAAACTCAGACAAAAACAAACTATCAGAACATTCTTGTTACTCTTGGTTAGTGACATTTGCAGTGAATACGATACTACGATATTATGCAGGTAATGAAGAGAATACGCCAGTAACTGAATTGTCTCTTGTTCAAATTGTTTTTCTGGCTTACTAAACTTGATTAACTTTGTTAGTGTTGTTACTTTTGAAACAACTTTGGAGAAAACCTTTTTACAGACCTTAAAGCCACAGTAAGCAATCTAAGAGAACAATAAATCTATCATAACATTTATAATGCTAGTTGTAAATCTTCATATTTATCTTGAATTCTTATTTTGATGGTAGATTCTCTCAATATATTTTTGTGTTATGACCCTTGTTCAAGTTAACAATTTTGTGATAAAAAATGTCAATGTTACGTAAATAATAATCATTATTAACTGAAACCAATGACCAAGAAAAATAACCCTCAGTGCGTAGATTTTACGGAGTAACGTAGAGTAATTTTTATTGACTGAAATATAAATACTCTTAAAATTGAAATAGCTTATTTTAAAGTATGAATATTACCTCGTTAAAACTGAATACATATTTAGCATATGGAAATCGAAAGATATGAGAAAAGTGAAATGTATTTAAGGGGCCAGAACTGTAGGTGTATAGAAGTAGAAAATATTTTATGCTGAGCTGTTCAGCAGAACCAATATATATATATATATATATATATATATATATATATCACTATAAATGCTTACAAACCAGTCTACAGACGAAAGAACTCCAGTGACCGATTTAAATAGAACCATCCTGTGTACTTTCATACCGGTGGGAAACACCATTTGCCAGGAAAATGAAATAAGCGTAACATATGTGCAAACACTGCACATATTGAAAAAATATTTTGTCTGTAAAGGATTAAAACATTTATTTAACGATTATTTTCAGTATCTCATCTTCAAGACCATAATTCACAACTGAAACACATTTCTCTGTGGATTGTCCGAATAATTGAGATTACATAAGTAAATATTGATTGAATCCAACTGTTCGTCATCTGTAAAATTCTCTTGCCTGACTACCATCTGATAATGATTCCAATCAACTGATTAAATGCGGTAGACTAATATTTTTCGATGTGCGAGTTAAAAGAATATAAATACATAAGTTTACAGCATGAACCAGTTTAAGTGAATGGATGATCCTAAACTGGTTACTCGAGATTTGATATATATATTTTACTCTATCTCGTTAATAAATCAGCTAACGCATTCTGAACTTCTTGAAATGCGTATTCAGTCACTTGTGATGTACACAGTGAGAGTTCCCTGATAGACATTAATTTATTTAACCAATATGCATCTAATTTAACACACTTCCTTAGTTTTTGTCGTTTTCCATATCATTATAATAAAATTACTTCTTTTCCTGTCTGTGAGTTTGATGTTATCTTGTTGTCAATATTATAACAAAAAAAACTGCTTCAATTTAATGGATATATCACTCAGTGAAATAGTATCATTAACTGAATGAAGCATCAAACACAATTTATTCTTCATAATCATATGAGTTGTAACTGTACAACTTCGAAACTCAACGTTTATAGTTCTCTTTCCTCCTTACCATTTGTCGTGAGGGTAGTATTATTTTCTAGGTGGCCGGGGACAGATGTTGAATCATTCCTACTGTACGTATTTTCAGTTGGCTAGATAAATATACCTTCAGTTATAAATCTCTCCCTCCTCCTTATATATAATTATTATACCCTTGCGTTCGGAGTGGAACAGAGGGATTCAACAACACGTCTCCACTTTGTTCTGTTTTCCCCAAAACTCTTTAATCTCGAATCTCGTTGTTTATGCTGGCTGAGTGCAGGAGATTTCCAAACTGGGTTCAGGTTGATGAAGGCGTGCGTATCTTGCCCTCCCGATTCCGACTGACTGACTGGCTGGCTGGCTGTCTTTGACATCTTCATCCGTTCTGACTGCCTGTAGTTGAAACGATGCTGCATAGCTAGACAAGTGAAGGCAGTGTGCGAACTCTGTCAAATCTCTCCCGTTGATGGTGATTGGTGCTGGTTGTTGTTGTTGCTGCTGTTGGTTCTGGTGGTGGTAGTGGTGGTGGTGGTGGTTGGTTACCTTCATCACCTCCATCTTCTCTATGTTCACCTGGGGTCATTTCTTCGCTGCCTGCCTGCCTCCCTGCTTCTTCAGCCAGTTGGTTGCCAGTTTTCGCCAGTCTGCAAGCCTTCGACTTCCTTTGACATTAGACACATATCATCCACACGCGAAATCCACATCTTCTGGAGTCTTCTTATCAGTGGTCCAGCGTATTCCTGTCTCCTCGCTCCCAACTCACAGTCTGACGCATAATCCAGTCCATCACAATTAGAAATATCATTGTGAGTGATAATAGGCAGGCAGGCTGGTTGGTTGACTAGCTAGTTTGTCTTACTCCTGTATTCACTTCGAACGCCTCTCTGAGTCTCCCGTTGTGGATCACCTGACTAACACGTGGCAGGCATTGTCATATAGTCAGCTGCTGAATGAGGTTGACAAAGACTTGAGCACTGCACGCCACCGTAGTATTGAAGTAGTTTCCAGATCACTTCTCTGTCAACGCTGACTGTCGAAGGCCTTTTCTTAGTCGATGAAGGAAGTTGAGGTAGAGAGAGACAGAGAGGTTTGACTGTCATTCTATGCTTTGTTGTGTGATGACGATGCGTAGAGTTGGCATTTGATCAGCAGATGATTTGCCTTTCGTGAATTCAGCCAGCTCGTTGTGGTCGGTGGGTGGTGGAGTTGTGGATCCAGTGCATCTTTTAGTCACTCCAGGATGACGCGACATAGTATTTTGCTTGGCGTGGACAAGAGCGCTATTCCACGCCAGTCAGTTCTTGCAGAGTGAGGCGTGAGTCGCCATTCTTTGTCAGCTTGACAAGGTAGCCAGCCTTTCTTCTAATCAGTAGGTACCTTTTTTTCATTTCAAACGTTTTTCAGTAATGGAGTGGGAACATCTGCGGTAATCTCTGGGGCCGTCACCTTCCTCCTTACTGCACCAAATTTCAAGACTCACTTTTTCGCATCCTATCATGACTCCATGTTGTGCTGTAGCTGAGTTTATTTCTAAATTTATCACCTTTTAAAGGCTTACTAGTCTAGATTTTGCTACGCTTTTGTGCCTCACTAATCTAATTCACCCCAAACTACTTCTCTGATCCATGTATTTTACCTCCCAATCAATGCAGGGTTTATGGCTGTACAGGATCCTTTAATTATATAAGTATAAAACTTGGGCACTGTGGTAGAGCATAACTCCATTATAGATAAGATTGTATTTTGATAAGTCACACATTGTTACACAGTACTATCAACTGATGACGTTTCGAGCACAAATTATTGCTCTTATTTTTTTTTGATATTTTTGATTTTTTTTATTAGAGCTTGAAACCACACAGTATTTTCGGTACAAGTATGGAATTTTCAGCATATGATATCGGTAGCCCAAATTTTACAGTCCGACCATAGATATCAGGTGTGCGTCGGCAGGGGATCGGACCCCGAACCATGTGCATGGTCGGCAAGAGTCCTAACCACTGTGCTCATACAAGTTTTCCTTCATTTATATACGTGTGGAATTGACCAGATATTTGAATTAAAATCAATACAGGATAATGTACATTCAGAAATAATAATAGGAGTGTTATTGATCAATTACAATCACATGGGAAGTAAGACGATTGTTTTTATAGTCATAATAAGTAACTTGTTAGAATGTTGTGATGTGGTTGAATTGAAATAGAATTTTGAGATTATTTATTATCCTCTTCTGATTTGACTGACGGTAATAATATCTTCCATATTTCTGGTAAATGCATAGAGTCATTTCTGTTGCATGTGTTGGGTGTAGACTCAATGAACCAGGATTCAGTAATCAATCTCTCTCTCCACTTACATAGATTACTTCTTAGAATCGTATCCTAGCCACTTGGCGATTTGATGATATGGTGAGTTAACCATGTATATGACAGGTCGAAGTGGGACGTTCCCCTTATGCACTTTAGGCAGTCCATACGGTCTTGGAATAGTTGAACTGCATGGTTTTATTTGCTCATAAACCTCCGGTGTTATGAATGAATCTTCTATCATTCTCTTCAGCAATTGTGTAAGTAGGTTTTCTGTTCTTTCGGTTGTGTCTTTCTGGTTGGATGATTCGAAGAATTTGGTGTACTCTCATAGTATATTTATCAATTTCTGATTATAATCGGATCTATTCATTACTACAATCCCATTTAGAGATATGTCCTTATTTTCTTGAAATTGTTTAAATTGTCTTCTGTGTTCCTTGGTCAGGAGATAACGGTGGCTTGGTCGTGTACGAATGTACTTGTAACAGCTGTCAAGAATTGAAGCTTTGAATTGATCCAGATCTTTTTCAGAAGTAGATGACAAATCGGATGTCTGTGACATTAAATTTTCAAACTGCACTTTGGTTTGTAATTCGTTGATTTCACTGGATACATGGCTATCACTATCATATTAACACTTCACTAAACCTATTTTCCTTGACAATGGGCGGAATGAAACAAAATCCAATAAACGGTTTAATTGTGAGGGTTTTATGTAAACACTGTTGTTTAATTGCTGATCTTATTCCATATTAGTTTGTTATTACTATTATTATTATTTCTTTTATAAATGCGATGTAATACAGGAAGCTTTCTTTCATAACATTCCAACTTGCGATCAGTGAATTGGATTGTATCTACTGAAGTTTTACCTATCTAGCCAACTGAAAATACGTGCAGTAAGAATGATTCAACATCTGTCCCCGGCCACCTAGAAAATAATACTACCCTCACGACAAATGGTAAGGAGGAAAGAGAACTATAAACGTTGAGTTTCGAAGTTGTACAGTTACAACTCATATGATTATGAAGAATAAATTGTGTTTGATGCTTCATTCAGTTAATGATACTATTTCACTGAGTGATATATCCATTAAATTGAAGCAGTTTTTTTTGTTATAATATTGACAACAAGATAACATCAAACTCACAGACAGGAAAAGAAGTAATTTTATTATAATGATATGGAAAACGACAAAAACTAAGGAAGTGTGTTAAATTAGATGCATATTGGTTAAATAAATTAATGTCTATCAGGGAACTCTCACTGTGTACATCACAAGTGACTGAATACGCATTTCAAGAAGTTCAGAATGCGTTAGCTGATTTATTAACGAGATAGAGTAAAATATATATATCAAATCTCGAGTAACCAGTTTAGGATCATCCATTCATCTTTAACACTGGTTCATGCTGTAAAGCTTATGTATTTATATTCTTTTTAACTCGCACATCGAAAAATATTATTACAGTATTATTTTTGTTCCCTTGGGTTCCTAGTGGAACATAGGGCTTCAACTGCACGCCTCCACTTGCTTCTGTCTTCTGCTGTACTTTTCACCTGCATCCATGTTAGTGCATACTGTTTCAGCTCCTCTTCACACGATCTCCTCCATGTCACCCTTGGACGTCCCACTCGCCGCTTCCCTATCATGTTCCACTCGAGCTATGGCCTGACGCGCGATGTCACCCAGCGGCCCCCTCAGCGAATGTCCAATCCATCTCCACTTTCTCCTGCATATTTGTTCAGCGATTGGTTCTTGTTTTGTTTGTTTGTTCCCATAGTTTCTTGTTGGTGATTCTTTCCAGCCATCTGATCTTGACTATAGAACGAAGACAGCTGTTGATAAGGGTCTGCAACCTGTTGGAAATGTTCTTTGTGACCCGCCAAGTTTCTGATCCGTATAGAAGAACTGACTGACTTGACGTTTGTATTGAAAATCCGAATTTTGTTGTTGATGCAGGCTGAGTGACGAATATTTCCAGATTGGTTTCAGGTTGATGAATGTGTTTCTCGCCTTCCCGATTCTCGATTTGACATCCTCATCCATTCCTTGTGTAGTTGAGACAATGCTCCCTAGATAAGTGAATGAAGTAACCTCTTTCAAATTCCTCCCGCATTTAAGCAGTTGATTGGAATCATTATCAGATGGTAGTGAGGCAAGAGAATTTTACAGATGACGAACAGTTGGGTTTAATCAATGTTTACTTATGTAATCTCAATTATTCGGATAATCCAAAGAGAAATGTGTT
>OX235279.1:92983430-93179897 GCA_944472155.2 Trichobilharzia szidati | reverse complement strand
GGTGCCATTTTTCTAAGAGATTGTTTCACTGGTCATTTGCCTTTTGCCACCTGTTTCTCGTATAAGTCGAAATAGTTGTCTGATGTCACCTATCGCCGATGTCTTTTCCATCCCTTTCACTTTCGTCACCCACCACCGTTCACTGTCATTGCAAAGACTTCCTGTTAGTTTGCGTTTGAGTAGCTTTCGCTCTTCATCATATTCAGAGCTCGCCGGAATCAGTGTTGTTGCGTCAGTCATTTCGAACGAGGTAGTAGAAATCCACTGGCTCTTACTAACTTTTGGTTTTAGATTACTAACATCCTTTACAGCTGTGTCTAGGGTTAACCGTATATTGTGCCAGTCTTCCTCAGTAGGAGCCGTGCTGTCGACCTGAGATACTCGTTTCGCTAGCTCTTTCTTAAATTGGGACTAAGTGTCTTGATCTATTTGGGGATGTATATGCTTGGCTTCCAACAACGTCTTTTTAATTCTAAGCTTTAATATGCGCGAACCGGGGCGTGATCAGTTCATACACATGTGTTGCAGAAAAACTTCTCCTGATACCCTATCGCTATGTGGTCTATCTTAGTCCAACGTTGATTTGGTGATGGAGATCGCCATGTTAGGCAATGTCTGTCTTTGTGCCTAAGGTTAGTGCTGACTAGGAAGAGATTCTTTGAAAAAAACTGTATAAAACATTCACCGTTGTCGCTTTGTCGGTAGGCAGCTCAGTTAGTTCCACCTATATATTTCTTAGTCTGGCATAACTTCTCTACTTGGACATCAAAGTCGCCTGCCAAAATAACTATGTCTAAGCGTTTTTCTTTTCGCAGTAAACTAGAAAATGTTTGATAAGAAATCATCCTTTAATTCATCCAAACTGCAGTCAGTTGTAGCCTAAGCGGAGACTATAAAACGACAACGACGGGAAACGCAGTACTTCCTTCTTCCAACGAGCTCGTTCAGACGGATCGCACACATACTATTTAGTATGATCCAATCAAAAAGGGATTTTTCTATCCTAGCACTCAATGCTACCCAAACACCTGCGAGTCCTCGAGAACTAGCTGAGGAGTCTCCTGACACCCTTAAGGTGGATTTTGCAGATTGACTTTGTTGACTGGATGGGATTAAGTGAACAAACACACTTAGGTCCTGTATGCGTGTCTCTGAAACACAACATACATCCATGGCTCGAGTGGCAGGGTTTTGGCTAATGATGCCTGCTGGCAGATTTGGAAGAGGGTCCTGACGTCAATTGCTCCAATGGGAAGTTGGCAGCGTGGCTTTATGAGGCTATCGGGTGTGTATTTCTGGCTCAACGTTATTTGTGTTCACATAATGAAATGAAGATTACTGACTAGTCTGCAGAATAGTGCTGACAGTGGCAGGGAAGCAATATGATGAGGGTGACAGGAATGAAGGAGAATAATGATCAGGAGAGCTTTGTGTACTTTTGGAGGTGTGTGAGTTGTTGTTACTTCCCCGCTGCTCACACTGTGTGACCGCAGAGCCCAGGGCACAACTACTTGAGGCCGGTTATACACGGCCTGTTCGAACTGGTTTCTTCGATTGGTTCCGTACTAGTAACTTACCGTCGGTTACGGACCACTAAAGGGTAAGTTGAGATGCACAGTTTCGGAGTTAGCCCTCTGTCCAGAGTGAAGAGACAGCATAGCTGGCTGGTATGCTGGTCATCTGAGGGCAACACCTTACTGCTGGTACATTCGTATTCCCCAGAAGTACGACTTCTTCCACAGAACCCTAGCATAGTGTAAAAAATCTTGCACTATGCCAGTAATTGCTTTTAGTCTGATCGCTATCCTAACAATCTTTCTGGCATGGTAGGACCTGGAGGAGCAATAGTTTCAGCCAGTGTATCTTGATGGGTCATTATTATTATTATAATTGTTCCCTTGGATTCCTAGTAGAACATAGGGCTTCAACTGCGCGCCTCCACTTGCTTCTGTCTTGTGCTGTACTTTTCACTTGCATCCATGTTAGTGCATACTGTTTCAGCTCCTCTTCACACGATCTCCTCCAGGTCACCCTTGGACGTCCCACTAGCCGCTTCCGTTTCCGGTTTCACTCGAGCTGTGGCCTGACGCGCGATGTGACCCAACGGCCTCCTCAGCGAGTGTCCGATCCATCTCCACTTTCTCCTGCATATTTGTTGAGCGATTGGTTCCTGTTTCGTTTGTTCCCATAGTTTCTTGTTGGTGATTCTTTCCGGCGGCCATCTGATCTTCAGTATAGAACGAATACAGCTGTTGATAAAGATCTGCAACAGGCTGTTGGAAATATTCTTTGTGACCCGCCAAGTTTCTGGTCCGTATAGCAAAACTAACTTGACGTTTGTATTGAAAATTCGAATTTTGTTGTCGATGCTGAGTGACGAAAATGAGTGACGAAGATTTCCAGACTGGTTTCAGGTTGATGAACGTGTTTCTCGCCTTCCCGATTCTCGATTTGACATCCTCGTTCGTTCCTCCTGTAGTTGAGACAATGCTCCCTAGATAAGTGAATGAAGTAACCTCTTTCAAATCCCTCCCGTTGATGGTGATTGGCGCTGGATGTTGCTGCTGCTGCTGTTGTTGTTGGTTGGTTGGTTATTTTCATAACCTCCGTCTTGTCTATGTTCACCTGGAGTCCTTCCTGTCTTTGCTGCTTCGTAGACCAGTTTGTCGGTTTTCGCTTGTAAGTCTTCGATTTTGTGTGACATCAAACATAAATCATCCGCGAAATCTGGGTCTTCTAGGTTCTTCACGTCGGTCCAGGATATCCCTGTCTTCTCGTTTCCCACTGTCTGACGCATAATCCAGTCCACCACAATTAGGAATATCATCGTTGGTGATAATAAGCACCCTTGTCTGACCCCTGTGTTTACTCCAAACGCCTCGCTGAGTTTTCCGTTGTGGATCACTTGACATGTGCCATTGTCGTACAGCTGTTGAATAAGGTTGATGAATATTTGGGGTACGCCGTAGTACTCGAGTAGTTTCCAAATTACTTCGCGGTCAACGCTGTCGAAGGCCTTCTCAAAGTCTATGAAGGGAGTTGAGGTAGAGGTTTGATTGCCATTCCATGCTTTTTTCGATGATGATGCGTAGAGTTGCAATTTGGTCAGAACATGATTTGCCTTTCCTGAATCCAGCTTGTTCTGGTCGGAGTTCTGTATCCAGTGCGTCCTTGATTCTCTCCAGGATGATGCGACTCAGGATTTTACTTGGCTTCGACAGGAGCATGATTCCTCGCCGGTTCTCGCAGAGTCCTAGGTCACCCTTCTTTGGTAGTTTCACGAGGTAACCTTTGCTCCTGTCAGTAGGCACCACTCCCTCCTCCCAGGCCTTTTGCAATAATGGAGTCAGCATATCTGCTGTCGTTTCTGGGTTCGCTTTCATTGCTTCAGGGGGTATTCCATCTGGTCCAGCTGCTTTTCCAGCTTTCAGAAGCTTGATTGCATTCAAGACTTCAGCTTTCGTAGCTTTCTCATTGAACTAGAAATTGTTTGTTATGAAATGATCCTTTAATTCTTCCAAAGTGCAGTCAGTTGTAGCCTAAGCGGAAACTGTAAAACGTCAACGACGGGAAACGCAGTACTTCCTTCTTCCAACGAGCTCGTTCAGACGGATCGCACACATACTATTTAGTATGATCCAATCAAAAAGGGATTTTTCTATCCTAGCACTCAATGCTACCCAAACACCTGCGAGTCCTCGAGAACTAGCTGAGGAGTCTCCTGACACCCTTAAGGTGGATTTTGCAGATTGACTTTGTTGACTGGATGGGATTAAGTGAACAAACACACTTAGGTCCTGTATGCGTGTCTCTGAAACACAACATACATCCATGGCTCGAGTGGCAGGGTTTTGGCTAATGATGCCTGCTGGCAGATTTGGAAGAGGGTCCTGACGTCAATTGCTCCAATGGGAAGTTGGCAGCGTGGCTTTATGAGGCTATCGGGTGTGTATTTCTGGCTCAACGTTATTTGTGTTCACATAATGAAATGAAGATTACTGACTAGTCTGCAGAATAGTGCTGACAGTGGCAGGGAAGCAATATGATGAGGGTGACAGGAATGAAGGAGAATAATGATCAGGAGAGCTTTGTGTACTTTTGGAGGTGTGTGAGTTGTTGTTACTTCCCCGCTGCTCACACTGTGTGACCGCAGAGCCCAGGGCACAACTACTTGAGGCCGGTTATACACGGCCTGTTCGAACTGGTTTCTTCGATTGGTTCCGTACTAGTAACTTACCGTCGGTTACGGACCACTAAAGGGTAAGTCGAGATGCACAGTTTTGTGGTTGGATTTTTCTAACCCCCTCTCTCCAGAGTGGAGAGACAGCATAGCTGTCTGGCATGCTGGTCATCTGAGGGCAACACCTTACTGCTGGTACATTCGTATTCCCCAGAAGTACGACTTCTTCCACAGAACCCTAGCATAGTGTAAAAAATCTTGCACTATGCCAGTAATTGCTTTTAGTCTGATCGCTATCCTAACAATCTTTCTGGCATGGTAGGACCTGGAGGAACAATAGTTTCAGCCAGTGTATCTTGATGGGTCATTGTGATATGCAATCCCGACCACCACGTTAAGGTAGCAGCTATCGGTTGGGTGACTCAGTTTCCAAACTGCATCGCTGTCGGCGCTATTGAAGGCCTCCTCAAAGCCGATGAGGTTGAGGATGGCAGTTGACTGTTGTTCTATGCTCTGTTCGATGATGATGCAGAAGTCTTCTAACAACCCGATCCATCGATATCCTAATTCCAGGCTACATGTTTGCGTCCATCTATGATTTGATATTGGAGGTGACTAGGTTAGAAAATGTCTCTCTGTTACTTTGAAGTCAGTGTTGGAGGGGCAGATAATTGTGTGAATAGAATAGTAGAAGACGGTCACCGTTGTCGGTTTGTCGGCATGGGACTGCATATTCTATTTATGACTAGCAAAGCTTTCCAAGTTAAACATTAAAATCGCCTACCAAGGTGACTAAATCTGAGGGTTTTGCTTCTGCCAGCAAATACAGACAGTGTTTGATAGGTCTCATCCTCTACTTCATCAGAACTGGAGTCGATTGAGGAGTAAGCAGAGATTATGAAAAGATATCGACAAATATCACAGTCTTCCGTTTTTCTAACAGATTAGTTCAACAAAAAAGCACACATGTTTATCCAGTGGGATCACGAAAAGTGCCCTGTGAATACGTTTTCATTAGGTTAAACCTGTCTCATATATCTTGATTCCACAGGGTTTAACTCAATTCGTTGACTGTTTAGACTTGTGTGTGGACAGTGAGTCCTGAAACGCATGCTTGTTATAAATGTCTACTTGTTAGTCCCAGTTGGTGTTCTTGATTTAGCAGTTCAAATGCACTTAATGAGCTAAGAAATGAATCAGATTTTTGAAGTGAGATATATTAATTTAGTAGGAAGATGAAGGCTGCTTATTTAATAATCTCAGTGTTTATACAATAGATGCCCTGTCTTATAATATATTATCACCGCAGATTTCCACGGATGTCTGCTGTACGATAGTCTCGATCGATCTAGTCTATGTGATTATTTTTATTCGTAGGGGTTTTGATGCTATTACCGGTGCAATTTCGAAAAGGAACTTAGCTGCCTATGAGCTGGTAATAGCTACCGCTTATTTCGTCTTTGAAGTTCATTTGAGTTGTATTAAACTCAGTATAATAGTCTTATTGCTATTATTATTCCCATGAGTTCTGAGTGGAAGGTAGGGCTTCAGAAGCACTTCTACATCTCACTATATTCTCTGAAACACTTTTTAGCTGGCTTCCTAGTTGACCATAAGCCTTCATTTCCTCCCTAGATGGTCTTCTACACGTTATCCTTGGACACCCAAATCATTGAGTTCCACTCGAGAGTCTGGCAAGCCGTATTACTCAATAGTCTCGTAAGAGTATGTCCAGTTCATCTAGACTTTCTTCTGCATGTTTGTTGGGCTGTGGGTCCCTGGTTGGTTCGTGGTCAGAGTCCCTCGTCACTTATCCTTTCTGGCTATCTTATCTACGGTATCGGGCTTCGGCAGCTGTTGATGAAAGTCTGCAGAAGGCTGTTGGAAATGCTTTTGATGATGCTGGTATCAAGTCTCTGAACCATTGATTTGATATTGGTGCTGAAAATCCGAATCTTGTCCCTCATACTCAGAGCAGCAGAATTCCACACGGATTTCAGATTAATGAAGGTCAGTCTTGCTTTCACAGTCCTGGCTGGCTCAGACATCCTCATTCGTGCAGCCTGTAGCTGTAACGATGCTGCCTAAGAAGACAAAAGAGATGGCTTTTTGGATTCCTTCTTCTGACGGTAACTGATGCTTGTTCTGGATCTCCTCAATAATGATGTTGTTGTTGATGGAGGTGGTGGTGAAGTATCTCCGTCCCCTCTGTCTTTTCTATGCTCAACTGAAGTTCTCTGTCCACTACCTCTTCTGCCAACTTGATGGTTTTTGTCTGTTTATCTTCGAGTTTGTGAGATATTTGACACAAATCATCCGCGGGAAACTTACGGAGTCCTTCGAAGTGAGGACAGGAGTAAGACAAGCTGGCTGCCTACTATCGCCAATGATTTTCCTGATTGCAGTAGACTGGATAATGCGACAGACAGACAACGGGCAACGAGGAAACAGTCATTAAATGGACCCACACAGAAAACTTGGAGGATCTGGATGTCGGCGATGATGTATGTCTGATTTCCCACAAACTGGAAGATATGCAGGCGAAAAGCAACAAGTTGGCAGAGGAAGCATCCGGAGAAGATAGGACTTCATGTGAACATAGAGAAAACAGAGATGATGAAGATTTCTGGACAAGAACAACAACAACAACAGACAACAATCAGCATAAATGGGAGGAATCTAAAAGAAACAACCTCTTTTACCTACTTGAGAAGCATCGTCTCAATTACAGGCGGAACTGACGAAGATATCAAAGCAAGAATCGGAAAAGCAAGACAAGCTTTCACTACTCTCAAGTCTGTGTGGAGGTCAACAGCACTCAGCTTAAAAAATAAGATCCGGATTTTCAACTCCAATGTGAAGTCAGTCAGTGCTACTATACGGATCAGAGACTTGCACTGCACGTAATAAAGAGCACCTCAAACAAACTACAGACCTTCATTAACAGCTAGTTGTCCTCGCTCAATACTCAAGATCAGATGGCTGGCCAGAAAAGATCAGCAACAGGGATCTCTGGCAATGAACGAACCAACCAGGAACCGATTGTGCGAAAATCTGCAGGAAGAAATGGAGATGGATTGGCCATACTCTGAGGAAACCATCAAGTGACATCACTAGACAAGCCATTGCTCGAGTGGAACGCGAAAGGGAATCGGCGAGTTGGTCGTCAGTGCAAGGGTGACTTGAAGGAAGTCATGTGAAGAGGATATGAAAACGTGTGGGCAGACTTGGAGCCAGGTGAAGACTCTAGCAGAGAACCGAACGCAATGGAGACGCACGGCTGAAGCCCTATGTTCCTCCAGGAATTAAAGGAAACAACAATAATAACAATACATCCGCGAAGTTCGGATCTTCCAGTGTCTTTTCGTTGGTCCAATGTGTGCACATCATCTCATTTCCCATAGCTTGTCACGTGATTCGGACTGCTGTCATCAGGGATATCGACACTGGTAGTACTCAGTCTTGTTTTACTCATATCTTCAATCTTTTCCTTATTTGCTTTGCGATGTGCTTGTTTTGGCACTATTTGTTTATTCCGATTTTTCCTGTCGGTGTTTTCTTTTCAGAATAGCTTGGATTGGATTCATTTCCTTTCTCCTCTACTTTCTGTGTAAATGGAGCGTGGACATATGATCTCTTCCGTGGTCCAGTTATCAATACTCTCTGAGATATTTTATCTGAAATTTTTGCTTTCGCGTGTTGCTCTCAGTAATATTATGTAACTTACGTATGCTTTTCAGCAGATTTTTGTCAACAGGTATTTGGTGATATTTCCATTCGAGTCACAATGGTTGTTCTATTCAACAGTCCTTTGAAATGACCATCCATTTGTTTTCTTTGTTTCTTCTCTGTGGTAATTAGTTCCCCTTCACCATCTTTTAATGTTTGCATCCCTGTTGATCTGTTCCTGTATAGCGACCTGGTTATCTGATATAATGTTCTGGGCTCTGTTTTACTCATGGCTTTTTCTGCTTCAGTTCCCAGTGTGCCATAGAATCGTCTTTTATCTTTCCTAGTATGCTTCCTCACTCCCTTGTTCAGTGCTCTACAGATTGAACTCAGCTTCCTTTATGCATCTTCTCACCGGTTCATCTTCTGTCCCACCATCCCTATCTCTTCACTAGTTTCCAGATATTCTAGAGAGACACCCCTTCTCCTGCTTATTTTTTTCTTAGGACGGCTATTCGGGTATCCTTCCACATCACCTTCAGAGATTCCTGGTGTCTATACACTCAGGTTTCCTCTGTCAATTCGCTAATTGTCTTCGACATTCCTCGGATGACTGTAGTGAATGTGCACTGTTTAGTTTTGTTCTTCATTCTCTGGGTGTTGAATATGGATTGTGATCTATCTCCAGTTGCTTTGAAGGCTGTCAGCTTGACCTCGAGGGTCCCTTGTACAAGATAGTGGTCTGAGCCGACATCTGCTACTCTTCTCGATTTTGTGTCCAACAGGCTTCGCCTCCATTGCCCTAAAATTGAAACGAAGTCAATCTGATTTGTAGTGTCTCCATGTGGTGAAACGCACGTCGCCTTGTGTATATCCTTGTGCCTCTATCACCAAATCATGAGAGGCGCAGAATTCTGTGTAGAGTTCTCCGTCCTCGTTTATTTCTTTTCGTGTGTTGCCTGCTCCTAGTTAGGACTGCATTCATACCAACCATGTGGATTTTGATGTCGCGATTATCGGTCTTGTCCACTACTGTTTGCAGTTTTCTGTTGAAGTTTTCCTTCTTCCCTTGTTCCACGTCGTTTGTAGTTACTCAGCGCTGTAGCATTACAGGTGAGCTATCACTTTTGGATATTTTATGTTTTTACGGTCAACTAACGTAAATTGTGCTAGTGTTTTGTGCTCCCCCACTCTAATTGACACCGTCTTACTACTCCACTCCACCTTCTCTTACATATTCGTAGCACTCCTATGCCCGATCTCCTCATTTCTTTTGCAATTTCAGTAGGCTTCCAAGATTCGGACATCATGCCGACACTCCATGTCCCTATGCCTATTTCTTCAACGCATTGACATTACTGTGACTTCGCCTAGTTAACTAGCTTGCTAGTTAACTAGCTGGTCCCAAGCCCGGGTGAAGAGGGAGCCTTTGGCGTGGGGCTAGCAACCCCACACCGATAGAGAAAATTCAATGCACAGAAAACTAATTAAAAAAAGAAAAACTTCAAATAACAATCTTGTTCATCGCTCGAATCGGAGAAGCGAAATGACGCGGGCTGGTGAAAGCTTTCGGAAAGCCAGTCAGCCGGTTCACATCCTTTCGATGAAAGCAAAAATGAACATCAGGACGTTTAATACTCGTACAATATATGAACACTTAACATGTTTGTGTTCTTTAAGTTTTAATTTTTGATGTCACTATACTTCCGAATTTACGTTTCCAATAGAGTTATATTAGGAAGCATAACTCACTAACGTAGGTGTACTCACCTATCTCCCATACTTTGGATGAACGTTGCTGAAGAATCCTAAACTTGGACAGAGAAGTTATTCATCACTTGTTTATTGTCAGTGGGCTTTTTCGACCACTACTACCTTTTAGTGTTATCTTGCTTTGCAGGAAGATTTAAACTTGTTAAGTGATTGGTGTAAGCACTGGGCCTTGGAGATTAACTTAAGCAAGAGTGTATTTATGCATGTATCTCATAGCCACGTGCACAATTACTCAATGAATGGCATTACTCTCCCAGTGGTCACTGAGTACAAGGACTTGGGAGTGGTTGTGCAGCATGACTTGAAAACAGCAACAAACTGTAGAGCTGCAGCCACTAAGGGTTTTCGAATATTATGGGCCATACGCAAAACTTTTGCGAACTTTGACGATGAGATATTTCGCATATCATATACGACTTTTATCAGACCTCATTTGGAATATGGGATCCAGGCAGCGAGCCCATGCTTCAAATACGAAATAGACTTATTAGAAAGGGTTCAAAGAGTAGGAACTAAGCTAATAAAGGGTTTCTCAACCCTTTTATATGAGGAGAAGTTAAGTCGGCTGGGTTTATTTCCACTGTCATACAGACCACTTAGGGGAGACCTAATACCGTATCCTAAGAAATGATTTTGGAGCTAATTTATCTAATTTATTTCTTCCTACTAGCACCAACCAATTGCGACGAAATCACCTCAAGGTTCAAAAACCACGGTCGAATCGTCTGCATCTGGAGATCCGTTTTTCGCATCTAATTGTGAACCATTAGAACTCCCTATCGAACACGTCGTATCAGCGCCATCCGTTGATTCATTGGATCCCCTGTATGCAAACAATCGGAAGGATTAACACAGGAATATAGCCTACTATCCTCAATAAATTGTAAACTGTAAACCGATACTATTTTATTGTTATAACCTCGCGTAACCGGTGAAGAGGGAAGGTTGAGGGTGGTGCTAGTGAACCCATCTCGTAAAGGATAACACTAACGGTACTGAAACTTCAAAGCTCAAGATTTAAAGCCTTATGTTCCTCTTGGAAGGCAAAGGAATAAGAAAATCTCTGAGTGTAACTGACTGACTGAGTCTCAACGTAAAGTTCGCCCAGAAGTAAAGCAGTTTAAATTGTCACACTCCATATAGCACACAGTGATACAGAAAAGAGTGAAAATAAATTCAGGAGAACTGTAATAAACAGAAATCTACCTGAGAACGAATAGTAATGTGGGAAAAATGTGACGACTTAACAGACCTAGGAAATTACAAATAGTGAATGAAGCTGCCCCATTGAGAACGATTTCGAGCCATATCACCAACAGTTTCCAACCACTGGTTCTTAGCATCCCGAGGATTCCAACTACACTTTCCCTGCATAGTTCTAATCTGCTGGAGGAACATCATAGATTCATGCTAGGTTTTGGTTTGACGATCCATAACTATTTCCTAACCAGACTGTGTATCAGCTGATTTTGTTCGTTGAGGAGAGTGGTGGTGTGGCACGTCCAAGCGGTTCAAATCGATTTAGCTCCATAACCTGATCGATTGACTTCCTTTCCTTATCTAATACTTTACGCCTAACCTCAGCATAGCTTACCAAATTATGCCACTTAGCACCAGAGATTGAACGCAAACACTGATGGTCAGAAACAGCCAGCCCTTTCGTATCTTCCACTTTCAACGTCCATAGAGAACAATAGGACAAACTGCTGCACAGCATACATGTCCTATGATCAATAGCCGGATATCACGTCTCTGAGAGAGATGACGTAAGTTGGCAAGTATCACATGTCTGTTGTATTCGTGATGATGTGTAAGAAAACAGCTCATTGGAGCTGATGCAAGTTCCCAAATGAGTGAAGTGTTCAACACAACCACTTCACTCCCTATCTTTAAAATGGGAGTCGGTTTAGATCAGTTCTGCAGCATCATCTTATATCTGACAGAAGCGAATCGCATGCCAAACATTCGAAGATTGCTGCTCAAGGTGGTGTTCAGGAAACTGCATCATGTCAGCATCACTTAAGAGAACATTATTTTATTATCACTCTATTACTGTTTATTAATAACATTGCGTTTCATACAGACTTGATGTAAAAACACTTTATCGTCTTTCCACTAGTTCCTGTCCATTCTGCACAATCTTATTGAATAGTCATTGTCTCACACTTATTACGTCACGTCAACTTCTGCCTCTCTTTTAACTTCCAATTAGTCACCCCTTCTAGGTTACACCTAACATTACGTAGTTCGTTTTTCGAGGATAATTTTGCCAGTATCTGATTGCTCTTATGATTTCTTCGTTAAATATAATTACGATCGTACAGCCTATGAAAATCAGTCCTCAAAAAGAAAGTTTTCTTCGCTGTTTACGTCTTTTTCTTAGAACAGTATTATCTGGATGCTCTAAGTCGAGACTCTTCTCTGCCAACAAGCCGGATAGGAGCATCACCATTGGTACAACTATGATAAAATCAAACAAAAGTAGAGACAATCGGCATTTCTGATGGACACCGCTAGTTGTTGACACTTCAGATGACAACTCGCTACAAGCTCTTAGGTGGCTACGTGAGTTTGAGTATTGTGCCTTGATTCGTGCGATGCACTCTAAAGACACCCTCTATAATACAACGCCTCTCGGTGGACGTAATCTATTGCAGCTTTTTGATCAAGAAATACTGCAAGTTTTCGAAGCCAGTAAGTACGCATGTGATCCGGAATATTTCAAAGAGTGAAGTCCAAGCCTAAAACCTGCTTGGTTTTCTTGGGTTTGTCTCTACTGAGCACCTCCTTAGTTTGCGTATGACTATGGAACCAAGAACTTTAGATTTTGTTAGTCTAGCTATTTCCTTGTGATAGTAACAAGAAAACTTGTCTCCCTTTTTATAATCTGAGACAGTCAATGGCTTACATGAGTCAAACGAGACCTCTGACTGCCATACATCAACAACCTAGACAACAGTTCGCCACCACCGCTCTTGAACAGCCCGACGGTCATTCCATCATGTCCCTGTGCCCTACCTCCTTATATATTATAGACAGATTCAATAATTTCTGTTGAAGTTTGAGGACAGTTGAGGCAGTGTTGAGTGAGGGGCGAATTCACCGCGGCTGTAGGTCAGGAAAATTGCTTCTCCAGCTTCCCAAGTCCCACTGTTGTCCGACGTTATTCCGATCATCATTTCCATTTCACAACCTGTTACCCAAATGAGCCAAAGTAGTTGTCTGGTGTTCCTTCACTTTTGAACTTTATCACAATCAGTAATCATTGCAAAGGACTTCGGTCAGACTGCATTAACGATTTTCAAGAAGACATATGGAATCCTCAAGAGTAGCACCCAAGGGATGTAAAGCGTAATGGCAACCACCCATGTATTACCCATGCCGAAATGACGATTTCGAAGGCTTCTCTGAGCTTTTCGTTTTGAATCACTTGTCATGTGGTCTCATCATATAGCTGCTGAGTCAGGTCTATAAATGTTCAGGGTACTCCGTATTGGTGACTGACTGACTGCCTTCAGTACAGATCTTTGCACAGATGTGCAGCAGTTCGAGTTGTCACACTTCATGTAGCACACAAAGCAGGAGAATAGAGTAAGGAGAGATTCAAAAGAGAGATAAAAAACAGATTTGAGGCGACAGAATAGTTATATGGAAAAACAGTAGAGTGAATTCATCTGCACCAGCCACTGACAACGTTTCTGAGCCATATCACCAATTGTCTCCAGCCATTGGTTTTTACCATCTCGAAGACCCCAACCAGGAAGTTTGCACCTTCCTAAATGGCTAGCTTAAACTGACTTGTGGATTTCATTGACTAGTGCCATGTTTCGGTTTGACCACCATTGGCTCTTTTTCAGGTTGATGTTATGTCAGCTAACATTGCCCATTGAGGAAGACGATGTTTAGGCATGCTTAGCACAATGTCCTAACCATCTCAATCGGCGTAACTTCACAACTTCGTCGATCGATTTCCTCTCTTTACGTAGCACTCAACCGATGCTTAACCTCAATATTATTCACTTTGTTGTGCCACTTAACGTGGGACATAGAACGCAGGCACCTGTGATCAATGACAACCAGCCTTTTCATGTCTTCCACTTCCATGACCATGTCTCAGTCATAATGGAGGACGGAACGGACTGTTGAGCAGTACACACTCCCTCTGTTCGATAGACAGCCGGATATCACGTCTCCGCCAGAGATGGCATAAGTTGGTATATGTCAAACGAGCCTTCTGTATCCGTGTTGAGGTTTCGTCAGCTATCAATCTGTTGGGTCTGATGCAACTTCCCAAATAAGTGAAGTGTTCAACACGTTCTGCCACTTCACTCCCTATTTCTACGCTAGGAGTCAATGTAATCCTGTAGCATCAATTTACATTTGACGGGAGTGAATCACATGCCAAACATTCACATATTGTAGTTCAATGTGTTCAGAAGACTCTGCATTTTTTTTCAGCGTCTTCACCCAGGTGGAAGGACTATATCATCTGCATATTCTAAGTCAACGAGATTATCCCCTGGTAACTAGTCAATCCCTGGGTCGTCGAAGTTAGCTGGAGTTAAGTCCATTAGTATATCTATGATAAAATTAAACAGAAATGGGGATAGTGGGCATCCCTGATGGACACCACTGGTTGTCATCACTTCAGATGACAACTCCCTGTGGGTTCTCGCCTAACTGCATGAGTTCGAGTAGAGTGAGTGGCTTGATCAGTGCAATGTATTTTCTCGGCATTCTCTTCACAGGCAAACATCGCCAGAGTACCTCACGGTCGACGGAATCGAATTCGTTTTCAGGTCAAGAAATATGACGACTGTTGGACGCCGGTAAGAATGCCTGCGTTCCAGAATCTGTCGAAGGGTGATATGAATATGGTCAATACACCCTCTTCCTGGTCTGAAGCCTGCCTGGTTCTCTCGTGTTTGTTCCTCATGTGGACCACTTAGTCTACACATGATTATTGAGCTTAGAACTTTAAATACCACATTAGTCAAGCTAATCCCCCTGTGATTATCACAGGATGACTTGTCTCCCTTCTTGTATATGGGGATAATCAATGACTCACACTAACCCGACAGGACTTCTTCTGATTCCCAGAAGCTGCCTAGAACCTCCGTTAACGCAGACAGTAAACTGTCTCCACCGTACTTAAATAACTCTGGAGTCATTCCATCGGCTCCTGCTGCTTTGCCTCGTTTCAGACCATTGACAGCCTTAGTAACTTCAGTTAGGGACGAAGGACCCGTACCTATATCCAATTCAGGGAGGTGTTGGATGATCGACAAGTTGGGTTTGGATGTAGGCCAATTAAACTGCTCCTCAAAGTGTTATTTGCAACGTCCTAGTCGTCTAACCTGGGAGCTAATTATGGTGCCATTTTTCTAAGAGATTGTTTCACTGGTCATTTGCCTTTTGCCACCTGTTTCTCGTATAAGTCGAAATAGTTGTCTGATGTCACCTATCGCCGATGTCTTTTCCATCCCTTTCACTTTCGTCACCCACCACCGTTCACTGTCATTGCAAAGACTTCCTGTTAGTTTGCGTTTGAGTAGCTTTCGCTCTTCATCATATTCAGAGCTCGCCGGAATCAGTGTTGTTGCGTCAGTCATTTCGAACGAGGTAGTAGAAATCCACTGGCTCTTACTAACTTTTGGTTTTAGATTACTAACATCCTTTACAGCTGTGTCTAGGGTTAACCGTATATTGTGCCAGTCTTCCTCAGTAGGAGCCGTGCTGTCGACCTGAGATACTCGTTTCGCCAGCTCTTTCTTAAATTGGGACTAAGTGTCTTGATCTATTTGGGGATGTATATGCTTGGCTTCCAACAACGTCTTTTTAATTCTAAGCTTTAATATGCGCGAACCGGGGCGTGATCAGTTCATACACATGTGTTGCAGAAAAACTTCTCCTGATACCCTATCGCTATGTGGTCTATCTTAGTCCAACGTTGATTTGGTGATGGAGATCGCCATGTTAGGCAATGTCTGTCTTTGTGCCTAAGGTTAGTGCTGACTAGGAAGAGATTCTTTGAAAAAAACTGTATAAAACATTCACCGTTGTCGCTTTGTCGGTAGGCAGCTCAGTTAGTTCCACCTATATATTTCTTAGTCTGGCATAACTTCTCTACTTGGACATCAAAGTCGCCTGCCAAAATAACTATGTCTAAGCGTTTTTCTTTTCGCAGTAAACTAGAAAATGTTTGATAAGAAATCATCCTTTAATTCATCCAAACTGCAGTCAGTTGTAGCCTAAGCGGAGACTATAAAACGACAACGACGGGAAACGCAGTACTTCCTTCTTCCAACGAGCTCGTTCAGACGGATCGCACACATACTATCTAGTGGGATCCAGTAAAAAAGGGATTTTTCTATCCTATCACTCAATGCTACCCAAACACCTGCGAGTCCTCGAGAACTAGCTGAGGAGTCTCCTGACACCCTTAAGGTGGATTTTGCAGATTGACTTTGTTGACTGGATGGGATTAAGTGAACAAACACACTTAGGTCCTGTATGCGTGTCTCTGAAACACAACATACATCCATGGCTCGAGTGGCAGGGTTTTGGCTAATGATGCCTGCTGGCAGATTTGGAAGAGGGTCCTGACGTCAATTGCTCCAATGGGAAGTTGGCAGCGTGGCTTTATGAGGCTATCGGGTGTGTATTTCTGGCTCAACGTTATTTGTGTTCACATAATGAAATGAAGATTACTGACTAGTCTGCAGAATAGTGCTGACAGTGGCAGGGAAGCAATATGATGAGGGTGACAGGAATGAAGGAGAATAATGATCAGGAGAGCTTTGTGTACTTTTGGAGGTGTGTGAGTTGTTGTTACTTCCCCGCTGCTCACACTGTGTGACCGCAGAGCCCAGGGCACAACTACTTGAGGCCGGTTATACACGGCCTGTTCGAACTGGTTTCTTCGATTGGTTCCGTACTAGTAACTTACCGTCGGTTACGGACCACTAAAGGGTAAGTCGAGATGCACAGTTTTGTGGTTGGATTTTTCTAACCCCCTCTCTCCAGAGTGGAGAGACAGCATAGCTGTCTGGCATGCTGGTCATCTGAGGGCAACACCTTACTGCTGGTACATTCGTATTCCCCAGAAGTACGACTTCTTCCACAGAACCCTAGCATAGTGTAAAAAATCTTGCACTATGCCAGTAATTGCTTTTAGTCTGATCGCTATCCTAACAATCTTTCTGGCATGGTAGGACCTGGAGGAACAATAGTTTCAGCCAGTGTATCTTGATGGGTCATTGTGATATGCAATCCCGACCACCACGTTAAGGTAGCAGCTATCGGTTGGGTGACTCAGTTTCCAAACTGCATCGCTGTCGGCGCTATTGAAGGCCTCCTCAAAGCCGATGAGGTTGAGGATGGCAGTTGACTGTTGTTCTATGCTCTGTTCGATGATGATGCAGAAGTCTTCTAACAACCCGATCCATCGATATCCTAATTCCAGGCTACATGTTTGCGTCCATCTATGATTTGATATTGGAGGTGACTAGGTTAGAAAATGTCTCTCTGTTACTTTGAAGTCAGTGTTGGAGGGGCAGATAATTGTGTGAATAGAATAGTAGAAGACGGTCACCGTTGTCGGTTTGTCGGCATGGGACTGCATATTCTATTTATGACTAGCAAAGCTTTCCAAGTTAAACATTAAAATCGCCTACCAAGGTGACTAAATCTGAGGGTTTTGCTTCTGCCAGCAAATACAGACAGTGTTTGATAGGTCTCATCCTCTACTTCATCAGAACTGGAGTCGATTGAGGAGTAAGCAGAGATTATGAAAAGATATCGACAAATATCACAGTCTTCCGTTTTTCTAACAGATTAGTTCAACAAAAAAGCACACATGTGTATCCAGTGGGATCACGAAAAGTGCCATGTGAATACGTTTTCATTAGGCTAAACCTGTCTCATATATCTTGATTCCACAGGGTTTAACTCAATTCGTTGACTGTTTAGACTTGTGTGTGGACAGTGAGTCCTGAAACGCATGCTTGTTATAAATGTCTACTTGTTAGTCCCAGTTGGTGTTCTTGATTTAGCAGTTCAAATGCACTTAATGAGATAAGAAATGAATCAGATTTTTGAAGTGAGATATATAATTATTTAGTAGGAAGGTGAAGGCTGCTTATTTACTAGTCTCAGTGTTTATACAATAGATGCCCTGTCTTATAATATAGTATCACCGCAGATTTCCACGGATGTCTGCTGTACGATAGTCTCGATCGATCTAGTCTATGTGATTAGTTTTATTCGTAGGGGTTTTGATGCTATTACCGGTGCAATTTCGAAAAGGAACTTAGCTGCCTATGAACTGGTAATAGCTACCCCTTATTTCGTCTTTGAAGTTCATTTGAGTTTTGTTAAACTCAGTATAATAGTCTTATTGCTATTATTATTCCCATGAGTTCTGAGTGGAAGGTAGGGCTTCAGAAGCACTTCTACATCTCACTATATTCTCTGAAACACTTTTTAGCTGGCTTCCTAGTTGACCATAAGCCTTCATTTCCTCCCTAGATGGTCTTCTACACGTTATCCTTGGACACCCAAATCATTGAGTTCCACTCGAGAGTCTGGCAAGCCGTATTACTCAATAGTCTCGTAAGAGTATGTCCAGTTCATCTAGACTTTCTTCTGCATGTTTGTTGGGCTGTGGGTCCCTGGTTGGTTCGTGGTCAGAGTCCCTCGTCGCTTATCCTTTCTGGCTATCTGATCTACGGTATCGAGCTTCGGCAGCTGTTGATAAAAGTCTGCAGAAGGCTGTTGTGAATGCTTTTGATGATGCTGGTATCAAGTCTCTGAACCATTGATTTGATATTAGTGCTGAAAATCCGAATCTTGTCCCTCATACTCAGAGCAGCGGAATTCCACACGGATTTCAGATTAATGAAGGTCAGTCTTGCTTTCACAGTCCTGGCTAGCTCAGACATCCTCATTCGTGCAGCCTGTAGCTGTAACGGTGCTGCCTAAGAAGACAAAAGAGATGGCTTTTTGGATTCTTTCTGCTGATGGCAACTGATGCTTGTTCTGGATCTCCTCCATAATGATGTTGTTGTTGATAGTGGTGGTGAAGTATCTCCGTCCCCTCTGTCTTTTCTATGCTCAACTGAAGTCCTCTGTCCACTACCTCTTCTGCCGACTTGCTGGTTTTTGTCTGTTTATCTTCGAGTTTGTGAGATATTTCACATAAATCATCGGCGGGAAACTTACGGATTCCTTCGAAGTGAGGACAGGAGTAAGACACGCTGGCTGCCTACTATCGCCAATGATTTTCCTGATTGCAGTAGACTGGATAATGCGACAGACAGACAACGGGCAACGAGGAAACAGTCATTAAATGGACCCACACAGAAAACTTGGAGGATCTGGATGTCGGCGATGATGTATGTCTGATTTCCCACAAACTGGAAGATATGCAGGCGAAAAGCAACAAGTTGGCAGAGGAAGCATCCGGAGAAGATAGGACTTCATGTGAACATAGAGAAAACAGAGATGATGAAGATTTCTGGACAAGAACAACAACAACAACAGACAACAATCAGCATAAATGGGAGGAATCTAAAAGAAACAACCTCTTTTACCTACTTGAGAAGCATCGTCTCAATTACAGGCGGAACTGACGAAGATATCAAAGCAAGAATCGGAAAAGCAAGACAAGCTTTCACTACTCTCAAGTCTGTGTGGAGGTCAACAGCACTCAGCTTAAAAAATAAGATCCGGATTTTCAACTCCAATGTGAAGTCAGTCAGTGCTACTATACGGATCAGAGACTTGCACTGCACGTAATAAAGAGCACCTCAAACAAACTACAGACCTTCATTAACAGCTAGTTGTCCTCGCTCAATACTCAAGATCAGATGGCTGGCCAGAAAAGATCAGCAACAGGGATCTCTGGCAATGAACGAACCAACCAGGAACCGATTGTGCGAAAATCTGCAGGAAGAAATGGAGATGGATTGGCCATACTCTGAGGAAACCATCAAGTGACATCACTAGACAAGCCATTGCTCGAGTGGAACGCGAAAGGGAATCGGCGAGTTGGTCGTCAGTGCAAGGGTGACTTGAAGGAAGTCATGTGAAGAGGATATGAAAACGTGTGGGCAGACTTGGAGCCAGGTGAAGACTCTAGCAGAGAACCGAACGCAATGGAGACGCACGGCTGAAGCCCTATGTTCCTCCAGGAATTAAAGGAAACAACAATAATAACAATACATCCGCGAAGTTCGGATCTTCCAGTGTCTTTTCGTTGGTCCAATGTGTGCACATCATCTCATTTCCCATAGCTTGTCACGTGATTCGGACTGCTGTCATCAGGGATATCGACACTGGTAGTACTCAGTCTTTTTTTACTCATATCTTCAATATTTTCCTTATTTGCTTTGCGATGTGCTTGTTTTGGCACTATTTGTTTATTCCGATTTTTCCTGTCGGTGTTTTCTTTTCAGAATAGCTTGGATTGGATTCATTTCCTTTCTCCTCTACTTTCTGTGTAAATGGAGCGTGGACATATGATCTCTTCCGTGGTCCAGTTATCAATACTCTCTGAGATATTTTATCTGAAATTTTTGCTTTCTCGTGTTGCTCTCAGTAATATTATGTAACTTACGTATGCTTTTCAGCAGATTTTTGTCAACAGGTATTTGGTGATATTTCCATTCGAGTCACAATGGTTGTTCTATTCAACAGTCCTTTGAAATGACCATCCATTTGTTTTCTTTGTTTCTTCTCTGTGGTAATTAGTTCCCCTTCACCATCTTTTAATGTTTGCATCCCTGTTGATCTGTTCCTGTATAGCGACCTGGTTATCTGATATAATGTTCTGGGCTCTGTTTTACTCATGGCTTTTTCTGCTTCAGTTCCCAGTGTGCCATAGAATCGTCTTTTATCTTTCCTAGTATGCTTCCTCACTCCCTTGTTCAGTGCTCTACAGATTGAACTCAGCTTCCTTTATGCATCTTCTCACCGGTTCATCTTCTGTCCCACCATCCCTATCTCTTCACTAGTTTCCAGATATTCTAGAGAGACACCCCTTCTCCTGCTTATTTTTTTCTTAGGACGGCTATTCGGGTATCCTTCCACATCACCTTCAGAGATTCCTGGTGTCTATACACTCAGGTTTCCTCTGTCAATTCGCTAATTGTCTTCGACATTCCTCGGATGACTGTAGTGAATGTGCACTGTTTAGTTTTGTTCTTCATTCTCTGGGTGTTGAATATGGATTGTGATCTATCTCCAGTTGCTTTGAAGGCTGTCAGCTTGACCTCGAGGGTCCCTTGTACAAGATAGTGGTCTGAGCCGACATCTGCTACTCTTCTCGATTTTGTGTCCAACAGGCTTCGCCTCCATTGCCCTAAAATTGAAACGAAGTCAATCTGATTTGTAGTGTCTCCATGTGGTGAAACGCACGTCGCCTTGTGTATATCCTTGTGCCTCTATCACCAAATCATGAGAGGCGCAGAATTCTGTGTAGAGTTCTCCGTCCTCGTTTATTTCTTTTCGTGTGTTGCCTGCTCCTAGTTAGGACTGCATTCATACCAACCATGTGGATTTTGATGTCGCGATTATCGGTCTTGTCCACTACTGTTTGCAGTTTTCTGTTGAAGTTTTCCTTCTTCCCTTGTTCCACGTCGTTTGTAGTTACTCAGCGCTGTAGCATTACAGGTGAGCTATCACTTTTGGATATTTTATGTTTTTACGGTCAACTAACGTAAATTGTGCTAGTGTTTTGTGCTCCCCCACTCTAATTGACACCGTCTTACTACTCCACTCCACCTTCTCTTACATATTCGTAGCACTCCTATGCCCGATCTCCTCATTTCTTTTGCAATTTCAGTAGGCTTCCAAGATTCGGACATCATGCCGACACTCCATGTGCCTATGCCTATTTCTTCTACGCATTGACATTACTGTGACTTCGCCTAGTTAACTAGCTTGCTAGTTTTCTAGCTGGTCCCAAGCCCGGGTGAAGAGGGAGCCTTTGGCGTGGGGCTAGCAACCCCACACCGATAGAGAAAATTCAATGCACAGAAAACTAATTAAAAAAAGAAAAACTTCAAATAACAATCTTGTTCATCGCTCGAATCGGAGAAGCGAAATGACGCGGGCTGGTGAAAGCTTTCGGAAAGCCAGTCAGCCGGTTCACATCCTTTCGATGAAAGCAAAAATGAACATCAGGACGTTTAATACTCGTACAATATATGAACACTTAACATGTTTGTGTTCTTTAAGTTTTAATTTTTGATGTCACTATACTTCCGAATTTACGTTTCCAATAGAGTTATATTAGGAAGCATAACTCACTAACGTAGGTGTACTCACCTATCTCCCATACTTTGGATGAACGTTGCTGAAGAATCCTAAACTTGGACAGAGAAGTTATTCATCACTTGTTTATTGTCAGTGGGCTTTTTCGACCACTACTACCTTTTAGTGTTATCTTGCTTTGCAGGAAGATTTAAACTTGTTAAGTGATTGGTGTAAGCACTGGGCCTTGGAGATTAACTTAAGCAAGAGTGTATTTATGCATGTATCTCATAGCCACGTGCACAATTACTCAATGAATGGCATTACTCTCCCAGTGGTCACTGAGTACAAGGACTTGGGAGTGGTTGTGCAGCATGACTTGAAAACAGCAACAAACTGTAGAGCTGCAGCCACTAAGGGTTTTCGAATATTATGGGCCATACGCAAAACTTTTGCGAACTTTGACGATGAGATATTTCGCATATCATATACGACTTTTATCAGACCTCATTTGGAATATGGGATCCAGGCAGCGAGCCCATGCTTCAAATACGAAATAGACTTATTAGAAAGGGTTCAAAGAGTAGGAACTAAGCTAATAAAGGGTTTCTCAACCCTTTTATATGAGGAGAAGTTAAGTCGGCTGGGTTTATTTCCACTGTCATACAGACCACTTAGGGGAGACCTAATACCGTATCCTAAGAAATGATTTTGGAGCTAATTTATCTAATTTATTTCTTCCTACTAGCACCAACCAATTGCGACGAAATCACCTCAAGGTTCAAAAACCACGGTCGAATCGTCTGCATCTGGAGATCCGTTTTTCGCATCTAATTGTGAACCATTAGAACTCCCTATCGAACACGTCGTATCAGCGCCATCCGTTGATTCATTGGATCCCCTGTATGCAAACAATCGGAAGGATTAACACAGGAATATAGCCTACTATCCTCAATAAATTGTAAACTGTAAACCGATACTATTTTATTGTTATAACCTCGCGTAACCGGTGAAGAGGGAAGGTTGAGGGTGGTGCTAGTGAACCCATCTCGTAAAGGATAACACTAACGGTACTGAAACTTCAAAGCTCAAGATTTAAAGCCTTATGTTCCGCTTGGAAGGCAAAGGAATAAGAAAATCTCTGAGTGTAACTGACTGACTGAGTCTCAACGTAAAGTTCGCCCAGAAGTAAAGCAGTTTAAATTGTCACACTCCATATAGCACACAGTGATACAGAAAAGAGTGAAAATAAATTCAGAAGAACTGTAATAAACAGAAATCTACCTGAGAACGAATAGTAATGTGGGAAAAATGTGACGACTTAACAGACCTAGGAAATTACAAATAGTGAATGAAGCTGCCCCATTGAGAACGATTTCGAGCCATATCACCAACAGTTTCCAACCACTGGTTCTTAGCATCCCGAGGACTCCAACTACACTTTCCCTGCATAGTTCTAATCTGCTGGAGGAACATCATAGATTCATGCTAGGTTTTGGTTTGACGATCCATAACTATTTCCTAACCAGACTGTGTATCAGCTGATTTTGTTCGTTGAGGAGAGTGGTGGTGTGGCACGTCCAAGCGGTTCAAATCGATTTAGCTCCATAACCTGATCGATTGACTTCCTTTCCTTATCTAATACTTTACGCCTAACCTCAGCATAGCTTACCAAATTATGCCACTTAGCACCAGAGATTGAACGCAAACACTGATGGTCAGAAACAGCCAGCCCTTTCGTATCTTCCACTTTCAACGTCCATAGAGAACAATAGGACAAACTGCTGCACAGCATACATGTCCTATGATCAATAGCCGGATATCACGTCTCTGAGAGAGATGACGTAAGTTGGCAAGTATCACATGTCTGTTGTATTCGTGATGATGTGTAAGAAAACAGCTCATTGGAGCTGATGCAAGTTCCCAAATGAGTGAAGTGTTCAACACAACCACTTCACTCCCTATCTTTAAAATGGGAGTCGGTTTAGATCAGTTCTGCAGCATCATCTTATATCTGACAGAAGCGAATCGCATGCCAAACATTCGAAGATTGCTGCTCAAGGTGGTGTTCAGGAAACTGCATCATGTCAGCATCACTTAAGAGAACATTATTTTATTATCACTCTATTACTGTTTATTAATAACATTGCGTTTCATACAGACTTGATGTAAAAACACTTTATCGTCTTTCCACTAGTTCCTGTCCATTCTGCACAATCTTATTGAATAGTCATTGTCTCACACTTATTACGTCACGTCAACTTCTGCCTCTCTTTTAACTTCCAATTAGTCACCCCTTCTAGGTTACACCTAACATTACGTAGTTCGTTTTTCGAGGATAATTTTGCCAGTATCTGATTGCTCTTATGATTTCTTCGTTAAATATAATTACGATCGTACAGCCTATGAAAATCAGTCCTCAAAAAGAAAGTTTTCTTCGCTGTTTACGTCTTTTTCTTAGAACAGTATTATCTGGATGCTCTAAGTCGAGACTCTTCTCTGCCAACAAGCCGGATAGGAGCATCACCATTGGTACAACTATGATAAAATCAAACAAAAGTAGAGACAATCGGCATTTCTGATGGACACCGCTAGTTGTTGACACTTCAGATGACAACTCGCTACAAGCTCTTAGGTGGCTACGTGAGTTTGAGTATTGTGCCTTGATTCGTGCGATGCACTCTAAAGACACCCTCTATAATACAACGCCTCTCGGTGGACGTAATCTATTGCAGCTTTTTGATCAAGAAATACTGCAAGTTTTCGAAGCCAGTAAGTACGCATGTGATCCGGAATATTTCAAAGAGTGAAGTCCAAGCCTAAAACCTGCTTGGTTTTCTTGGGTTTGTCTCTACTGACCACCTCCTTAGTTTGCGTATGACTATGGAACCAAGAACTTTAGATTTTGTTAGTCTAGCTATTTCCTTGTGATAGTAACAAGAAAACTTGTCTCCCTTTTTATAATCTGAGACAGTCAATGGCTTACATGAGTCAAACGAGACCTCTGACTGCCATACATCAACAACCTAGACAACAGTTCGCCACCACCGCTCTTGAACAGCCCGACGGTCATTCCATCATGTCCCTGTGCCCTACCTCCTTATATATTATAGACAGATTCAATAACTTCTGTTGAAGTTTGAGGACAGTTGAGGCAGTGTTGAGTGAGGGGCGAATTCACCGCGGCTGTAGGTCAGGAAAATTGCTTCTCCAGCTTCCCAAGTCCCACTGTTGTCCGACGTTATTCCGATCATCATTTCCATTTCACAACCTGTTACCCAAATGAGCCAAAGTAGTTGTCTGGTGTTCCTTCACTTTTGAACTTTATCACAATCAGTAATCATTGCAAAGGACTTCGGTCAGACTGCATTAACGATTTTCAAGAAGACATATGGAATCCTCAAGAGTAGCACCCAAGGGATGTAAAGCGTAATGGCAACCACCCATGTATTACCCATGCCGAAATGAAGATTTCGAAGGCTTCCCTGGGCTTTCCGTTTTGAATCACTTGTCATGTGGTCTCATCATATAGCTGCTGAGTGAGGTCTATAAAAGTTCGGGGTACTCCGTAGTGGTGACTGACTGACTGCTTTCAGCACAGAACTTTGCACAGATGTGCAGCAGTTCGAGTTGTCACACTTCATGTAGCACACAAAGCAGGAGAATAGAGTAAGGAGAGATTCAAAAGAGAGATAATAAACAGATATGAGGCGAAAGAATAGTTATATGGAAAAACAGTAGAGTGAATGCATCTGCGCCAGCCACTGACAACGTTTCTGAGCCATATCACCAATTGTCTCCAGCCATTGGTTTTTACCATCCCGAAGACCCCAACCAGGAAGTTTGCACCTTCCTAAATGGCTAGCTTAAACTGACTTGTGGATTTCATTGACTAGTGCCATGTTTCGGTTTGACCACCATTGGCTCTTTTTCAGGTTGATGTTATGTCAGCTAACATTGCCCATTGAGGAAGACGATGTTTAGGCATGCTTAGCACAATGTCCTAACCATCTCAATCGGCGTAACTTCACAACTTCGTCGATCGATTTCCTCTCTTTACGTAGCACTCAACCGATGCTTAACCTCAATATTATTCACTTTGTTGTGCCACTTAACGTGGGACATAGAACGCAGGCACCTGTGATCAATGACAACCAGCCTTTTCATGTCTTCCACTTCCATGACCATGTCTCAGTCATAATGGAGGACGGAACGGACTGTTGAGCAGTACACACTCCCTCTGTTCGATAGACAGCCGGATATCACGTCTCCGCCAGAGATGGCATAAGTTGGTATATGTCAAACGAGCCTTCTGTATCCGTGTTGAGGTTTCGTCAGCTATCAATCTGTTGGGTCTGATGCAACTTCCCAAATAAGTGAAGTGTTCAACACGTTCTGCCACTTCACTCCCTATTTCTACGCTAGGAGTCAATGTAATCCTGTAGCATCAATTTACATTTGACGGGAGTGAATCACATGCCAAACATTCACATATTGTAGTTCAATGTGTTCAGAAGACTCTGCATTTTTTTCAGCGTCTTCACCCAGGTGGAAGGACTATATCATCTGCATATTCTAAGTCAACGAGATTATCCCCTGGTAACTAGTCAATCCCTGAGTCGTCGAAGTTAGCTAGAGTTAAGTCCATTAGTATATCTATGATAAAATTAAACAGAAATGGGGATAGTGGGCATCCCTGATGGACACCACTGGTTGTCATCACTTCAGATGACAACTCCCCGTGGGCTCTCACCTGGCTGCATGAGTTCGAGTAGAGTGAGTGGCTTGATCAGTGCAATGTATTTTCTCGGCATTCTCTTCACAGTCAAACATCGCCAGAGTACCTCACGGTCGACGGAATCGAATTCGTTTTCAGGTCAAGAAATATGACGACTGTTGGACGCCGGTAAGAATGCCTATGTTCCAGAATCTGTCGAAGGGTGATATGAATATGGTCAATACACCCTCTTCCTGGTCTGAAGCCTGCCTGGTTCTCTCGTGTTTGTTCCTCATGTGGACCACTTAGTCTACGCATGATTATTGAGCTTAGAACTTTAGATACCACATTAGTCAAGCTAATCCCCCTGTGATTATCACAGGAAGACTTGTCTCCCTTCTTGTATATGGGGATAATCAATGACTTACACTAACCCAACAGGACTTCCTCTGATTCCCAGACGCTGCCTAGTACCTTAGTTAACGCAGACAGTAAACTGTCTCCACCGTACTTAAATAACTCTGGAGTCATTCCATCGGCTCCTGCTGCTTTGCCTCGTTTCAGACCATTGACAGCCTTAGTAACTTCAGTTAAGGACGAAGGACCCGTACCTATATCCAATTCAGGGAGGTGTTGGATGATCGACAAGTTGGGTTTGGATGTAGGCCAATTAAACTGCTCCTCAAAGTGTTATTTGCAACGTCCTAGTCGTCTAACCTGGGAGCTAATTATGGTGCCATTTTTCTAAGAGATTGTTTCACTGGTCATTTGCCTTTTGCCACCTGTTTCTCGTATAAGTCGAAATAGTTGTCTGATGTCACCTATCGCCGATGTCTTTTCCATCCCTTTCACTTTCGTCACCCACCACCGTTCACTGTCATTGCAAAGACTTCCTGTTAGTTTGCGTTTGAGTAGCTTTCGCTCTTCATCATATTCAGAGCTCGCCGGAATCAGTGTTGTTGCGTCAGTCATTTCGAACGAGGTAGTAGAAATCCACTGGCTCTTACTAACTTTTGGTTTTAGATTACTAACATCCTTTACAGCTGTGTCTAGGGTTAACCGTATATTGTGCCAGTCTTCCTCAGTAGGAGCCGTGCTGTCGACCTGAGATACTCGTTTCGCCAGCTCTTTCTTAAATTGGGACTAAGTGTCTTGATCTATTTGGGGATGTATATGCTTGGCTTCCAACAACGTCTTTTTAATTCTAAGCTTTAATATGCGCGAACCGGGGCGTGATCAGTTCATACACATGTGTTGCAGAAAAACTTCTCCTGATACCCTATCGCTATGTGGTCTATCTTAGTCCAACGTTGATTTGGTGATGGAGATCGCCATGTTAGGCAATGTCTGTCTTTGTGCCTAAGGTTAGTGCTGACTAGGAAGAGATTCTTTGAAAAAAACTGTATAAAACATTCACCGTTGTCGCTTTGTCGGTAGGCAGCTCAGTTAGTTCCACCTATATATTTCTTAGTCTGGCATAACTTCTCTACTTGGACATCAAAGTCGCCTGCCAAAATAACTATGTCTAAGCGTTTTTCTTTTCGCAGTAAACTAGAAAATGTTTGATAAGAAATCATCCTTTAATTCATCCAAACTGCAGTCAGTTGTAGCCTAAGCGGAGACTATAAAACGACAACGACGGGAAACGCAGTACTTCCTTCTTCCAACGAGCTCGTTCAGACGGATCGCACACATACTATCTAGTGGGATCCAGTAAAAAAGGGATTTTTCTATCCTATCACTCAATGCTACCCAAACACCTGCGAGTCCTCGAGAACTAGCTGAGGAGTCTCCTGACACCCTTAAGGTGGATTTTGCAGATTGACTTTGTTGACTGGATGGGATTAAGTGAACAAACACACTTAGGTCCTGTATGCGTGTCTCTGAAACACAACATACATCCATGGCTCGAGTGGCAGGGTTTTGGCTAATGATGCCTGCTGGCAGATTTGGAAGAGGGTCCTGACGTCAATTGCTCCAATGGGAAGTTGGCAGCGTGGCTTTATGAGGCTATCGGGTGTGTATTTCTGGCTCAACGTTATTTGTGTTCACATAATGAAATGAAGATTACTGACTAGTCTGCAGAATAGTGCTGACAGTGGCAGGGAAGCAATATGATGAGGGTGACAGGAATGAAGGAGAATAATGATCAGGAGAGCTTTGTGTACTTTTGGAGGTGTGTGAGTTGTTGTTACTTCCCCGCTGCTCACACTGTGTGACCGCAGAGCCCAGGGCACAACTACTTGAGGCCGGTTATACACGGCCTGTTCGAACTGGTTTCTTCGATTGGTTCCGTACTAGTAACTTACCGTCGGTTACGGACCACTAAAGGGTAAGTTGAGATGCACAGTTTCGGAGTTAGCCCTCTGTCCAGAGTGAAGAGACAGCATAGCTGGCTGGTATGCTGGTCATCTGAGGGCAACACCTTACTGCTGGTACATTCGTATTCCCCAGAAGTACGACTTCTTCCACAGAACCCTAGCATAGTGTAAAAAATCTTGCACTATGCCAGTAATTGCTTTTAGTCTGATCGCTATCCTAACAATCTTTCTGGCATGGTAGGACCTGGAGGAGCAATAGTTTCAGCCAGTGTATCTTGATGGGTCATTATTATTATTATAATTGTTCCCTTGGATTCCTAGTAGAACATAGGGCTTCAACTGCGCGCCTCCACTTGCTTCTGTCTTGTGCTGTACTTTTCACTTGCATCCATGTTAGTGCATACTGTTTCAGCTCCTCTTCACACGATCTCCTCCAGGTCACCCTTGGACGTCCCACTAGCCGCTTCCGTTTCCGGTTTCACTCGAGCTGTGGCCTGACGCGCGATGTGACCCAACGGCCTCCTCAGCGAGTGTCCGATCCATCTCCACTTTCTCCTGCATATTTGTTGAGCGATTGGTTCCTGTTTCGTTTGTTCCCATAGTTTCTTGTTGGTGATTCTTTCCGGCGGCCATCTGATCTTCAGTATAGAACGAATACAGCTGTTGATAAAGATCTGCAACAGGCTGTTGGAAATATTCTTTGTGACCCGCCAAGTTTCTGGTCCGTATAGCAAAACTAACTTGACGTTTGTATTGAAAATTCGAATTTTGTTGTCGATGCTGAGTGACGAAAATGAGTGACGAAGATTTCCAGACTGGTTTCAGGTTGATGAACGTGTTTCTCGCCTTCCCGATTCTCGATTTGACATCCTCGTTCGTTCCTCCTGTAGTTGAGACAATGCTCCCTAGATAAGTGAATGAAGTAACCTCTTTCAAATCCCTCTCGTTGATGGTGATTGGCGCTGGATGTTGCTGCTGCTGCTGTTGTTGTTGGTTGGTTGGTTATTTTCATAACCTCCGTCTTGTCTATGTTCACCTGGAGTCCTTCCTGTCTTTGCTGCTTCGTAGACCAGTTTGTCGGTTTTCGCTTGTAAGTCTTCGATTTTGTGTGACATCAAACATAAATCATCCGCGAAATCTGGGTCTTCTAGGTTCTTCACGTCGGTCCAGGATATCCCTGTCTTCTCGTTTCCCACTGTCTGACGCATAATCCAGTCCACCACAATTAGGAATATCATCGTTGGTGATAATAAGCACCCTTGTCTGACCCCTGTGTTTACTCCAAACGCCTCGCTGAGTTTTCCGTTGTGGATCACTTGACATGTGCCATTGTCGTACAGCTGTTGAATAAGGTTGATGAATATTTGGGGTACGCCGTAGTACTCGAGTAGTTTCCAAATTACTTCGCGGTCAACGCTGTCGAAGGCCTTCTCAAAGTCTATGAAGGGAGTTGAGGTAGAGGTTTGATTGCCATTCCATGCTTTTTTCGATGATGATGCGTAGAGTTGCAATTTGGTCAGAACATGATTTGCCTTTCCTGAATCCAGCTTGTTCTGGTCGGAGTTCTGTATCCAGTGCGTCCTTGATTCTCTCCAGGATGATGCGACTCAGGATTTTACTTGGCGTCGACAGGAGCATGATTCCTCGCCGGTTCTCGCAGAGTCCTAGGTCACCCTCCTTTGGTAGTTTCACGAGGTAACCTTTGCTCCTGTCAGTAGGCACCACTCCCTCCTCCCAGGCCTTTTGCAATAATGGAGTCAGCATATCTGCTGTCGTTTCTGGGTTCGCTTTCATTGCTTCAGGGGGTATTCCATCTGGTCCAGCTGCTTTTCCAGCTTTCAGAAGCTTGATTGCATTCAAGACTTCAGCTTTCGTTGGAGGATTGGTGTCAACTTGTAGTTGTGTACGTGCTGTTGTTGGTATTTCTGGACGGGTTGTAGGTGGTGGTCGGTTCAAGAGTCTTTTGAAGTGGTCCACTCATTGTTTAGTCTGTCTTTCTTCCTTGGTAATTGGGTTCCCTTGGCTGTCTTTTATAGGTTTCACTTGTGTTGATCTCTTTCTGGATAGAGACTTGGTTATCTGATGTATTCTCCTCAGGTCCCTTTTGCCTGCTTCCTTCTCAGCTTCAGTGGCCAGATTGTCGTGGAATCGTCTTTTGTCCTTCCTGGCACTCTTCTTCACTTCTTTGTCCAGTGCTGTGTAAGTTGAGCCAAGCGTCTCTTTCTCTTGTCCGTCTCTGCATTGAATCCTTTTCTCTCTCACCATTCTCCTCTCCTCTATTAGCTTCCAAGTGTCAGTTGAGAGCCATTCCTTATTTTGTCTCTTCTTTCTTCCTAAAACCGTTGAACACGTTTCGTTGAAAATCACCTTCAGAGAGTTCCAATGGTCTTGCACGCATGATTCCTCAGTGATGGCACGTAGTGTTTCCTGCTTTGCTTTGACAGTTGCAGTGAAAGTGTCCTTTGTGGTTCTGTCCTTCAGTTTTTGAGTGTTGAACTTACATTGTGGCCTATCCCCAGCTATCCTCGAGGCTTTCAGCTTCACCTTGAAAGTCCCTTGTACTAGATAGTGGTCTGAACCCAAATCTGCTCCACTCCTCGATCTTGTGTCCAGTAGGCTCCGTCTCCACTTCCTTGAGATTGAAATGAAGTCTATCTGGTTCTTGGTGTGTCCATCTGGTGAAATCCATGTCGACTTGTGTATATCCTTGTGTTTGAGCACACTGCCACCAATCACCAAATCATTGAAGGCGCAGAAGTCTGAGGAGAGTTCACCATTGTCATTCATTTCACCGAGGGCCTCGCGACCCATGATGAGTTCTCTTCCTGTATTGTCTCCACCCAGCTTCGCAATCATATCATCCATCAGGATTTTGATATCGCCATTTGGGACGTTGTCCATTACTGCTTGCAGTTGTCTGTAGAAGGCCTCCTTCTTCTCTTGTTCTGAGACGTTTGTAGGCGCATAGCATTGAATGATTGTAACCTTCCTTCTTTTTGAGTTGAACCTGGCTGTCATTATCCTGGAGGAGATTGGTTCCCACTGCATAAGAGCTTTAGCTGCTGTTGGTGACATCATGATGGCTACTCACTCGGTGTGGTCGTGATTGTCCTCTGGGTGACCGGAGTAGATTATTGTCTCTCCAGTTGGCAGTTGGCTCCTTCCACATCCGTTGCATCTGCTCTCGCAGATTCCCAATACTTCTATTTTATATCTTCTCATTTCTGCGGCTACCTGGTCAGCCCTTCCAACTTCGTAAATTGTACGAATATTCCACGTCCCCATCCTTATTTTTGCTTTCATCGAAAGAAGGCACATCGGCTGACTGGCTTCCCGAAGGCTTTCACCAGCCTGTGTCATTTCACTTCCCCGATTCCAGCGAAAAATAAGGTTATTGTTTTATATTTTTAGAATTTCTAATATATTTGTGCGTTGAAGTTTCTGTAGCGATTTGGTTAAGTTTTGGGGGTGGAGTTGCTAGCACCACATCTCAACCCTCCCTCTTTATCCGGGCTTGGGACCGGCTAGAAAACTAGTGAGCTAGTAATCTAGGCGAAGTTTGATGGGTCATTGCGATATGCAATCCCGACCACCACGTTAAGGTAGCAGCTATCGGTTGGGTGACTCAGTTTCCAAACTGCATCGCTGTCGGCGCTATTGAAGGCCTCCTCAAAGCCGATGAGGTTGAGGATGGCAGTTGACTGTTGTTCTATGCTCTGTTCGATGATGATGCAGAAGTCTTCTAACAACCCGATCCATCGATATCCTAATTCCAGGCTACATGTTTGCGTCCATCTATGATTTGATATTGGAGGTGACTAGGTTAGAAAATGTCTCTCTGTTACTTTGAAGTCAGTGTTGGAGGGGCAGATAATTGTGTGAATAGAATAGTAGAAGACGGTCACCGTTGTCGGTTTGTCGGCATGGGACTGCATATTCTATTTATGACTAGCAAAGCTTTCCAAGTTAAACATTAAAATCGCCTACCAAGGTGACTAAATCTGAGGGTTTTGCTTCTGCCAGCAAATACAGACAGTGTTTGATAGGTCTCATCCTCTACTTCATCAGAACTGGAGTCGATTGAGGAGTAAGCAGAGATTATGAAAAGATATCGACAAATATCACAGTCTTCCGTTTTTCTAACAGATTAGTTCAACAAAAAAGCACACATGTTTATCCAGTGGGATCACGAAAAGTGCCCTGTGAATACGTTTTCATTAGGTTAAACCTGTCTCATATATCTTGATTCCACAGGGTTTAACTCAATTCGTTGACTGTTTAGACTTGTGTGTGGACAGTGAGTCCTGAAACGCATGCTTGTTATAAATGTCTACTTGTTAGTCCCAGTTGGTGTTCTTGATTTAGCAGTTCAAATGCACTTAATGAGCTAAGAAATGAATCAGATTTTTGAAGTGAGATATATTAATTTAGTAGGAAGATGAAGGCTGCTTATTTAATAATCTCAGTGTTTATACAATAGATGCCCTGTCTTATAATATATTATCACCGCAGATTTCCACGGATGTCTGCTGTACGATAGTCTCGATCGATCTAGTCTATGTGATTATTTTTATTCGTAGGGGTTTTGATGCTATTACCGGTGCAATTTCGAAAAGGAACTTAGCTGCCTATGAGCTGGTAATAGCTACCGCTTATTTCGTCTTTGAAGTTCATTTGAGTTGTATTAAACTCAGTATAATAGTCTTATTGCTATTATTATTCCCATGAGTTCTGAGTGGAAGGTAGGGCTTCAGAAGCACTTCTACATCTCACTATATTCTCTGAAACACTTTTTAGCTGGCTTCCTAGTTGACCATAAGCCTTCATTTCCTCCCTAGATGGTCTTCTACACGTTATCCTTGGACACCCAAATCATTGAGTTCCACTCGAGAGTCTGGCAAGCCGTATTACTCAATAGTCTCCTAAGAGTATGTCCAGTTCATCTAGACTTTCTTCTGCATGTTTGTTGGGCTGTGGGTCCCTGGTTGGTTCGTGGTCAGAGTCCCTCGTCGCTTATCCTTTCTGGCCATCTGATCTTCGGTATCGAGCTTCGGCAGCTGTTGATAAAAGTCTGCAGAAGGCTGTTGGAAATGCTTTTGATGATGCTGGTATCAAGTCTCTGAACCATTGATTTGATATTAGTGCTGAAAATCCGAATCTTGTCCCTCATACTCAGAGCAGCAGAATTCCACACGGATTTCAGATTAATGAAGGTCAGTCTTGCTTTCACAGCCCTGGCTGGCTCAGACATCCTCATTCGTGCAGCCTGTAGCTGTAACGATGCTGCCTAAGAAGACAAAAGAGATGGCTTTTTGGATTCCTTCTGCTGATGGTAACTGATGCTTGTTCTGGATCTCCTCAATAATGATGTTGTTGTTGATGGTGGTGGTGAAGTATCTCCGTCCCCTCTGTCTTTTCTATGCTCAACTGAAGTTCTCTGTCCACTACCTCTTCTGCCAACTTGCTGGTTTTTGTCTGTTTATCTTCGAGTTTGTGAGATATTTGACATAAATCATCCGCGGGAAACTTACGGAGTCCTTCGAAGTGAGGACAGGAGTAAGACAAGCTGGCTGCCTACTATCGCCAATGATTTTCCTGATTGCAGTAGACTGGATAATGCGACAAACAGCGGGCAACGAGGAAACAGTCATTAAATGGACCCACACAGAAAACTTGGAGGATCTGGATGTCGGCGATGATGTATGTCTGATTTCCCACAAACTGGAAGATATGCAGGCGAAAAGCAACAAGTTGGCAGAGGAAGCATCCGGAGAAGATAGGACTTCATGTGAACATAGAGAAAACAGAGATGATGAAGATTTCTGGACAAGAACAACAACAACAACAGACAACAATCAGCATAAATGGGAGGAATCTAAAAGAAACAACCTCTTTTACCTACTTGAGAAGCATCGTCTCAATTACAGGCGGAACTGACGAAGATATCAAAGCAAGAATCGGAAAAGCAAGACAAGCTTTCACTACTCTCAAGTCTGTGTGGAGGTCAACAGCACTCAGCTTAAAAAATAAGATCCGGATTTTCAACTCCAATGTGAAGTCAGTCAGTGCTACTATACGGATCAGAGACTTGCACTGCACGTAATAAAGAGCACCTCAAACAAACTACAGACCTTCATTAACAGCTAGTTGTCCTCGCTCAATACTCAAGATCAGATGGCTGGCCAGAAAAGATCAGCAACAGGGATCTCTGGCAATGAACGAACCAACCAGGAACCGATTGTGCGAAAATCTGCAGGAAGAAATGGAGATGGATTGGCCATACTCTGAGGAAACCATCAAGTGACATCACTAGACAAGCCATTGCTCGAGTGGAACGCGAAAGGGAATCGGCGAGTTGGTCGTCAGTGCAAGGGTGACTTGAAGGAAGTCATGTGAAGAGGATATGAAAACGTGTGGGCAGACTTGGAGCCAGGTGAAGACTCTAGCAGAGAACCGAACGCAATGGAGACGCACGGCTGAAGCCCTATGTTCCTCCAGGAATTAAAGGAAACAACAATAATAACAATACATCCGCGAAGTTCGGATCTTCCAGTGTCTTTTCGTTGGTCCAATGTGTGCACATCATCTCATTTCCCATAGCTTGTCACGTGATTCGGACTGCTGTCATCAGGGATATCGACACTGGTAGTACTCAGTCTTTTTTTACTCATATCTTCAATATTTTCCTTATTTGCTTTGCGATGTGCTTGTTTTGGCACTATTTGTTTATTCCGATTTTTCCTGTCGGTGTTTTCTTTTCAGAATAGCTTGGATTGGATTCATTTCCTTTCTCCTCTACTTTCTGTGTAAATGGAGCGTGGACATATGATCTCTTCCGTGGTCCAGTTATCAATACTCTCTGAGATATTTTATCTGAAATTTTTGCTTTCGCGTGTTGCTCTCAGTAATATTATGTAACTTACGTATGCTTTTCAGCAGATTTTTGTCAACAGGTATTTGGTGATATTTCCATTCGAGTCACAATGGTTGTTCTATTCAACAGTCCTTTGAAATGACCATCCATTTGTTTTCTTTGTTTCTTCTCTGTGGTAATTAGTTCCCCTTCACCATCTTTTAATGTTTGCATCCCTGTTGATCTGTTCCTGTATAGCGACCTGGTTATCTGATATAATGTTCTGGGCTCTGTTTTACTCATGGCTTTTTCTGCTTCAGTTCCCAGTGTGCCATAGAATCGTCTTTTATCTTTCCTAGTATGCTTCCTCACTCCCTTGTTCAGTGCTCTACAGATTGAACTCAGCTTCCTTTATGCATCTTCTCACCGGTTCATCTTCTGTCCCACCATCCCTATCTCTTCACTAGTTTCCAGATATTCTAGAGAGACACCCCTTCTCCTGCTTATTTTTTTCTTAGGACGGCTATTCGGGTATCCTTCCACATCACCTTCAGAGATTCCTGGTGTCTATACACTCAGGTTTCCTCTGTCAATTCGCTAATTGTCTTCGACATTCCTCGGATGACTGTAGTGAATGTGCACTGTTTAGTTTTGTTCTTCATTCTCTGGGTGTTGAATATGGATTGTGATCTATCTCCAGTTGCTTTGAAGGCTGTCAGCTTGACCTCGAGGGTCCCTTGTACAAGATAGTGGTCTGAGCCGACATCTGCTACTCTTCTCGATTTTGTGTCCAACAGGCTTCGCCTCCATTGCCCTAAAATTGAAACGAAGTCAATCTGATTTGTAGTGTCTCCATGTGGTGAAACGCACGTCGCCTTGTGTATATCCTTGTGCCTCTATCACCAAATCATGAGAGGCGCAGAATTCTGTGTAGAGTTCTCCGTCCTCGTTTATTTCTTTTCGTGTGTTGCCTGCTCCTAGTTAGGACTGCATTCATACCAACCATGTGGATTTTGATGTCGCGATTATCGGTCTTGTCCACTACTGTTTGCAGTTTTCTGTTGAAGTTTTCCTTCTTCCCTTGTTCCACGTCGTTTGTAGTTACTCAGCGCTGTAGCATTACAGGTGAGCTATCACTTTTGGATATTTTATGTTTTTACGGTCAACTAACGTAAATTGTGCTAGTGTTTTGTGCTCCCCCACTCTAATTGACACCGTCTTACTACTCCACTCCACCTTCTCTTACATATTCGTAGCACTCCTATGCCCGATCTCCTCATTTCTTTTGCAATTTCAGTAGGCTTCCAAGATTCGGACATCATGCCGACACTCCATGTCCCTATGCCTATTTCTTCAACGCATTGACATTACTGTGACTTCGCCTAGTTAACTAGCTTGCTAGTTTTCTAGCTGGTCCCAAGCCCGGGTGAAGAGGGAGCCTTTGGCGTGGGGCTAGCAACCCCACACCGATAGAGAAAATTCAATGCACAGAAAACTTATTAAAAATGCAAAAACTTCAAATGACAATCTTGTTATTCGCTCGAATTGGAGAAGCGAAATTGCGCGGGCTGGTGAAAGCTTTCGGAAAGCCAGTCAGCCGGTCCGCATCCTTTCGATGAAAGCAAATACCTGTACAATATATGAAACTGGAAGGCTTTCCAGGTTGCAGAAGAAATGACTTAGGAGTGCTATTAATCTGGGATATTAGGTGGAATGGTTGTGGACCACTGGAATTGTCAACTGTTGAAAAAATTTATTTTTCGCAGGAATCGAAGAGGCACAATGACACTGTGGGTTGTAGAAAGCCTTCGAAAAGCCATTCAGCCTATGTGTATTCTCTCGATGAAAGCAAAAGTAAGAATGGAGACGTGGAATGTACGAACAATGTACGACGCTGTGAAGGCTTTCCAGGTTGCTGAAGAAATAAGAGGATGTGGAATAGAAGCGCTTGGAATCTGCGAGAGTTGGTGGAATAGATGTCGACTATTGACATTGTTAACTGGTGAGTCGATAATCTACTCCGCTCACCCAGAAGACAACCACGAGCCCACTGAGGCAGTGAGTGGCTATAATGATGTCACCAATGGCAGCTAAAACTGTAATGCAGTGGGAACCAATCACCTCCAGCATTGTGAAAGCAAGATTCAACCCAAAAGGAAGGAAGGTCACAATTTTCCAATACTACGCATAGCGCTACAAACAACGCAGAACAAGAGAAGGAAGAATTTTACACACAACTACAATCAGTAGTAGACTACATCCCAAATTGTGACATCAAAATCCTCATGGGCGATATGAATGCAAGCCAAACTGGGAGCAGATAATACAGGAAGAGAACTCATCATGGGTCGAGATGCCCTCACTCAGAGAAATGAATGAGAATGGAGAATTATTCGCGGACTTCTGCTCTTCCAGCGATTTGGTTATTGGAGGTAGCGTGTACAAACACAAGGATACACACAAGACCAGAGACATGGATTCCGTCTGACAGACACACCACTAACCAGATAGATTTTATCTCAATACTGCTGAATGAAGTGGAGACGCAGCAAGCCTTCTGGACACAAAGTCGAAAAGAGGAGCAGATATGGGCTCAGAACATCATCCAGTTCATGGATGCTTCCAGGTGAAGCTGAAATCCATGAAAACAAATGGAGACAGAACACTGTAATTCAAGCTCAACATTCAGTAACTGAGGGACAAGACTACAAGGGATAACTTCACTACAGATCAGATCAGAGCAAAGTCGGAGACACCACGTGGTATCACTGGGGAAACCTGCGTGGAAGACCATTGGAACTAACTGTCTGAGGGTGATACTCAAGGAAACGTGTACAACTGTTCTAGGACGAAGGAGGAGACAAGACAAGGAATGGCTCTGAACGGACACCTACCTGGAAGCTAATAGAAGAGAGGAGAGGAGAGGAGGATGGTGAAAGAGAAGATGACTCAATGCAAAGATGGACAAGAGAGGGAGAAGCTGAGTTCCCAGCAATCTACACTGCTGCACTGAATCAAGAAAGGCGTGAAGAAGAGTGCTAGGAAAGACGAAGGACAATTCTACAATACACTGTCCAGCAACTGAAGCACAGCGGGCCGACAGGCTGCAGGTAAAAGAGACCTGAGAACATTATATCAGATAACGAGGTCACTCGCTCGCTATCTGGGAAGAGATCAATCAACCCAGATGATGAGACCAATAAAAGATGTTCGAGGGAACCTGATTAGTAGGGAGGAGAAAGAAAGAAAACAATGGACTGATCACTTTGAAGCACTCTTGAATAGACCATCACCCGCAACTCGCGCAGAAATGCCACCAACAGCAGTTGGTGTAGAACTGTTAGTAGACACCAATCCACCAACAAAAGCGGAAGTCTTGAATTCAATCAAGCTACTGAAGTCCTGCCGGGAAGGCAGCAGGACCAGACGGAGTCTCTCCTTCCTCAACGAAGCACTGAAAACGGACGTAGCGAAGGCTCATGCCATTATTGAAAAAGATTTGGAAGAAAGAAGAGGTACCTAATGATTGGAGGAAAGGCTGGCTACCTTGTCAAGCTGACAAAGAATGACGACTCACGCCTCACTCTGTAGGAAGTAACTGGCGTGGTATAGCGCTCTTGTTCACGCCAAGCAAAATACTATGTCGCGTCATCCTGGAGTGACTAAAATATGCACTGGACACAAAACTCCGCCACCCACCGACCACAACGAGCTGGCTGAATTCACGAAAGGCAAATCATTTGCTGATCAAATGCCAACTCTACGCATCGTCATCACACAACAAAGCATAGAATGACAGTCAAACCTCTCTGTCTCTCTCTACCTCAACTTCCTTCATCGACTAAGGAAGGGCCTTCGACAGTCAGCGTTGACAGAGGAGTGATCTGGAAACTACTTCATTACTACGGTGGCGTGCGGTGCTCAAGTCTTTGACAACCTCACTCAGCAGCTGACTATATGACAATGCCTGCGACGTGTTAGTCAGGTGATCCACAACGGGAGACTCAGAGAGGCGTTCGAAGTGAATACAGGAGTAAGACAAACTAGCCAGTTGGCCAGCCGACCACCCAGCCTGCCTTCCTGCCTGTCTACCTGCCTATTATCACCCACGATGATATTTGTAATTGTGATGGACTGGATTATGCGTCAGACTGCGAGTTGGGAGTGAGGAGACAGGAATATGCTGGACCGCCGATGAGAAGACTCCAGAAGATGTGGATTTCGCGTGTGGATGATATTTGTCTAATGTGAAACGAAGTCGAAGGCTTGCAGACTGGCGAAAACTGGCAACCAACTGGCAGGCAGCAAAGAAACGACCCCGGGTGAGCATAGAGAAGATGGAGGTGATGAAGGTAACCAACAAACACCACCACCACCACTACCACCACCAGAACCAAAAACAGCAACAACAACAACCAGCACCAGTCACCATCAACGGGAGAGATTCGACAGAGTTCACACACTGCCTTCACTTGTCCAGCTATGCAGCATCGTTTCAACTACAGGCAGTCAGAACGGATGAAGATGTCAAAGACAGTCAGCCAACCACCTAGCTAGCCAACAAGCCAGTCAGTCGGAATCGGGAGGGAGGGTACTCACTGCTTCATCAACCTGAACCCAGTTTGGAAATCTCCTGCACTCAGCCATTTTAATCAACGAGATTCGGATTTTCAAGACAAGTGTGAAGTCTGTCAGTCAGTCAGTTACTTCTTCTGTGTGGGTCAGAAACTTGCACTGAGTGTTAGTCACGAAAAGGATTTCCAACAGGCTACTGCAGACATTTATCAACAGCAGTCTTCGCTGGCTGGTTGGCTGGCTGGCTGGTTCGCTCCATACTGAAGGTGAAATGGCTGGCCAGAGAGAATTTGTAACTTGAAAACCTGGCTGGGGACGAACCAGCCAAGAGCCGACTGCAGAAAAAGTTTGAAGGAGAAAATATAGATGGGTTGGACGTACACTGAGGAAGCCGTCGAATGACACCATGTACCAGACCCGTGAAGGGAATTCCAATGGGAGGCGACGAGTGGATCGTCGGTGCGAGGATGCCATGGAAAGGGTTGTGTGAGGAAGAGATGAGGGAGTTAGGGCAATCGTGGATCCAGCTGAAAAAGATGGTCGAAAATAGAACAAAGTGGAGATGTGTTGTTGAAGCCCTCCGTTCCACTCGGAACCCAAAGGAACAATATTAATAATAAGTGACATTTCTGTAGATATCGGATTGATTTTCAATGGATAGTCGTGAACAACCTTGCGGTAATCTTCACTCAACGTGTTCGCACTCAGTTTGTGTTTATGTCTTGACGAATATTTATCTGTTGTTAGATATTTTTTCTGAAAACTTATATATTATTTGGAGAATTTCTTGAAGGTGTATTTTCCATATTACAGTTTCGTTTTATGATCATTTTTCTACTTTAATTAGTGAGGTTTGGTTCTACACAACTGTACATCTATCTTTGTACCCTGTGTTCTCTTCGTTCAGTTTGTAGAGTTGATGCATTATCCTCCTCAATTTTTAATTTATTTTCATGGTTACATAGCGGGTTTTTCATTCAGTATGTTTTGCTAAAATATTTCTTTTTGAATTTCTCATGTAATACGCTATCTGCTTCGTAGTCTCAGACACTTAGGCTAACAATCCATTCGCTGTTATCTTTTTTAATACATATGGCTAAAATTAGACAATTCAATACTTATGAAATTGTTAATCTAAGACTACAAAGATACAGAATATTGACCAAAGCTAATAATTCGTCAAATGATACCGAATAAACAGTTTGTATTCCTATGTTTGCGTCGACGCCCTAAGAAAAGGGTTGATTGAAAGGAGCTGTAAGATGCTGTTGATAAGCTGCACTTTACCAGGCCTTAATTAAAGTAATTTACGTAGTTATCCAACAAATCAGTACTCAGCCTAACCTGTGAGTAATGACGATAAGACGCAAATTATGAAGACTTAGTTGGAAATGTGCTCAGGTTAACAGTATATTTGAGTAAATTAAAAGGTCAAGGATATCCAGAGAAAAAGATTTACAACTTATCTAACGAATATGACTGTACGTGTTGACAGCACAATAGAAAAGTGCAAAATGGCGTCTGAATGTGTACACGTCAAAACAAAATCTTAAAACATTGGAAATTGCATTACAGGTCTATAGCAGAAATGCTGATGTACTGATACAGATGCTCTGACTTTTGGTTAAACCAGGTGCAACTATTAATACTGAACAGTTGGGGTAGTGACACGCAGTTGTCATAACTGAGTTATACTTTTTTATTTTATTTTTAAAAAATTTTTATTATAGCTTGATTCCACAGAGTATTTTGGTACAAGTATGAAATTTTCAGCATGTGATATCGGTAGCTCAAGTTTAGCAGGCCGACCATAGATATCAGGTGCGCGTCGGCGGGGGATTGAACCTCGGACCATAGGCATGGTCGGCGAGAGTCCTAAACACTGTGCCACCGACGCACATACCATGAAGCACTGCTTGAATTCTATCGGCAAATATGCTAGACAACGAACGAATGGTACTGAGTGAAGTGAAAAATTAGTGGTCCAAGCGAACAATAGCATGAATGACCCTGAAGTGAAAAGCCAAAGTAGGCCAGGACAATTTATGTGATTGGTAAGAATGTTTAAGAACGTTGAACGAGAGTATTGGTGTTCATCTGTGTCTGAAATTCAGAGCTAGGAGATTAGGGTTAAGTTGAAACTAAGTTTGGGAACTATCCGGATGAAATCTCTCCTATAAATCTTGAACAATGTCTATTATTATTGATAAACTCGATTTTCTCTATACTAATTTCATTCCCACCGACGCACACCCTGATTGACTACCTAAAGATCATTCGCGCTAATTTCTTCTCAATCTTTAGTTATATCATCATTTATTAGGTACTATTCTTTATATGTCTCGTCTGACTAAATGAGACTGATCCACAATATTTTTATTCATATTTCATTGATTTATTTTCTAATGACCTGTCTGGTCTTAAAATTTACGTACCATAGTAGTTTGTTGCTACCCCTGCTCCTCACCTTTTGTGACACTCAACTTGATCAAAGTGTGTCATGACTTAACATTTTTGTTACTGGTTATTTAAAGAATAATAATAATCACTTTATTCCAAACATTAATAATTATACAGAACAGAATTCTCAGGGTTTCCATACATATTGCAACAATTTAGTTCCTTTTATAAATATGCACATACATAAAATTTAAAATAGTAATAATAATACTAATAATGAAACCAATATAAACAGAATGTTGGCAGAAACATAACGAACTATAAATAGATAATATCATAGATTATACATGTAATAACAATAATCTTTGCTTATACTTTGCAGTTCAGATTACTGATTTAAAAAGCTTATAAGTTCTTTTCTGACATCTGACCATCTCTTCACACACAAGCACACATGCTAAATATGGTGGTATGCTAGAATTTTTATATTCGATTTACTCCCTCTAACAGTGTCGTCAGTATTACAGGAATCACGAAACTAAATCAGTTCACGCAAGTCTTGTTCGCATCTGAAACCAAAGTCAACAATATAATATTTAGATGGATTTAGGTGAGACCATTTGTTAACTTCAGACAACAATTTATTCATATAAAGACAATCCAAAGCTGAAATTACTGACACAGAAATGGTAAAACCATTGGCATATTTAACGAAGTCAGCTTTGGAAGAATATGAAAGGTCATGCAAAAAGAAAGAAAAAAGGATCGGAGAGAGGATAGCTAGCGCACTGAGGCACACCAGTTTCCGTTAGCAGCGAAGTGGAGCGCTTTTCATTCAAAACCGTATGTTGTGTCTACCCGAAAAATAAGAAGACAGCCACCTTGTGACCCATGACTCAGTGTTTGCTGAAATCAGCTTGCCTCGTAAAAGTGCCCTAGGAACAAAGTCAAAAGCAGCAGTGTAGTCCAAAAAGGAAACTCGAACAAACTTCGCACCTTTATCAAGACTTGAAGCAGTGTTGTAGTGGAGTATAATGACAATATCTAATGTGCTTCCACTGCATTTGTAAGCAAACTGCTTTGGGTCATTAAAAGATTTCAAAAAAGGTTTAGGAATATGCAAAAGAAGTTCCTCCATAGTTTTCAAAAATGGAGACGTGATGGCGATTGGCCTAAACTTTAGAGCTGATCCAGAAGATGACTTTGATACAAGCACCACCTTTATTTCCTTCCAGACTACAAGTTCTGTATCCCTGTGAAATAATGCATTAAAGATTTGAGTAACCTTCTCTCTGCCTCTTAGATACATTTACGAGGTCACCACAAGTAGGTGCTCAAACCAAGGTCGAATAAAACACGTGTGGAATTTAGATTCCCTCACAGAGTGGTCAATGACTAGAACTCCTTACCTGATACAGTAGTAACAGCTCCATTGGTGAACGTTTTCAAAGAGAAACTGGATCTCTGCAGACACATTTATATATCGTGAGGATTAGCATAGGCAACAAGAGCCTTCTATCCTTATAATCTTAATCTGAGGATAACACAAACTATCAGCACACTTTTAAAGCAAAACGCTTGGTAAACCATCTGGTCCTATCCTGTGTGATGGGTTTAAGGATTTAAGAGACGAAAATAAATCCTTTTCATTTAAACCAGGAAAATGTTCATTCACGTGACTAGAAACATCAGATCCAGTCATATTAGCTTGTTGCATTATAAAAGATCCACTTCAGGCACTTACATCAGGATAAGCATCAGCTGAAATTTGTTTTCTACTTGTAAGTTTATTAAAAAGTTTCCAGATATTAGAAACGTTCTTACATGATAAAAAATTTTCATCATATATCCCATTTAGTCTTTGCATTCCAGACTTCATCAGTAAATTTATCGTTCCAACACCGGCACTGTCATTTCATTTATACAGTTTCTCTTTTTTCTTCTAAGCTTTTTAGTTGTGGAAAACAGATCCTATCGAATCTCATGAACAGTATTTTAGTATGACAGCAAATGACTAAACAGAACTTGAGATCAGAGGTGATATTAGATATTGTAACGTCTGACACTTCATCACAGAATAGGTCCCAGTCAGTTTCATGCAACATACAGCTTAGTGTTTGAATATTGTCATGCAAATTGGATTTTCTTTGTTAGGTGAACGAAGGCTCTTCTGTGTAACTTGTCATACACTTTCGGTAAAATACGGATGAGGCAATGGTCACAATTCAGCATTGGAGCTCTCCTTCGCACCACGTATATATCACAATCGTTCAAGAAAACCAGGTCTAGGGCTTTGTTCAGACGAGTAAAACAATTCAAATTAACAAAGGATGACAGTACAAGTTCGGCTTTCTCAAAAGGTATCGTTCGTTGGCCTAGGCATTTGCATTTCAGTGAGTTTTGAGTCTGAATCCCACTATAAGTTGTTTTAGCTTGTACAACGTTATAGTCTCAGAAGCATTCACAAATAATGGATGATAGCTTAATACACAAGAAACTTGTAATTGATAAGTGGGTTGCGTAAACCTTCTTACACAACTATAATGATCTGAGAAATTATTAGCGGCTTATTTGATTTCTTTTATCGTTCAGAGGATGCTGTAGATACAGAGTCCAAGTCGTTTGGATTATTGGTTATTTAGTAGTATTTCAGTCACCAGTCAACAGTCTTTATCATTACCAATGTAAATAATTTTACTTGTTAAAATATATCATTATCACTATTATTATTATTTTCAGTTTCATCTATATGGTTGTAGCCTGTATGTCAAATAGTTAAGTCACTAAAAAATAGCCTAAATAAAAATTGACAATAAAATACCACCAATCCCGTCAAGAGATTGTAAATATTAGGCAAAAGGTCTGAACCACACTGGACTACATATATAACCAACAACCAGGCAGCGACAACTTACCAGCTGTGGAAAAACTGCATGCACTGTTATCTATTTGAGTAAAGGAAGTCCTTAAAAAACAAGGACAGATTATTGGAAATCGAAATACTAGCTAGTCTGAGAAAGCGAAAGAAGGCAAAGGAATGAAGTAGCAGCATGGCAGACAACGCATGTCAAACATTTAGGTCAAAAGCAGACAATATCTTCTACTGTATCAGCAAAACCTTCTACAAAATCTGAGACTATTGATCTTGTTTTTCTTTTACTCAATTATAACTTTCGAGAGTTGATTTGTAACGATTTGATTTGTTTTTCGAGTTTTACCACAGACTGATATAAATTAGAAAACATTGAAAACCAGGAATTGCTAAACAGCTGTTTCATCCTAGTTTAGGACTCATCGGCAGTGCACACCCACTGGGTTCCGAACGCAGGACCTTTCGATTATTAGGCAAGCTCGTGTACCATTCAGCCACTGGGACCCGATTCAATGGCCAGTATATGAATTCTAAATTCAACCAATTCGTGATCACCAACCAATGTCATCGGTGGGAACTCCATCCTCACTTCCGACTGAATGGACATCACTGATCACGAATTTTTCACTAGAACTCCAGGAAACTCTGTCCTGAAGCAAGCCACTAGCTAGCATCAGCTTAATTTTCAAGAGTCGATTTGTAAGGATTTGATTTCAGCCAGAAACTGCAATCTCTTTTATTGTCTTTAAATTTTATCACTTGGAAGCTTCCTACAGACTCTACATGAAGGCATATACCAGCCTAATGTACGCAGTACTTACTGCTGTCTCCATGCTAAACAACCGTTCACAACCTTAGACATGTTTTGTATTAGATACATGATTTCTAGAGTATACCGATAAACAAAGATGGTAGGTGTTTCAGTGTCACTGTAGAAATAGTTAACCTGTTATATGACTGACTATTTACATGCAGTTAATTTTTTTTCACTAAATTTATTTTCATTTATCAGACAAACAAAACAATACGGTATACGTGTTTATTCATTTGTTTTCCGAAATTAATATTAAGCAATTGGATACACTGATGAACTAAAACAATAAAAAAAAATCGATATGAGATTACATATTTGCAAATGATGAAGTGAATAATAGTAGTAATAACAATAATAATAATAATAGTAAAAGCATATATAAGAGTAAAAGTTTCACTAAAAGAAAACAAAAAATAACACTTCTCATAACAAGAAATCCTGCTTCTATTTTTAGTGAAAGCGACCATTCACTATTATTATTATTATTGTTGTTATTGTTATTAAGTGTTATATTATGATCAGATTACTAATTTAATGGTAAAAATAGATAAACATGTAATGAAAATTGAAAAAAGTTGAAGTGATAGTGAATTGGATAGTGTGTGAGAAGAATTGCACAAATCTGTTGAACAACAGTCTTCTTCCATTGTCTCATTCTGCCAAGCATCAAATCTATGCATACAAGTTTCATTCACTTGACCGCACATCTTTTCGATATGAAACTTCACCATTCTTTCATCATATGTGAACACAGTCTTGAAAAAAAAATGAATAGCGAAAGACGAGTATAAAATATTTTACTAGGTGATTATTAGTATACTGTTTCTTTAGTTAGGTAATTTAATAATTTCCATTGTAAGATTGTTGAATACCATATGCAACAAAGAGACTGTTCTCAACGAATAATATATATATTATAAATTGTTATGATATTTCTGAAATTGATATCCCATGGGAAAATCCCATCAGTAGCTGCCACTGAGGATAATAACGACGTTAATTAAGGAGTCCACTAATCTGTTAACATACTTTTTAGATGAAATACTCTTCAAGTAGAAGTAGATTTTGAAATAATGAAGATTTGTAGTTGGGATACTGTTTTGTTCTCTGGAGTGGATAATTTGGTTTTTAAGCTATCATGATGAAGTCTTCTTGAGGTAAAGGATGTAGATTCTGTTGCAAAGAGACAATAAAAGCTTTGCAACTAAAAACTGTACACCACATATTGTGATCTGAATGATTTAGGTTTCTAAGGGGAACTGTGGTGAAATTTCACTTCAGACTGCGTAATGTGCTAATTAACTTGCAAATTGTGAATTTCATTTATGATATTACCAGTTCATCTAAGTAACAGGGCTGAGCTGAGTCAAGCCGGGTACACCGTCGACAAAAGAAATGGCAGCTTGGTGTTTAGATCAACTCGCCCTAGCTAGCGAACACTACCGGTTAGTGTTAGTGGCATTCAGCTATTCATCTCGATAGGTCAGTAGTATGTAGCGTCATGTATGTAGACTTATTTTGTTTTATTTAAAGGGACTATTACTTGAGTGTTATACTCCTGTCTACTAGTATGACAGTGCTTTCAGATATTATGTGTGGCATCTCACTGGACTGATAAATTTATACGAGTGCAATCTATTTTCATGACTATCTCTGAAGTAATAAAAGACAAAATTTTCTATAGTTGGTTTGTAAGGGTTAGTTTTGTTTTTACGAGTTGATCACGGATTGACATCAGTTAGAAAACCATTGAAAACCAAGAAGTACTAGACAGCTGTTTCATCCTAGTTTGGGAATCGTCAGTAGTACAAACCCACTGGGTTCCGAACGCATGACCTTCCGGTTATAATGCAAGCTCATATACCATTCAGCCACTGGGACCCGATTAAATGGCCAGTACATGAATTCTAAATTCTACCAATTATAAACACAATATGTGTTTATCTTATGACAAAAGTAGTATTAAATAACAGAAAGTTAGTTTTAAAAAATAATACTTCCTTTTATCTTTCATTCATTTCCCAATGCAAACTTCTATTAAAAGTGAGTATCACATGCAAGCGAAAAGCAAAAAGTTGGCAGAAGAAGCATCAAAGATAGGACTTCAGGTGAACATAGAGAAAACAGAGGTGATGAAAATTCCTGGGAAACACCACCACCAGCAACAACAACAACAACAGACAACAATCAGCATAAATGGGAGGAACCTGAAAGAAACAACCTCCTTTGTCTACCGACCTGGGGAGCATCGTTTCAACTACAGGCGGACGGAACTGACGAGGATATCAAAGCAAGAATCGGAAAAGCAAGACAGGCTTTCACTACTCTCAAGTCTGTGTGGAGGTCAACAGCACTCAGCATCAAAAATAAGATCCGGATTTTCAACTCCAATGTGAAGTCAGTGATACCTACTATACGGATCAGAGACTTGGCCAGAGCGTCATAAAGAGCATCTCAAACAAACTACAGACCTTCATTAACAGTTGTCTTCGGTCAATACTCAAGATCAGGTGGCCAGAAAAGATCAGCAACAGAGATCTCTGGCAATGAGCGAACCAACCAGGAACCGATTGTGAAACAAATCTGCAGGAAGAAATGGAGATGGATTGGCCATACTCTGAGGAAACCATCAAGTGACATCACTAGACAAGCCATTGCTCGAGTGGAACCCGAAAGGGAAGCGGCGAGTTGGTGGTCAGTGCAAGGGTGACTTGGAGGAGGTCATGCAAAGAGGAGATGAGAACGTGTGGGCAGACTTGGAGCCAGGTGAAGACTCTAGTAGAGAACCGAACGCAATGGAGACGCACGGCTGAAGCCCTACTTTCCTGTAGGAATTAAAGGATACAATAATAATAATAATCACATCCTCAGTGCTGAAGTTTCTTCATAGCCCTGAATCTGCGATTTTTTCGGACACCTAAACGAGCACCTACTTATATCCTATTGTCATAACAATCAAAATGTTTTCATAACTTGCTTCGTATACGAATTTAAACTAAAAAGAAGAAAGAACACTACTGCTTGGACTTTGCTTTCATTTTGACTGTTGATTGTACTTTCATTAGGTAGCACATGTATTTTTTCTTAACTTGGCATCATAGTTTTAGGTGCTATAGAGCCCAATGCATCATTTTTTTTCTTCAAATATTTAATTCAATGAACCCTATGGAAGTTCTTTGTAACTTGGTGGGTCACAAAGAATATTTCCAACAGGTTGCAGATCTTTATGAACAACTGTCTTCGCTCTATACTGAAGATCAAATGGCCGGAAAGAATCACCAACTAGAAACTATGGGAACAAACAAAACAAGAACCAGTTGTCCAACAGTCAAAACTGAACTCAACAATTTCACAGTAAACACATTGCCGTTTGAATTAGAACTGGGTTTTTTTCAGTACCATTATCACTTAAACCCTAAAAAACTTTAATTTAAAAAGAAATTACCAGTACATACTTACAAAATTTATTTATTAAAGACTGAAACTTCGTTTTGAGATTTAGTGATTACACGATAGATACTGACACTTTTTTTATTCTGACTGTCATCAATACACAAGTGCGTAAAACCAAAGAGTTCCCTAGTTATAAATGTTCTGAGGCGATAAGGAGTTCTACTAACAAGGTATTATGGATTAATGTTGAAAACTGTCAGTTGCAGTTAAAATATTTGGCATCAGCTGAGTAGATTTTAATTTATATCGATTTGTAGGCTGGCATCTAACAGGTATTTGTTAGGTTTTTGTTAATGTGAACTCGTTTTCTTCTATAGACAATATGCATATATAAACGGTAAAGCGATGCAGTAATTTTATAATCATTTTTAGGAAAATAGAATTATTGAATTAATAACATTTTCAGGTGTTATCTAGAAGATGGACGACGAAAGCTTCGCAATTAAATCAACCAGCCCAGAGAAAACAATTAATTCTATATCATCCACCTGAGCTACAAATCTTCTCCATTCTTTCAAAATAGAACTAATTATGTTATGGATAAGTAAATAATTTTTATTGGGATTTACTCACTGTGTGTGAATGGTGTAGTAAGAGGGAATATCAGCTATGCTTAGTGATTATTGGTCTTTAACTAATGTTTTCATTTACTGTTAATAACATTTTTGGATGCCAGCTAAGTTACATAACACAGAATTTCTATTTGTTAGGTAGTGGAAAGAGACAGTTTGTAGAAAGTACCAGGCTTCTACATGGTATACGCTGGTGAAATTCAGTAAGGCATAAGAGAGCCTTGAAGGAGCTTATATAACCACTGGCTATGGAATCAGGTCAACTCATAAGCCCGTTTGATCTGCTTTCAGAAAGCTTCTTTTCCAGTTTAAACAGCTTAATAGCAATTCGTCTTGCTATCGCAAGTGAGTGTCGAATGAATATCCCTCAATTAGTAAAAATTGACAAACCGGTTTTATAACATACAGTACTCGTCGGTGGCACAGTGGTAGATGCTCGCCAACCACACCTCATGTGGTTCGAGGTTCGATCCCCGGTCGACGCACTCCTTTACCTCGCTAAGCCAGTAATAGAACTGGTAAAGAGGGAAGGTTGGACATGAGGCTAGTAACACCATCCCGTAAAAATAAATACCACGGCTACCGAAACTTCGAAGCTCTAGCTTGAAGCCTTATGTTCCACTGGGAACGTAAAGCAATATAATAAAAATAAATAAATAATATCATTTTTTTTATTTACAGCTTGATTCCACACCGTATATTCAGTACAAGTGTGGAATTTTCAGCATGGATATCGGTAGCCCAAATTCAGGCCGACCATAGATATCGGGTGTGCGCCGGCAGAGGATCGAACCCCAGACCATGTGCATGGTCGGAGGGAGTCCTAACCACTGTGCCAACGACGCACAATTGTTCATACTACTTAGTAGTTAATTCATTCAATTTCATTCATTTTTGTCTAATATCACAATTTTCTACTAAGTTATTGAGGCTTTAGCGAGGAAACTATAAAGCTGAATTGTAAAACTTAACCAATGTTAAAAATTTTGAAATGGAGTTGTAAAGATCATACTAGAAAACAGGAAAGTTGAAGCAGCGGAAACTATTAGTACTATAACACCGGGAATTATTATGTTGAATGCTTTTATTTCTGATTCATGTGAGCTTATGTTCACCGAGGTAACTTCTGACACAACATTAACAGTTACTCGAGAAACTCAGACAAAAAAAACTATTAGAACATTCTTGTTACTCTTGGTTAGTGACATTTGCAGTGAATACGATGCTACAATATTATACAGGTAATGAAGAGAATAGGCCAGTAACTGAATTGTATCTTGCTCAAATTGTTTTTCTGGCTTATTAAACTTGATTAACTTTGTTAGTGTTGTTACTTTTGAAACAACTTTGGAGAAAACCTCTTTACAGACCTTAAAGCCACAGTAAGCAATCTAAGAGAACAATAAATCTATCATAACATTTATAATGCTAGTCGTAAGTCTTCATATTTACCTTGAATTCTTATTTTGATGGTAGATTCTCTCAATATTTTTTTGTGTTATGACCCTTGTTCAAGTTAACAATTTTGTGATAAAAAATGTCAATGTTACGTAAATAATAATCATTATTAACTGAAACCAATGACCAAGAAAAATAACCCTCAGTGCGTAGATTCCTTGGAGTAACGTAGAGTAATTTTTATTGACTGAAATATAAATACTCTTAAAATTGAAATAGCTTATTTTAAAGTATGAATATTACCTCGTTAAAACTGAATACGTTTTTAGCATATAGAAATCGAAAGATATGAGAAAAATGAAATGAATTTAAGGGGCCAGAACTGTAGGTGTATAGAAGTACAAAATATTTTATGCTGAGCTGTTCAGAAGAACCAATATATATATATATATATGTATATATATATATATAAATGCTCACAAACCAGTCTACAGACGAAAGAACTCCAGTGACCGATTTAAATAGAACCATCCTCTGTACTTTCATACCTGTGGGAACCACCATTTGCCAGGAAAATGAAATAAGCTTAACCTATGTGCAAACCCTGCACATATTGAAAAAATATTTTGTCTGTAAAGGATTAAAGTAGTTATTTAACGATTATTTTCAGTATCTCATCTTCAAGACTATAATTCACAACTGAAACACATTTCTATGTGGATTGTCCGAATAATTGAGATTACATAAGTAAATATCGATTGAATCCAACTGTTCGTCATCTGTACAGTTCTCTTGACTGACTACCATCTGATAATGATTCCAATCAACTGATTAAATGCGCTAGACTAATATTTTTCGATGTGCGAGTTAAAAAGAATATAAATACATAAGCTTTACAGCATGAACCAGTGTGAAAGGTGAATGGATGATCCTAAACTGGTTACTCGAGATTTCATATATATATTTTACTCTATCTCGTTAATAAATCAGCTAACGCATTCTGAACTTCATGAAATGCATATTCAGTCACTTGTGATGTACACAGTGAGAGTTCCCTGATAGACATTAATTTATTTAACCAATATGCATCTAATTTAACACACTTCCTTAGTTTTTGTTGTTTTCCACATCATTATGATAAAATTACTTCTTTTCCTGTCTGTGAAATTGATGTTATCTTGTTGTCAATATTATAACAAAAAAACTTCTTCAATTTAATGGATATATCACGCAGTGAAATAGTATCATTAACTGAATGAAGCATCAAACACAATTTATTCTTCATAATCATATGAGTTGTAACTGTACAACTTCGAAACTCAACGTTTATAGTTCTCTTTCCTCCTTACCATTTGTCGTGAGGGTAGTATTATTTTCTAGGTGGCCGGGGACAGATGTTGAATCATTCCTACTGCACGTATATTCAGTTGGCTAGATAAATATACCTTCAGTTATAAATCTCTCCCTCCTCCTTATATATAATCATATACCCTTGCATTCGGAGTGGAACACAGGGATTCAACAACATGTCTCCACTTTGTTCTGTTTTCACCAAAACTCTTTAATCTCAAATCTCGTTGTTTATGCTGGCTGAGTACAGGACATTTCCAAACTGGGTTCAGGTTGATGCAGGTGTGAGTATCTTGCCCTCCCGATTCCGAATGACTGACTGGCTGGTTGGCAAGCTGGCTGGCTGACTGTCTTTGACATCTTCATCTGTTCTGACTGCCTGTAGTTGAAACGATGCTGCATAGCTAGACAAGTGAAGGCAGTGTGTGAACTCTGTCAAATCTCTCCCGTTGATAATGATTGGTGCTGGTTGTTGTTGTTGCTGCTGTTGGTTCTGGTGGTGGTAGTGGTGGTGGTGGTCGTTTACCTTCATCACCTCCGTCTTCTCTATGTTCACCTGGGCTCGTTTCTTTGCTGCCTGCCTGCCTGCCTGCTTCTTCATCCAGTTGGTTGCCAGTTTTCGCCAGTCTGCAAGCCTTCGACTTCCTTTGACATTAGACACATATCATCCACACGCGAAATCCACATCTTCTGGAGTCTTCTCATCGGCGGTCCAGCGTACTCTTCTCTCCTCGCTCCCAACTCGCAGTCTGACGCATACTCCAGTCTATCACAATTAGAAATATCATTGTGAGTGATAATAGGCAGGCAGGCAGGTAGCAGGCAGGCTGGTTGGTTGACTGGCTAGTTTGTCTTACTCCTGTATTCACTTCGAACGCCTCTCTGAGTCTCCCGTTGTGGATCACCTGACTAACACGTGGCAGGCATTGTCATATAGTCAGCTTCTGAATGAGGTTGACAAAGACTTGAGCACTGCACGCCACCGTAGTATTGAAGTAGTTTGCAAATTACTTCTCTGTCAACGCTGACTGTCGAAGGCCTTTTCTTAGTCGATGAAGGAAGTTGAGGTAGAGAGAGAGATAGGTCTGACTGTCACTCTATGCTTTGTTGTGTGATGACGATGAGTAGAGTTTGCATTTGATCAGCAGATGATTTGCCTTACGTAAGTTCAGCCAGCTCGTTGTGGTCGGTGGGTGGTGGAGTTTTGTGTCCAGTGCATCTTTTATTCCCTCCAGGATGACGCGACATAGTATTTTGCTTGGCGTGGACAAGAGCGCTATTCCACGCCAGTCAGTTCTTGCAGAGTGAGGCGTGAGTCGCCATTCTTTGTCAGCATGGCGAGGTAGCCAGCCTTTCTTCCAATCAGTAGTTACCTTTCCTTCATTTCAAACATTTTTCAGTAATGGAATGAGAACATCTGCGGTAATCTCTGGGGCCATCTCCTTCCTCCTTACTGCACCAAACTTCATGGCTCACTTTTTCGCATCCTATCTATCATGACTCCATGTTGTGCTGTATATGAGTTTATTTTTAAATTTATCACTTTATAAAGGCTTACTAGTCTAGATTTTGCTGCGCTTTTGTGCCTCACTAATCTAATTCACCTCGAACTACATCTCTGATCCATGTATTTTACCTCTCAATCAATGCAGGGTATTAGATAAACCAAATGTTTCTGTTTATGGCTGTACAGGATCCTTTAATGATATAAGTATAAAACTTGGGCACTGTGGTAGAGCATAACTCCATTAGAGATAAGATTTTATTTTGATAAGTCACACACTGTTACACAGTACTATCAATTGATGACGTTCCGAGCACAAATTATTGCTCATAATCATGTCAAGCTACTCATACAACTTTTTCCTTCATTTATATACGTGTGGAAGTGACCAGATATTTGAATTAAAATCAATACAGGATAATGTATATTCAGAAATAATAATACGAGTGTTATTGATCAATTACAATCATATGGGAAGTAAGACGATTGTTTTTATAGTCATAATAAGTAACTTGTTAGAATGTTGTGATGTGGTTGAAGTGAAATAGAATTTTGAGATTATTTATTATCCTCTTCTGATTTCACTGGCGGTAATAATATCATCCATATCTCTGATAAATGCATTGAGTCATTTCTGTTGCTTGTGTTGGGTGTAGACTCAATGAAGCAGGATTCAGTAATCAACCTCTCTCTCCACCTACATAGATTACTTCTTAGAATCGTATCCTAGCCACTTCGCGATTTGATGATATGGTGAGCTAACCATGTATATGACAGGTTGAAGTAAGACATTCCCCTTATGCACTTTAGGCAGTCCATACGGTCTTGGAATAGTTGAACTGTATGGTTTTATTTGCTTATCAACCTCCGGTGTCATGAGTGAATCTTCTATCATTCTCTTCAGCAATTGTGTAAGTAGGCTTTCTGTTCTTTCGGTTGTGTCTTTCTGGTTGGATGATTCGAAGAATTTGGTGTTGTCTCATAGTATATATGTCAATTTCTGATTATAATCGGATCTATTCATTACTACAATCCCATTGTCCTTATTTTCTTGAAATTGTTTAAATTGTCTTCTGTGTTCCTTGTTCAGTAGATAACGGTGGCTTGGTCGTGTACGAATGTATTTGTAACAGCTGTCAAGAATTGAAGCTTTGAATTGATCCAGATCTTTTTCAGAAGTAGATGACAAATCGGATGTCTGTGACATTAAATTTTCAAACTGCACTTTGGTTTGTAATTCGTTGATTTTACTCGATACATGGCTATCACTATCATATTAACACTTCACTAAACCTATTTTCCTTGACAATGGGGCGGAATGAAACAAAACCCAATAAACGGTTTAATTGTGAGGGTTTTGTGTAAACACTGTTGTTTAATTGCTGATCTTATTCCATATTAGTTTGTTTATTTCTATTATTTCTTTTATAAATGCGATATAATACTGGAAGCTTTCTTTCATAACATTCCAACTTACGATCAGTGAATTGGATTGTATCTACTGAAGTTTCACCTATCAAGCCAACTGAATATACGTGCAGTAGGAATGATTCAACATCTGTCCCCGGCCACCTAGAAAATAATACTACCCTCACGACAAATGGTAAGGAGGAAAGAGAACTATAAACGTTGAGTTTCGAAGTTGCACAGTTACAACTCATATGATTATGACGGATAAATTGTGTTTGATGCTTCATTCAGCTAATGATACTATTTCACTGCGTGATATATCCATTAAATTGAAGAAGTTTTTTTGTTATAATATTGACAACAAGATAACATCAAACTCACAGACAGGAAAAGAAGTAATTTTATTATAATGATATGGAAAACGAAAAAAACTAAGGAAGTGTGTGAAATTAGATGCATATTGGTTAAATAAATTAATGTCTATCAGGGAACTCTCACTGTGTACATCACAAGTGACTGAATATGCATTTCATGAAGTTCAGAATGCGTTAGCTGATTTATTAACGAGATAGAGTAAAATATAAATATATTAAATCTGGAGTAACCAGTTTAGGATCATCCATTCACCTTTCACACTGGTTCATGCTGTAAAGCTTATGTACTTATATTCCTTTTTACTTGCGCATTGAAAAATATTAATCTACCGCATTTAATCAGTTGATTGGAATCATTATCAGATGGTAGTCAGTCAAGAGAATTTTACAGATGACGAACAGTTGGATTCAATCGATATTTACTTATGTAATCTCAATTATTCGGACAATCCACATAGAAATGTGTTTCAGTTGTGAATTATAGTCTTGAAGATGAGATACTGAAAATAATCGTTAAATAACTACTTTAATCCTTTACAGACAAGAAATTTGTCATATTAAGTGCACCACTGATTGGGATGGTGACGAAATTCATCCTGGTGAAAATTTTTCGTAGTTTCTTGGTAACATATTTATCAAGGCAACAGAAGTCGAATTTTATAAGTAGATTTGCATACTAACTGTTTTCGGAAATGCAAATGCTGCTTGTTCAGTGTTTTATGAACTGTAGGTAATTTGGAAATTTTAGTGAAACGCTTGTGAAACTCCACAATTGTTTAAATCTTGATATTGACTGGAAGCAAAGAATTCAAACATTAGCTTATTAATTAACAATATAAGGCAACAACCTTGACAAAATTGCAGTTTTTTACTCACCTTACAAAAACGACACTGAGAACTAAGGGATACTCCCATCGCATAGGAGGTGAATGGATCCGAACATTTAGAGCAAACGTAACAGTTCAGCTGGGCTCCTAAAATTATTATGGTAAACAGAAGAAAACCATTAGTAACATGGGATACCTAGTTATAGTTGTTTTGTAAATCGCAGTTATCATCTCCATTACACATTTTCTACTCCAACAGTTCAGAAATATTATAAAGACACAAGCACGCTACTCATAAGTAGCTTAAAATAAAATTAAAAAATTACGGTGATGGAATCTTTGTGAACTCAGACAATTTGCGTCTACTGATGCTTCTGAGTTCATGTCATTGAAGCTATGTGATTTATTTTAAAAGTGATAAGATACAATTCTATTGAAATAGTGTTATATATGAGAACTATATTTTTTTATTCTGCTTCAGAAAGCTCATTGTACTCTAACTATACTATAAAAAATCAAAGACTTTGATCACTCCCCACGTCATACAGACATTTGTGTTAGAGTGACAAAAAATAGAAAGGTATTTAAGAGAACCAAGTTACGTAGTATTTAAGTTAATGTGTCTAAAGTTGGAGGATCCTTTTTTTAACTCTAATAAAACTGGGTTAATTCATCTGTTCAATGTAATTGTTGGGTTCATTGATATGGAACCCAAACCATATTAGTAGTCATATTCTGTTGATAAACAACCAGTCTCGCAAATGACAGATGCACTTCGGAAACCTTCCAAGAAATGAGAATTTCTTACCTCCACTTGCTGTCTTTGCACACAAAGGTGGAAATATTCAGCAAATTTTTCTACTGAAGTTTGTCTTCATTCTCCTAGATACTAATACAGAAAAGATGCTAAACTTTCATAAATGAAAATGCATATTCATGTGATGAGCTGAGTGTTTGTGCAGCTAATAAAAATTAACCTATGTAGTTAGACAGTCACACATACTACTAGGTAAAAAGATGCATGTCAATCCAACGTAACATAGTGAATGGGAGCCATGGAAATGCTTGGAAATACTTGCTAAGTAACATAATTTTGCTCAGCTATCTTTGATTGACTCCAAGGTGTTGACAAGCATGTAGATTCTCACTTGACTGCTAGTTATTATCTCTGTTGTATATAACAGTGGCGTGTGCGATTCAAAAAAAGTAGGTTTGAATTTAAATGAGTTTGCTTCACAAGTTATTGAGAATTTTTGTTTGGAGATATTGTACAAATAGATTATAGGGTTATGTAGCCATGTTTGCAAAGCTAGCTTTTATTGACTTTTTATCATATAAATATCCTATCTGACTAGTGGTTATGAATGAAGTTAACGTTAATTAGTTATTGTTTGTTTGCAGCTTTGTAATTCCTATGAATATGTTATTGAATGGCGACAAATATAGAGGATACTGAATAATTATTTAGATTTTCAAACGGATAATGTGACAAGAAAGCATGTCCCTAATCGGTTCTATGAATAACAGTTTTCGATGAGTCCAGTCATAACTGTTCACACAAAAAGATGTGATTCTATCTAACTGTTTTATACTGAAATTTCTTTGTTAAAAAGAATCCTTGTAGAACTATGATGAATGTTTTGAATACTGTAGCAACACATTTATTTATCATACTGTTTCACGTGGAATCGAAATAAAGTATAGGATAATGCTGACTTTTATATCACTGTCAAAAGTGAAGTGAAAACACTTCCTGCCCTATAAATGGCCATTTTTTCCCTTCTTTACTGTCATAAATGTTCCACTTTAACTTAACCCCTCCTTCTTTTCAAATCAAAATGCCTCTGAAGTAAATGTGCATTATTTCTTTCAGATGAGTTTCCGAACACAATTCAAGTACTTCAAAATTTAAATGATTGTTTGGTAAAATGATATTTTCATGATTTCTAATGGATTTATGATTTGGTAAACATTTCTGAATGACTACATTGACTTAAAATTAGGATTTAGTGCAAACTTAAACAACAGAAAGTCTACTTAAAGACTATACTAATTCGATTTAGGACAAATTCGTTTGATTATATAAATTTAACAGTAAATGAATTAGTTGATACGATTAAGGAATTAGGGAGAAAAAAACAAACACCAAAGACGTGTTAATTCAGATATCTGGTGTAAAATTCAACTATCCTTAATTATTAGATTACAACAAACAATTATAAATTCGTACTGAAAATGATTAGATGATAAACACATCTAGCGAACTGCCAATCTTCAAAAAAGACGAACTAATTTGCTAAGAAGTTAATTTGCTTTCGTTAACTCCCGAAAACATCGTAAATATTGGAGTTGTAGTGTGATAGCAGCTAAGACTGCTGAAGTATTTTGTTTCTTATTATTACTAAAAAAGAATAAACACAATGATTTAAACCTAGAAGTTATGCTTAGTGGCAGTGAAGTTCATCTGCATGGCTATATTTTTTGTAATGCTTGATCAGTAAAGAATTCTTTGCATTACTAGAAGTCTAAGTATAAGTCGTTCCTGAACAGCTTGATTGGAAGACTGACATTTTGAATTCAAAAATGCTCTTATTTTCAAGTTTTGGTACTGAGACAGTATTTATTAACATCACCCTACTGGGTGATGAAAGCTTCGCAAATTAACTATCCAGCTCAGAGAACACAGCTACATCAAAATCATCCACCTGAGCTACAAATCTTCTCTATCATATCCAATTCCATATTAGCTGATTCATTTGACTTATTAGAATGAAACAGTGTTATTTTACTGGATAACATTTTAGACAGAATTTGTTGTTCACGAACATAGGACGATAAATTAACTGCATGTAAAGTTATACACAGAAGTTATTCATGTAAGAAAACTGTTGTACATAGTTCCTAGTAAATTGAGTTTATTAAGAGCCATCTGTATAAGTCAAGTTTAGAGTGTGCTGTTCAAACTGTGCGTAGAACTTAATTATAGCTTCATCATAAGCTTTCAAATTCATAGATAAATAATTCATGAACAGTTTTTAGTCAAAAACACTTTTTGGGGGATTTTAAGGTTTAAATAATTTGTATTTATGTCCCTGACCCTAAATGAAAACAACCACAGTAAACAATTTTAATTTTCTGTTTTACATTTATATTAAATTAATCAGAGTTAACTAGAAACACTTAATTAACTAAATTAATAACAATGAACATTTGGGACTGTGAGTGTTGTTTAATGGAAATATGGTGCACTTGTTATCATTCTGAAGACAGAAACTCTTCACCATTTAACCTCTGAATTATTATTCAAAATGTTTATTTTATAACATATGTTTTACTAATAATAAAGAATAATTGTAACTAAGGTTATGGGTGCTTTTAGAATGAGATATTTATTAGGCTTTAGGACAAGTTGGTGTGAAAAGATAACAGGTTATATTTAAACTAGCTGTAAACTTAATATAATATCTGTTAATATTAAAACGTTTACTAAACAAAACACCACCGTTTCAATAATCAGATGATTCCATAACGCAGAGCCGACACTACTGTCTGTAGTATTTTGGTGTGCACTACTGATAAGATTTATGAGTAGTATGTAAAAAGGCGTCATCGGTTTAAAAATATCAAATAGTGGAGAGATGGATTTGGCGTCATAGATAGGAAATGAACCATGAATGCAGAAAAACATAGGAGACACGAAAAGAAGTCAAAGAAACACAATGCGAAGAGCAGAAGTAGCACAAAATGGGAGATCTATGCAAACGATGATTTGAAGGTAAGGTGTACATAATTACCCTATATAAAGATACAAAATTCCAGACAAACATTCTTTTACCACTTCTCTCATTTCCTACTGTTACAGTGTAAATAAAATTCACAAACTTTGAAGGTACTTTTTTCTGGTAAATAGCAGACAGACCTACGTACTTAGTAATGCATTTTGATCACGTATGTTCGTTTATCACACTTTTGTTAATTCTATAACCTGAGCAAAAGATATAACTCTTTGATCATTCATTTATGAAGTATATAATGAATGCATAATCATCGTTTTCTATCACTACGTTAAAGCAATTCTTATAAGTTTTCTTTCCACATTGAGGACTTCATGTTTCTATTTGATTGCCCTAGATACCATAAACACTTTTCACAATTGTCTTATTAGTACTGTAAGAAATTTTATATGAAATATTTCAAATTTACAAACATAACTTCATGCCTCATTATCTGCATGTATTATAAACAAGTAGTATTTGTGTTTGTTCTGTAAATAATTACCACTCTTCAAAGGTGGCGGACTTTAAAGAAGACATCAAACTTATGCATCTTGGCTTGCCTAATTTTAATCCAACACAGTCATTCAGTATGTTTTCGAATAATTGCTAAAACATTCTTCTCCTGAAGTAGATCCAAGAAGCGTAGACTATAAGTACAGAAGGAGAAAAGTAGTACACAATCAAACTAAGCCAAAACGCTGTGTTTTAAGCTGAGAAAGAATTCCTGAATTGAAATGTGATTCTAAATATCAAATTCATGAGCTATTCAAAATAATGCACTTTATAATTACTCTTTCAAAGGTTTACAGAATATTGTCGATAAAACTTTTCGCAGTCTTCTACGAGAACATAATCTTACCAAAACTGAAGTTTCAGAGGGCCTTCCATTTGATTATGTTATCACTTAGAATAGGAGTAGGTTGAAGCAACTCGAGTTAATTTCATCGAGGAAAATAGTAATAAAAGAATCACTCGAAAACAGGAAACACTAGACGTCTGTTTCATTCCTGACTGCGACTCTTCAACTACAGGTAACCAAAGCTCAAGCGGTTACCGAATCCAGGATCATAAAGTTACGCCTTGACAGCGTTGCCATCAATGAGGAGCCCAATAGCCAGTGAATCCTAACTTTTGTTGATTAGCTATATAAATCGTCACTCACCATCAACAACAAAATTCGGATTTTCAATACAAACGTCAAGTCAATTTTGCTTTACGGATCAGAAACTTGGCGAGTCACCAAGAATATTTTCAACAGGTTGCAGACCTTTATCAACAACTGTCTTCGCTCCATACAGAAGATTAGATGACCGGAAAGAATCACAAACAAGAAGCTATGGGAACGAACGAAACAGGAACCAATCGCCCAACAAATATGCTTGAGAAAGTGGAGATGGATTGGACACTCGCTGAGGAGGCCGTTGAGTGACATCGCGCGTCAGGCCCTCGAGTGGAACCCGAAAGGGAAGCGGCGAGTGGGACGTCCAAGGGTGACATGGAGGAGATCGTGTGAGGAGGAGATGAAACAGTATGGAATAACATGGACGCAAGTGAAAAGAACAGCAGAAGACAGAAGCAAGTGGAGACGTGCAGTTGAAGCCCTATGTTCCACTAGGAACCCAAGGGAACAATAATAATATAATAATAATATATAAATCGATGATAAGTAGAACTAGTGACTTATTAGATCTTGACGCACTGACTGAATACTGACGTGCTTATCTCATAACCTGATGGTCATAAAAGCTGTCAACTTACTGCTAAGTAGTCTCTTTGTTATCAGCATTTCAGTGACTGATTTACATCTGTGTGTGAAAAATGATTTTGAAAGCAATTAAACGGAACAGCTAAATATCATCTCGCGTCATTTTGTTTAAAACTGTCATTTACAACGCTGAAATATCCATACGACCTGCCTAAATCACTACTTTAGTTGTTTTACGTCCCTTTCAAACAAATATGAGTACCATATACAATGATATGATGATGACAAGATAATTTATGGCTGTAAAAGACAGGAAAATGTCTAAAAGCACGAAAAAAAACCGCAGTGTATGATAATAAAAGAATGTTGTGTCACAAAATTATGAAGTACGTTATCCATTCAATTATTGCTTGGATTTAAGCTATAAAACTTGTGATAAACTGCTGCTTTTTAAAGCTCAGAGAAGTAAGTCGCTCCTAGTTTAATTATTTTTCATTTAAAAACACAAAGTTATTCATCTAACTGATGGAATCTAGAATGATCAAGCCAGTTAATTTAATGTACCATAAGATCGTTAAGCAGACGTGTATAGGAAGTTGCTGTCACTATCTAGAATCCATTTATATGCTTTCGAATTACACATAAAATTTCCTCGAGCTATTTTTGTATTATGGTATATGGCTTTCGTAAGAAGTTTCAGGTGATTTTTTGACAAGCATTTATCCGAATAGTAGTTATATCAGATAATTAGAATTTTTATTGATATTTTTACTGTACAGTTTAACTTTAACCCACATGAAAGTCATAAAAGGTATGAACATAATAATGAAAACCAAAAATTTAAAAAAAGGTCACTATGTTTTATGGACAGGAATTTAGTATACCTCACTCATTGAATACTCAGCTAAACAAAAACTGGTGCCGTACAGTAAAGTAAACTGCTAGAATTCTAATAAAAATCAGTACATCAAAGATAATCAAGACATGCACTAACCGAATGGAATAAAAATGCATAAGTGTTACTGGTAGTGCTTTGGATAGTTAATGGCCATTTTGTTTCGAAGAAAAATTAACATCACGTTTTACCCGTCATGATCACACAGACTTTGAAATATCTGAAATAATTTGAATTATTTCTTTTTTAAAGCAATTTTCATCTCCGACAGTCAATAAACACTGAATACTTTATGAATTGCCTAGCGAAATTTCAAGGAATCTTGTTGATACTACGTGTATTTCAATTTTTGAGAAAAATGTTTCTCTTGAAGGTTATTAAAAAATCCACTTACACAGAACAAATTTTGCATGTTCCAGGCTATGAATCACACATATTTTATGAGGCGTGATAATATATTACTAAGTTGTTCAGGTTGAAATTGGTTCAGTGGGACTTGATTATGGGACCCGTTAGCTAGAGAAGTACAGTACCTATTTCAGTAAGCCACATTTTTCTCTTGAAAGTGCTCTCCTGAAATAATAATCGCACGACACTTTACACCCTGGTTAGGTTATGAATTCTGACAAACCGAGAAATCACTTTCATATTAAATTGATGCTTATTGAATGTACAAATGACAAAGTATATAACTGTGTTTATTTAAAATGGCCTAGTCATTGGCATTCCATCTTTTATCTGACATGAAGATTCTGTGTAAAAGTTCTACAAAAATGATTCACTCATATAATTACATTTGTATTTATCAATTTTTCGAGAAATAACCATATAGTATTAAAAATTGTATTCTATATATATATATATATATAAACTAACCACTTTGTCCAACAAATATGACTAATATAAGAATGACAGTAAACGTCATGAGTCTTTCTTGATCTATCATAATATATGAGTACAGAGGTTAATCTTTATCCTTTGAAGTTGGTTAAGACTTATTTTAGTGTTACTAAAATCCGGGATGGAAAGTATTTGGAAAGCAGATGTGTCAGATACATAAATAGTTGCGCATAAATATATATATATATGTATTTGTTTATTCGTCTGATGCTGGTTTATTGTGTTGCTAAGTTACATGGAAATAAATTATGATTCCCTAAATGCATGAACAACAGTTTACTCCAGGTATTTATTTTAATTTTAGGTTTGGCCAATACATCATATAAAGACTACCTTATTCACTTTTAGAAAAATAATAATAATATGTCTCTCAAATTCGAATATAATGAAATATTTACAATTCCGTTTATAGAAAGTGAATAGAATGTATTCATTGTAAACAAAAAAAAAGAAGTAGATTATTGATACCTATATTGGAAACTAAATAAATATCTGTTTCATTGATAGTAAACAGATGTTTATCTTCAATGATGACGATATATATAAATATAACTCTAACGATAGGTATATTGACAGAAAACTGATTGTTTATCCGAATACTCTAAAATAATATTCGCCTTATAAATTTATTCGCAACACACTAAATTTTCAAAATTTAACTATGTGACTTTTAAAGAATTTATTGATTTCTAGATATTTTTCAGTAAATATCACTGGAGAGAATAAAGGACGCACTGGATACAGAACTCCGACCAGAACAAGCTGGATTCAGGAAAGGCAAATCATGTTCTGACCAAATTGCAACTCGACGCATCATCATCACAGAACAAAGCATAGAATGGCAATCAAACCTCCACCTCAACTTCCTTCATTGACTGTGAGAAGGCCTTCGACAGCGTTGACCGCGAAGTAATTTGGAAACTACTCGAGTACTACGGCGTACCCCAAATATTCATCAACCTTGTTCAACAGCTGTACGACAACGGCACATGTCAAGTGATCCAAAACGGAGAACTCAGCGAGGCGTTTAGAGTAAACACAGGAGTCAGACAAGGGTGCTTATTATCACCAATGTTATTCCTAATTGTGGTGGACTGGATTATATATATATATATATATAATTTTATATTCTTTAACTATTCACTGAGTTTGTGATTTCGGTTTACATTAAACGACGTGAAATAGAATGTTCAAATACATATCTATCATTCTGTTGCTAGTGCACTACTGAACTGTGGGAACAGTATTCAAGCGTTAACATCAACAAATGCAATGATTCTTACTGTGAGAATAATATACCATCGTGACACATTGTCTGTATCACACCACCACAAAGTAAACTGCAGAGATAGTGACTCTTAAGAAGACAGTTGTTTAACAAGCAAGCTGATTTCAGCATTCACTGAGCCGTGGATCACAAGGTGGTTGACTTCCAATTTTAAAGGTAGGAAACAACAAATCGTTTTTAATGAGAGATGCTCTCCACTTCTTTGTTTAATGAGTCTGGTGTGTGTGCCTTAAGGTGCGGTACTTTCTCCACTTCTTTTTCCTTTCCTTTCGTATGACTCACCGTATTCTTTTAAAAGCGAATTCCATTAATAAATATGCTAACGATCTGTTAATTTTAATTTCACATGTGAACTGATTCAGTTCCATAATTTTCGTAATATTGGCGGCATTGTGATAGGAAATAAATTGAATGTTAACTATCCTGATACAAGTTTCCGCTTAAATCTTTGTTGATCGTCTCATATCATGTTGATTTCTAGGAAAGTCTTTTTGTGGATTTATTACACGACTTTCTGACATAACCCACCTTTTTTTCTTACAATTTATTGATTTTTATATTCTGACTGTTCTTATCTGTTATCCCCCCCTTGTGCTTTCCTGTGCTTCTCATAAAAGACTACGTCCTATGACGTATGGCATTGAAGGCTGTCAGCAGGGTTAGTGGTGTGCCTTTGACTTAGCTAACTGACATTGTTGTTGGTACGCATTTTAATTCCCTCAAGCGAATGGTTGAAGTCATCTTGTCCGATACTGAATATCCTCTATATTCACAACTTTCTCTTCGTATCTTTTCAGGCAATACTAGAAGAATTTTCACAAGAATTTATGCTCATACAGCAAAACATAAAAATTAAACCATGCCAAGTTTGTTTGGAGGATTCCATCATGAGCTGCTGTCAGTTAGGGAACCATTGGAAAACCACCTGGGAGTACTGGACAACTGTTTCCTCCTAGTGTTTGGGACTCTTCAGCAGTACGCATCCACCGGGGCTCAAACCCAGGACCATCTGGTTACAAGGCGAACTCGTAGACCATTAGGCCACTGGGACCCGATCCAATGTACCATGAATTCTAACTTCTGCCATACTGTATTTAGCAAGAGTTTTCTGTGAAGAGACAAATGTCAGGAAAGAGCTTGTAAACCTACCTCTCACTTTGTAAACAGCCAATCATAACCAGCACTCTTTATTCTACATGTCACTCTTCTGTTACATTTCAGTTTTTGCGGTTTCATTATTTTTGATACTTTAAGTATTCATTTATTTGTAAAAGAAGATAAATTGTTGCGATATGTACATAGTCTGGAATAAAGCGATCATGAATATTAATTTTATTATACATGATTTCAGTTATCATATAAAAAAGCCAAATGAATAAAGTGTGAATAATAAATAACATATAACGTTCTATAAGACAGACAACCTTCACTTTATGACAACTATAAAATAAACCTATATGAAACTAATAGCATTTAAAACACGCGGTTTCTGCTGTGATGATCAAATTAATTAAAAGGCATGAAAAAAAAATAATGGGATATGTCAAAAATACGCACCAATTTAATTTTCGATATTTCGCTTTAGTATAACCCGGGCGTCAACTATAAGGGTAATAGATAGACAAAGATAATAATTTAAACAGTACAGCTGTAGTCAAAAGTGCAGAGATCATATAAAATAGCAAGAACCTTTACTATAGACGTTTGGTATGAATTTGTTGATACTAGTGTCGTTAAATTCGAATTCTCATCGTATCACTATATCTAGCTATCGAATAAAGTTGTATTACAGAGTTCAGTAAACTAATCCCTTCTGTAAAAACCATTAAGTTGAATGCCTTATTTTTACTTCTGACTTGATACTTATTCACACGACTAACTTGTTTGTCTGCGAATTCGAACTGTACTTGCTTCGCTGTTTTTCCGACTGAAATTCTACTCAAGATATATAAGTACGTTTTCATGACTTGTCTATTATTTCATAATGCCTCAGTAGAAGAATTTTAAGATTTGGTAAAGCGGTTATAACAGAATATTTCAATCAATATTTTTTGCTGGGAAAAATAATGAGAATTTATATTTTTTATCAGAAAGAAATATCATCTGTTATTTGTTAATGTACATTGAAGTAAGTTAGTACACGCAAAGAGTAAACTAAGAAACATGGTTTTGTGAAAATGTTTTAATTCTTCCACTTCAAAAAGTATTATAATTCCAGAATAATAAGTACTGTAAATAAACTAACTTTAGTAAAATCTGATGATATCTGCACATCATACGGAGAGACAGCTGTTGTACTCAAATCCACTGGTTGAATGAAATTTCAATGATCTTTAGGAAGGAGAATGTCAGGATAAGTTTTCTGTAGACTTTTACATCTTCTCTTGAATCATGTCAGTGTATGGTCGGAACTAACGTCGTCATTAACCAGTGAATTAATAATCTTATTTACATTCAAAGAACTCTGAAGTTTTATTAGTACTTAAGGTGTGCTACACAAACATTCCATTCATAGAATTACTTCCGTTTCATTGAGAATTGAAGACCAGTTACTACAAATGTGAAAAAAAATACTAAATGGTCTATGTGTTATTAAAGAAAGCAAATGTCAAACAAAAACTCAAAACCGACGATTTAGTTTCCAAACAAGACTTCATTCCGTTGGTAAAAGGCATACTCTGAGTAGTGTACATAATAACAAAATTATGGGTAAGTTAAACTCAGAACAACTTGGTTTAATAGTCTTGTCAATATTGAGTAGCTGATAAAGATCACTCATATATTCCAAAAGTTGTTTCTTTCTTGAAATGAGAGTTTGGTAAACAGACTTTCAACCTCACTATATTCGTCAATGCAATTATATATATATATATTTATATATCTTCTGTCAGTAAATTGGGAAAAATTATTTTGCATTATTCACTCCAAGCATGATTTTTATTCTTCCAAAGTACTAGTAAAATATAATAAAAACACTTGAGTTGGTATGAAATGACGAACGACGAAATATTTGATAGAAAATAATGATATCAGATGTACTTCAACTTCCGTTAGTGAAGTATGGAAAGTAGCTAACGTTTATGTAAGTTGAAATGGAAGGTATGCATGAGACAAAAATTTATTTTTAGTCCAAGAAATATAAGTAAAAAGGCCAATTTTACAACAGTCAAGAAACTATAACACTTTTCTGAGTTATTTATATACAAAATTATTCACTTTATCTGCTTCGTTTCACTCCTATGTGGTTACTAAGTAACTAACTAACTAAGATATTTTAACTTTATAATGATAGGCATATTCACATATATTTCAATTCCTATATTTTCTGTGGTCTTAGGAAGTTGAAGCTGTTAGATCAACATGAAAGTAGGCCGAAAAGAATTGATGTACAAAAGAAAGTAACTATTAGTGACATATAGTGCGTCGGTGGCACAGCGGTTAGGACTCTCGTCGACCATGCACATGGTCCGGGGTTCGATCCCCTGCCGACGCACACCGGATATCAATTGTCGGCCTGCAAAATTTGGGCTACCAATATCACATGCTGAAAATTCCATACTTGTACCAAAAATACAGTATGGAGTCAAGCTATACAAAAATAAAAAATAAAATAAATGGACTGATAGTATCTCCCTCCCATTTTATGATTTATCTCCTACTGTTAACGACCTCAACATCATGATTATACTTTTAAGGAATCATTACAGTACACATCTGCAATCAAGGTTCTAAGAGGTCACTAGAATAAACATATGTGTGAATAAAACTAAATTAACATTTTGGCTTCTTCGGTATTCTGCTTGTTTTTCTAAAATACAAACTTATAAATTTGTTCACAATAAACAGTATATAGACCGCTTTGACTTGTTTAAAACTGAATTTAAAACTTCGCGATTTCTGTCAGCTAAGTACTGACTATTTTATAAAGCATTTCGTATATCTTTCAGTTGAAAGTAAAAGCACCCTATGCATAGAGAACTCTTCTTTCCAGCAGTATCGTTACATCCTACAGTCGAAAAACCTGTATTCACAAAGATTCAATGATTCTGCATTTAAGAAAGTCTATGTAAACATTTGGCAGTATGTCATAATATGTGTTTCACATTCCAGTGTATATTCAGTAAACACAGATGCATGTGCTTCACGTTCAAAATGTAGTAGTAATCTTAATTAATCTTCAAACTGAATATACTGTTGATGTGACGAAACTAATAGAAATCACATGAAATGTAGATGTTATCTGATCTGCAGGAATTTCCATATCCCTTTTTTCAGATAAAATTGAAAATCCTACACAATTAGACATTAGAATTAGAATGCTATTATGAATAAAAGACATTTAGAATTCCAAGAGGAAGATAGAAAAAACATCCGAATATGTATTTGATTGAGTTATTTCTTCACATTTTCTCTTTTCTTCGCGTAACTTTCATGTGCATTACAATAAATATTATGAATGACATTGACTCTATTCTACGTGTTCTAACTCCTTATTACCACATACTTTATTCTCTGAAGATTTGCTTTTTCAGTTAAGAAAAACTGGCTGCTTTAAATGCTATTAATCGGCTCTATTATAATAACAAGATAAAAACGAAAACAGCATCATAAAAGTGAGTGATAATGAGCAACAACCTTGCTACTACTTTTTTGTTAATCATTTTTCGTATGTACTGTTTTTCCGATTCTTTTTCCACGAAAGTTAGATTTATTATTTATTTGCGTGTGAGTAGGCTATATTTCTTAGGAGTTTTACAAATATACCTCATTTTGGCCTGACTATCCCATACTTATAGAAATAATCAACAGATGGATAAATTTTCACTGGTTTTTACACTTTAATGTATGTTTTGAGCATGGAGGTGCAGATAGGGTAAGTCTTTGACAATATGGCTACTGAATTCTGTTGAATTTCGGAAAATTCACATAAATATGTATGCTCAGAAATATTGTATTCATACGAATTTGATAAATTGCTTGCAAATATGTTTCAGAAGTTATATCTTATCATTTAGTGGTCCGTCTTATTTCTTTGTTCAGATAATTTATACCCGAACAGAAAACTTATATGGTTGTTCAACTCATCACCATATTATAGGTTTTTAATGATACTTAAGAGCTGTATGAAACTCAGTTATTCAGTCAGTGATTCTAATGAAGGTTAAAGAGATGTCTTACTGTGAAACTAAAAATAAATCAAGTTTACGAAGGCTGTAAATGAAAACGCAGTCTACTTCACTCTTTTATTGACAAAAACTCTGACACTATGAAAAGCACTGACAAAACCAAACCAAATTACTTAGGCTTACGCAAAGTACAAGACTTCTTATTATTGTATTGTAATGCAACTCTTCAACTCTAAAGTTTTAAGATTTAAATCACTTTACGCTCCCCAAGGTTTGTTTTTGATGGCCTCTAATAGCAGCATACATTAATCACGAGGTTCTTTCTTTTAGTGAAATTGAATTAATCAATGGCAACAATTTAAGCAAGATGTGTAATATTGTAACGACAAAAGGCAAGACATGGAAGCAAAGGTGTACTTGCGATTAATCGAACCGCTGTGATATATATATATATACATATATATATAGTTTTATATTCTTTAACCAATCACTGAGCGAGTGATTTTGGTTTAAACTGAACGACATGAAACAGAGTGTTCAAATACATATCTAGTATTCTGTTGCTAATACAGTATTGAACTGTGGGAATATGTGCAATAATATTCCGTTGGACACATTGTTTGCATCACACCATCACAACATCACTTCATTGCTTCCGTGTAGTACATGCGGAAAAGTCAAATAGTGTATGTCAATACATTTCGTATATTTTAATACTAAAAGCATGACGGGATTACGGGGATTCAGAGTATAGTGGGGGACATACCGCTGAAATGACAGAGCAGCTTTATAACTCAGCGGAATGTTTTCTGTACTGTTTTGTTCTGCAAATGAGTTAATTCCGAAGGTCTAATATTCCTTTTAGGAAACATATTCAGTGCTAAAATCAAAATGAATTGGGAATTTAGAATTATCTATCTAGAATACTTTGACTATTGTTGGTCATTTGCTAAGGTTATTACAGACTGACATCATCTTAACAGGTATTGATCACGCTGTCCCCACTATATTTCATCTCTTGACACTGTGACTTATTTTCTCAGGAGTATTAGGTATGGCTTACATCTATACTGATTATAATAAAGGTTTTTCATATTTCCCAATGAATGAAAAACAAAACGATATTGTTTTTATTGACGTTTCGCTATTTAATGCTAATAGCTTTATCAAAGTATTACATCTATGCGTCTGTTAATTGTGAATTGATCTAAGTATCAGGAATTCTCTGCTATTTATAAAATTATATTTGTAAAATCTCAGCGTTCAATTATTTTGCAACTATCCAGTCAAATCTTGATCACAGTTCATATGAATTCTCTGCTATGCTTTGATTTTTCTGTGCTTAAGATACTCACATTTCCACAGCCAAACTGATTTCCATAATTGGTATGAAATAATATATACATTTCCGTGTAACAGAAGAAACTTTAAGCTTTAATGTTTCCTAAGTCCTTGGATTGTTTGTACACCTCACAAAGGAAGTCAGTTGATAACCATAATGTGATAACATAATTATTACCATTGAATTTTCTATACTAAATGAAAAATACTGATAAGCAGAGCCAAATTATCGTAAATATTCAAACCTGCATAATGTCTCATGACAGGGCGGATACTAATAAAATATATATACGTATACATCGAGAGCCTAAATGTAGTAATGTCTCTGACTGTGGCACTGGCTGACGCAGTTTCGAATCTCAGAAGGGACATGAATCTCTTGAAGGCTGCAGATACGCCTAGCTGACGAGTGCCAAAAAACGCGAAACCCAGGTTTAGGGCCTCCTGCCGATATCAACAATTCTAGGTGCACCGTGTTGGCGAGCCACCTACCATGGTGGCCACACTGCAGACTTGATTCATATAATTCAGTCTGCACCAAACAAAGGACTAGACGCATAACACCAGTTAATCAGTGTCCAATCAAAATATATGCGCACTTATTACCACTTTTATTCTTTCAATTCATCCAAATTCTACATGGCACTAATTTATGAGTGCGATTTGCTAAATTATAATCTCGACATATATTGTATCGAAAAATGAAGGAAATTATAGTATAGAAAATGGATGGCATTTCTCAATACATAAACGTTTTTTCACTGAATGACTACTTTTTAGCTTATAAAATCAACAATTGTCAAGTAGTTTATACAAGAGATTTTTATTGATTTCAATAAGCTTTACTATATCCGAACTAGTGTTTTCCATTCCATTGAGAGATGAAGAAACAAAACCGCCTACAGACTTACGTTCACAATGGTAATTAAATTATGCATTTTAGGAGTACTTTGAAGTGAAGCTATATGCAGCTAGTAGAAGTTGTTTGTTATCAAAAGTGCAAAAGGTTTTAGCGATGAGGATGAGGCACCTTAGTAACATTTTATTAATAATCCAGCATCTCTTAGTCATAATTCACATTTGTAACATAGAGTATAATCAGTTTACCAAGTAAGTATTCAGTTCTGCATGGATAAGTTGGGGATGGTAGCTGTTAGTTTAGCATGTACTATTAAAAGCAAGAATGCTTAAATAATACATTGTGTGCAGGCCTCTGAAAATTCTTGAACAGAGGTGATAGTGACAAAGCAGCATTCAAGAGAAATGGCTAAAAATGTGAATTAATATAGAAAGCATGAGATGGGGGGAAAGAAGCAGATGAATCACTCAGACAAACAGTTCTGCGTCAGAACCTTCTGTGTTCTCTGCTGCAGTAACAACGGAACACCTTATCAGAAAACAAAAGTGTGTTCACTGAAGGATTGCCCACATACAATTGCCTTAAATTTCCAAAGCAGTCTATCATAACTGCAAATTCCAGGATCTGTTAGATAAAGCAAAAAAATAAAAGTGAAATGATTCAAAAGATGTAAGGTTCTGTGTCAGTATGTTTCTTCTTTAGTCAGTTTTCTGACAGTCATCAGTGTCAAACGATAAGTCTTCTTAAACACGTATACAATAAACATAGTCTATAAAGAATTTCTTACATTTCCCACACTGCCTCTGACTAGTAGTAGAAACGTTTACATATCTATAATTTCATGGGAGTGATTCTATCCATTTTACTGTGCTTAACTCCGTTACTTAAGTGAACACTTATTAGCAATCATGTGGAAACAATACTGTAATTTACACAGTGTTAGCCATTTTATGATATATATAGAAAAAAGATCTTCAATTCCCTTTATCCTAGGCTCTGTAATCCTACAAGCTACCTTTCTTTTCCCTCAGTTACCCCATAAACTAGTGTCTGACGCGTAAACGTAAAGTAAGAGGTTTATCCGAAGCCTTGCATTCTGCTGCACTTACATTATCTTACTCTTAAAACTGTTGAATTTTATTAAAACAAACTTGAAAGAAATGGAAGAAACTTCGTGGCTTGTAATAGATTCAGACGGTTATTATTAGTGAAAAATCGAGACTCCTTGATATCTTTAGTAGTAACTTCCTCGAAGTTTGTAAGAAATCTCACTGAAGAGCAGCTTTTTACTCGTCAGGTTAAGCTAGTAAGAGCTGGTGATTATTTCCAAATGAAAATACTTCTGAAAATCAAGTTTGAGTCACTGTTGATGCACCTTTTCTTAAGCTGAAACATATTAGCTGTTAAACCTTACCCCACAGATCGACAGTATGCAATATTTTCCAAGTAAGCACATATGCATACAGCATTTAACCTCAAGAAAAATGTAATACAAGAATTGGTTCCGTCTCCAAAAGTAAGACATAATACTTAGCGAATCATTTAATAATAAAAAACGTGATACTTTGGTGATTACGCATTTTCATCTTCCTAACATATAAACAAAGCAGAATGCATATTTTCAAATTATTCGTATTACCAATCCCTTGAGTTGCCAGGAGAACACAGGGCTTTAACAACACATCTCTACTTTTTTCACTTCTCCGCAGTTCTCTTCAGTTAGGTCCACGATTGCCCATAATCCCTCATCTCCTCCTCCTAACACGATCTCCTCCACGTCACCCTTGCACCGACGACCCACTCGTCGCCTCCCATTCGGATTCCACTCAAGCTATGCCCTGCATTGAGCCCGATGTCATTCGACGCCCCCCACCAATCGTATGACTGTTCCATTTCCATTTTCCTTGCATATTTGTTGAACGATCGGCTCTTGGCTGGTTTGTCCCCAGTAAGATTTTCATGTTACTAATTCTCTCTGGCCAGCCATTTCACCTTCAGTATGGAGCGAACCAGCCAGCCAGCCAGCCAACCAGCCAGCGAAGACTGCTGTTGATAAATGTCTGCAGTAGCCTGTCGCAAATCCGTTTCGTGACTGACACTCAGTGCAAGTTTCTGACCCACACAGAAGAAGTGACTGACTCACTGACTGACTTCACACTTGTCTTGAAAATCCGAATCTCGTTGTTTATGCTGGCTGAGTGCAGGAGATTTCCAAACTGGGTTCAGGTTGATGAAGGCGTGCGTATCTTGCCCTCCCGATTCCGACTGACTGACTGGCTGGTTGGCTGGCTGGCTGTCTTTGACATCTTCATCCGTTCTGACTGCCTGTAGTTGAAACGATGCTGCATAGCTAGACAAGTGAAGGCAGTGTGCGAACTCTGTCAAATCTCTCACGTTGATGGTGATTGGTGCTGGTTGTTGTTGTTGCTGCTGTTGGTTCTAGTGGTGGTGGTGGTGGTGTTTGTTGGTTACCTTCATCACCTCCGTCTTCTCTATGCTCACCTGGAGTCATTACTTCGCTGCCAACCTGCCTGCCAGCTTCTTCAGCCAGTTGGTTGCCAGTTTTCGTCAGTCTGCAAGCCTTCGATTTCGTTTGACACTAGACACATATCATCCACACACGAAATCCACATCTTCTGGAGTCTTCTCATCGGCGGTTCAGCGTACTCCTGTCTCCTCGCTCCCAACTCACAGTCTGACGCATAATCCAGTTCATCACAATTAGAAATATCATCGTGGGTGATAATAGGCAGGCAGGCAGGTTGGTTGGCTGGGTGGTCGGCTGGCTGGCTGGCTGGCTAGTTTGTCTCACTCCTGTATTCACTTCGAACGCCTCTCTGAGTCTCCCGTTGTGGATCACCTGACTAACACGTGGCAGGCATTGTCATATAGTCAGCTGCTGAATGAGGTTGACAAAGACTTGAGCACTGCACGCCACCGTAGTATTGAAGTAGTTTCCAGATCACTTCTCTGTCAACGCTGACTGTCGAACGCCTTTTCTTAGTCGATGAAGGAAGTTGAGGTAGAGAGAGACAGAGAGGTTTGACTGTCATTCTATGCTTTGTTGTATGATGACGATGCGTAGAGTTGGCATTTGATAAGCAGATGATTTGCCTGCCGGCCTGCTCTGCTTCAGTTGCTGGACAGTGTGTTTTAGAGTTGTTCTTCGTCTTTCCTAGCACGCTTCTTCAAGTCTTTCTTGATTCAGTGCAGCAGTGTAGATTGCTGTGAGCTCAGCTTCTCCCTCTGTTGTCCATCTTTGCATTGAATCATCTTCTCTTTCACCATCCTCCTCTCCTCTCCTCTCTTCTATTAGCTTCCAGGTAGGTGTCCATTCAGAGCCATTTTTTGTCTTGTCTCCTCCTTCTTCCTAGAACAGTTGTACACGTTTCCTTGAGTATCCCCCCAGAGAGTTAGTTCCAATGTTCTGACACGCAGGTTTCCTCAGTGATACCACGTAGTGTCTCCGAATTCGCTCTGATCTGATCTGTAGTAAAGGTATCCCTTGTTGTTTTGTCCCTCAGTTACTGAATGTTGAACTTGAATTACAGTGGTCTGTCTCCATTCGTTTTCATGGATTTCAGCTTCACCTGGAAGCATCCATGAACTGGATGATGTTCTGAGCCCATATCTGCTCCTCTTTTCGACTTTGTGTCCAGAAGGCTTGCTGCGTCTCCAATTCATTGAGCAGCATTGGGATGAAGTCTATCTGGCTTGTGGTATGTCTGTCAGGCGGAATCCGTGCCGCTTGCATTGTGTTTTTACGAACTACCTGCGATCACTAAATCAATGAAGGCTCAGAAGTCTGTGGAGAGTTCTTCATTGTCATTCATTTTGCCAGGAGCTTCCTCGACCATGATGAATTCTCTTGGTGTATTATCTGGTCTAAGTTTGGCTTGCATTCATATCACTCATGAGGATTTTGATGTCACAATTTGGAATGTTGTCCATTACTGCTTGTAGTTGTCTGTAAAATTCTCCCTTCTTCTCTTGGTCTGCGTTGTTTGTAGCACTGTGCGTAGCACTGGATAATTGTAACCTTCCTCCTGTGCTTGTGAGTTGAATCTTGCTGTCATAAACCTGATGGTGGAGATTGGTTCCCACTGCATTAGACCTTTAGCTACTATTGGTGACATCATGATAGCCTGTCAGAGCCTCAATGTGCTCGTGGTTGTCTTCTGGGTGAGCGGAATGGATTATCGACTCACCAGTTAACAATGTCAACAGTCGACATCTATTCCACCAACTCTCGCAGATTCCAAGCGTTTCTATTCCACATCCTCTCATTTCTTCAGCAACCTGGAAAGCCTTCCCAGCGTCGTACACTGTTCGTACATTCCACGTCTCCATTCTTACTTTTGCTTTCATCGAGAGAATACACATAGGCTGAATTGCTTTTCGAAGGCTTCCTACAACCCAAAGTGTCATTGGGCCTCTTTGATCCTTGCGAAAAATAAATTCGTTTTTTATTTTTTTGTATCTTGAGTATTTTTCCTGTGCCTTGTAGTTTCTGTTGCAGTTTGACTGTTTTTATGGTGTAGGTTCGCTAGCCCCACGTCCAACCCTTACTCTTTTCTCGGTCTTAGGACCGAGTAGAAAGCCAGCGATCTATTAAACCAGGCGAGTATTATTTATTTATTCGTAATTGATATATATTACACTTCTATGTTTTCTGTTCCTCTTTCTCAAATGAAGCGAGCCTCCATATATAAAATTTGATAAAAAGTCTCTATTTAGTACTCATTATCTAAAATGGCAATAGCAAAACTTTACGACAGAACTGACGAAAAAACTTCGCATCAGATTAAGTAGAAGCCTAAGGATATAAGAACTAGTTGAGTGAAAAGCAAAGCCATCAAATTGGGTCTTAAAAACCTTTTTCTACTTGAAATTAGTGAAAATACCATCAACTTATTTAGTTGTGCGCAAAAATGTAACAGAGTTGTTGTTGTTACCAATACTAAGTCAAACATTTCGGTTTGTGAAATAGATATTTCGAGATAAGAAAATGAAAATTAATCCCTTCTATGCTAGAATACGATAGGGAGTAAATGAGCTGAAGAGGAGGACAAGGCAATTCGATATGTCAGATAATTGAGTAAGGCAGAGAAAATCTTTGGTATTTACAGTGAACGCAATGTTTTGGAATGTTATTTTTGTTGTTTGTTATGAAACGATTAATTTGCTTGAAGAAGAGGAGAGTGACACGAAAGTAACTATGATTATTCCTAAATGAGAAATATATTTTACCAGCTTCAATTCCACTCTAATCCTAACTGACTGAGGATGTGTTTCAACTCATTTTTATAGTTAATCATTCGGTATTACGAAAGCTGAGATCAAATCATATATAAAGTGAAACCGAAACTTTAGAAACCTGTTGCCTTTCAAATAGGTGGGTAAGTATACTTTCAACCCCTTAAACCACTTTCACCTATACAAATGAAGCTATATATCAATGCTAATAGACTCTGTATTTTTTTAAATTGGTTTTCTTCCAGTCTCTTTTGTTTTTGCCAAGTGTAAAACTGCTTATATTTTGCTGACAGTAGTATAATAAGCTTGTTTTTGGCTGCCATTAATTCAGTTTCTTGGTCACAACTATTTTTGTAGATCTGCAAAGATTTTAAAACAATTGAAGAAGCTAACTTACTTCGTTTGAAAAAAGTTAAGACACTAGTGGCTTCGAGGAAAACTAATTACCGCTTTAATTACTTACAATTTAACTGGGAGTGATGAATTTAAGGAAAAAGAAAAGGAGTTAAAACAAAGTTCAGCCTGGATGAATAAATAAAATTGTTTTTGAAAGACAAAATGAATTCCTTCCTTTCATTCTGATAAATTGGTCTTTGGTAAAGGATTGTAGTTATCTTTAAAAAAAAACGTTTAGATCTTTTTCGTCTCGTAAGTTGTTAAATACTCAAAACTGGCTTACTTAAGTGGAAAAAAATGTCAGAATGCAGAATAAGTGAAAAAGTATCGAAAAATACATTACATCGTGCTTTGTTTATTGGCGTTTCTAAGCGTTCTATTTATTTCTTTACGGTGAGGACTTCAAGAAGTCTTGGAAAGAAGTTGAAAAGTGAAAAATAGGGAAGGAAAGGCAAGTAGACTGAGGCAAAAAAAGTGAATAAGATAAGCAAGTAAACCAATTAGTTAGTTCTTTATAGTTTGTCAAGCGTTCTTATTTCACAGATATTTTCTTAATAACTTATCAATTCATATACTTTTTTGGTTCAGTCTTTCCTATTTTCATTGGTATTTTATTTCATGCCATTCTTCTCCCTTTCGTTTTATCTACTGATGAAGGTTCTAAATATATGAAGGTCAAGTCAGGTCATAAAGGCATGATGACTATAAAAAAGAGATAAATATTTATCAAGACGTTTAATATGCTCAATTTAACATGAACTGAGTTTTATTCAAGCATTTACAATACTGATTCATGCATTCAGAATAGTTACATTGACTTCATTCAGTAATAAGAAAGAAACAGTCGTTTTCTTCCTAGACAGTAAGTCCATATGAAAACTCTTGTTTGGTAATGAATTTTATCAGCCCAAAATGCAGACTTTACGATAGCGTTTCATGACCAGAATAATTCAATCAAATACCTCACGGGGTAAATAATTATGTTTTTGTGACAAAAATTTAAGGCCAATCACTCGGAGATTTATATGAGTGTTTGAAACGTCCATTACTTTATAATTTACCATACGTCCTTCTAAATAGCATCAGTTTTCACCGGAAAAGAAAAAAATATTAGCGTATATTTGTGGAAGTGATTAAGTTTCCAGCATAGAGACGTACCTCATATATGAAATTTAAGACCATCTGATTATATTGTATGTTGTTGGTAGTGTTTTCCGTCAATGTTTATCAGAACTAAGTACATATAGAATCTAAAACAATACCATCTCTTCAAGTTTAAAATAAATTTTATTTTCATTGCTTGGAGGATTTCATCATGAGCTGACATCAATTGGAGAACCATTGGAAAACCTGGGAGTACTGGACAGCCGTTTCGTCCTGGTGCCTGGGACTCTTTATCAGTACGCAGCCACTGGGGTTCAAACCCAGGACCTTCTGGTTACAAGGTGAGCTCGTAGACCACTGAGACCCGATTCAATGGTCCACGAATTCTAACCTCTGCCAATTTATGACATAGCACGACCACATCATAATGTCTTCTTCAATGAGTTGCTGCCTCATCTTCAACCTGCTGCACCCTACTGGTTACGGCTTCCCACTAGAACCTCAGGTCACTGTCTAAATAGTGCCAGTTGCTAGTTAGCATCAGATCGATTTTCATTTTATTTCATAAGAAATAATGTTGTCCACTACTTTACAGTAACGTACCTAGTGTCTGATTTTACTGAGGTTAGAAACGATTAAGCAGCAAGTTTATAATTTGCACAAATGTAAAGTTTCTGTTCTTAATGGAAACAAATGAACTACGTGACAATTATATCATCATAATCTAGTTCGATATTATTCAGTGCTGTAACATCCATGGATTAATAAAACAGGATTTAAGAAAAGCGTAAGAGAGAGAGAGAATTGGAGACTTCATTAGAAAACTCCACGTAATCATATAGCCGGCACTACAGTATATTTATAAATGTGATCAACAGTTATAATAAACAGACATGTCAATAGCAAATGTCATTTTAATAAGGCACATCTAATCGAACACTAGTCAGTAACTAGTATCATGCATTTCAGGAGGGATATTAGTTCCTTCTGGATTGCAGACACACCTTGGTGATGAATGCCAAGAAGCACGAAACCCAGGTTCAATGCTACTTGCCGACCATCTTCAACTATCCAAAAGTAAGAAGGCGCATATTCGATGAGTATTCACAAGATATCATGTCATTTTTCCAAATGGAAAAGAAAATAATAATTTAGCGTACCTTAGTGGTTAAGCAGTTATAGATATAAAATTTTATCACTTTTTTCCAAAGTTATCCCTGAAAGGGAGAATTAGCCTTTTCTTGAAGCTTTTATGCTCCACTTAAAACTATTAAGGTTATAATAACAAGATATAACATTTCCGTGAAACTGGCTACTAGTCCAGTGCTTGTCTACAATGCTTTAATGTTTCATAGCGAATTTCCTCAAGCGCATAATTCCTCTTCAGTTCTATACTCCATAGTGTACTTTAGAGCAAAGCACAAAGGAACTATTATTTTCGTACACTGCAGTCTTAGATCTCTTGTGAATGCAAACGGAGAGAAATCAATGTTTTTTACAAAAAAATAAGAAATTTTATTATTCTCCTTTCTTTTTCAGTTTTCTGTCTTAAAGATGAAAAGAATTTCGTTAAATTCATTTCTCTTCTTTCTTATCTTATTGTTGGATATAGTTATATATATATGACCTAGAACGCCGAATACAATAAAAACTATCCTTTTTATTTCGTCGTTTGAAGTTTTAGTATAACTATTTACTAAAAGACATTTCTTATTAAACCTATTTTTTGATTGAAGGAAAATAAATAATGAAATGACGTGTTGAGCTAGAGCATATCTCTTTTCGTGTGTATCTTAGTCAAGTAGGCTATAGAATAGAGAAAATGTATCTGTTTATTTAATGAGATATGCTGTTACGATAATATCTGTCTGTATTGACTGAAAAATGAATTATGAGTAAATTGCGTTTTAACTTAATGTTGAGTAGAAAAGATGTGAATATATTTGTCCATCTTGAAGGATTAAATATTTTCAACTAGCTGGAAAGCAGAATAAGCGGTTGACACTGATGATAAGAATAATGATTAATTGAATCATCAGCATATAAGTGATAAATGGCTTGGATTGTGTATACAGACAGGTTTGAAATTCCTGGTCATTTTGAAACTGTATCCAAGGTCTGAGGCTGAAACAGCTGTCGTTATATAAGACTTTTTTTCAAGCGACTGCTGAGTGCCTAAACTCCCTGTGGTAATTTATGGTTAAATATCTTTTGATTTTTGCCTAATTATGGAATTTTCTGAATGACATTAAAAGTGTGTACTGGAATGCAGCTTTATTCAATGTTCACAAAATAGAATAACGATCCAAATTTGCATGGTGAACAATAAAAACACATGAAATCTCAATAACTTCCAGGGGACAGTTGCATAAGGTGGTGGTGTTCGAGAAAATATTATGGAATTTAATCACAGCGTGTTGTGCACGCCTCATAAAGTATCTGATTACATAAGTTGAACAGCAGATTATTGGCAGCTTGGATCTCCCAGAACCCTGGTTAACATTTTATATGACACTTATTTTTTCGACAGAATTATTTATTCTGATTACCTTCAATGGAAAGAAAGAGATAATAAAGATCGAGTGGTTTTTTGTGAGCTGTTGATTACATGTTTGTCTCTAGTCTATCCACAGCCGACTCACTTTTGTTTATTTGGTTCAATGCTGATAAGTGGACACCTATAGATTTCGCAAAATAAATATGCAAATTGCTATTGCTTTTTTCTTTATCTTCTTTATTAACGATGAAATAGATTGTACCTCCTCGATCTGACTTATAAGTTTTGTGGTGTGTCAAAGTATCTTGGATGTTCAGACATGTTTACCTAGTCAAACAGTTTACCTAAGTAGAAAACTTATCTACTAGTGGATGCTTTTCATGCTGTTAAGTGAAACCAACTTAACTACATTAAAATCAGAAAGAAGTGTCAGGAAGAATGAAGAGTCAAAGACACACCGAACTTGGATGCAACTTCTAGAATCCAACAGCTTTTGTGTACACGCTACCTCACAGTAAATAGGTTTCATCAACCGAACAGTATTCTAGTTTTTGCCAACTGATATTCATTAATAATGTCATCATTTTCACATCCTGTCTTGGATTTCACTTTACTACATTTATAACTGAAAGATGTAGTTATAAATTGGTATGTTATATTCAACATTTTTAATTCTAACCTTTCATAGAGTTAACTATAACGAATTTCGAACTGTCCAGTAAGTCAAGAAAATTTCAAAGCGTCTCTATGCTCCAGTACAATTAATCTTTTCAAATAGAATTCACCATAACAGAAAATGTTTTCAGTTGTGTATTTCTGTCCACATCGTCATTTCATCTACAATTTATGTATGTGAGTGCTTATGAATGAACTCATCGTTTAATCGATTTATTCTTTTCAAATATACATTTTCTCTTTAAGGAACAGTCTTTCTATATTAAATGCATTTTTCACTTATTACAAAGTAGGTTTATTAGCCACATATATGCTACTGAAGGCTTCTAGTTATTCATATTTAACTACATTCTGGGAGCAAACAATAAACCTGTTAATACCTTTTTGTTCAGTGTATTTCTTAACTGTTCATTTCCTACTTTACATGTAAAAGTGTATTGTTAACATTAAGCATAATGATGAAAAAGACCATAAAAGCTAACTGTCAGTTAAATAGTTCTAATTTGTTTCATTTCACATTTCTATTACCTGTATAATACAGCCTCTAGCTATATTCAAAGTATTTAATTGTGAAATATGTTGGTAGTTATATACTTATTCTAATAACAAATCGATCGCAGTGTAAGCCATAGATTGACATTCCCTCCTTAAAAAGGATGTCATTTGTAAGCGTAATTACAGATCTTTTTAATGGTGATAAACAGCTTATCATTTAGAAACTGATTAGAATCTTACAATCTGCAGTGTAACAGGTTTACAGGTTATTATTTAAAAGGGAATTCATAAGACGTTCGCATACAATAATTCGTAAGTCTCAATTAAAATAACTTATTTCAAAACGTTGTTTACGTTATATAAATTGTTTGAAATGATTATTTCAATATAACTTTTTTTTCCAACTCCTCGAATTAATTTACACCTGAGAATGAATTTTATTCAAAACAGTTATTTATAAAAGGAAACAATTTACAGAATCTGAAACGAAGGTAAGAGAAGTAACCTGAGACAAGAATAGAGAACTAGCAGGTAGATAAGAAACTTATCTCTGCATGTGTGTGTGTGTGTATGAGAGAGAAGAGGGTGAAAAATCGATGTCCACAGAAGAAATGCTGATAGATATTATACAAATCTAATTAACCAAACGAAAGAAAACATTAAGTCAATGAAAAGAAGCCTTAGCGAAGTTTATAACATCACAGAAATCACCTTTATTTTTTGGCTTTCACGTATACTACTAAAACATAAATATCCTGTTAATGCATACACTTATTATTATAATAAATAAACGCCTTTCTACAGCATTTGCATCATTCAATTGTTTATACAGTCTCAAATAACCGGATTGCTCTGTATTCACCCTGTCGATTAGATACTGATTTTTCTCTAAGTCATTGTTTTGCGTGTATTCATAGGCGTTCATATAAGTTACAAGTTTTATTTATGAAGTCACTTTAACTCAACAACGTACATATTTTCACATCAGCTTAATCAACTCAAAAAATGTCATAATTTTATCATGATCACAGCTAGAAATGTTAACTTAACAATCTGATAAATGCTAAGAATAAAACTGCATTTAATAAACTGTACCACATAACTTTTAATTTTATTACATATATGCCATGTATTCCCAGTGAGTTCATAAAACAGGATAACAAACAGTCAAGCAAAATTCTACTTTATCAAGTTTTCTAAAGTACGTAAAAACTCGTCAAAAAGAAAAAAAAATATTTTTATAAATTTCAACAAGATAGCAAGAAGACATCATTTGTCTGAAATGGTGTACATTGAATTGCGAGCAATACTATATCATATATTTGCCTGTCATAAGAATTTATAGGAAAAATAATTAAAAGTGAAGAGATGAGAAAATGAAAATAGGTTTTAACAGAATATGACGTAGAACGCCTAAATAACAGTAGAAATGAATACAGGAAAGATGCATGATTCCATTATGGGTAAATTTCATTTTGATAAAGTCTCACAGTGTTATACAGTAATATTTACTAATGACGTTTCGAGCACAATTTATTGCAATAATGGAATTACACTCTACCACAGTGCCCAACTTTTATTCTTATATCAAAGATGCATGATATTGCATCAACCTTTATACCGAAACCAAAGCTACCAAAAAGTGTTGCTGCGATAATCAGTTGTTTGTAAACGCAAAAATACGACTTCAGCCTTCTAATGGCTAGGTTTTTCACGACCTTTACCATGAGCACACCGCCAAGTGGTTTTCTAGAAGAATTTCAACCTTGTTTACTTAACCGTTTTATGGCTTCTTCCAATACATTTAATGACTGATAGGTTTTGATGTCTATACTCAGTATTATTAGGTTCAGAGAATTTAGTGTGCTTGTGAAGTTACTTTCAAGTGTAGTTAGAATATACTTCATTGACGTTCGTTGTTAATTCTACCTTTTATTTAGGCTTCTAATTAGTTTTATGTTTGTCTTTGAGGCCCCTAAGATTTTACTATATTTCCTATTAACTGCTGCCACCGGAAATATTACCTTAATGCTTTAAATGATTCAGGTAGTTGGCAACTTTTTAATGCCAAAAAATATCTCTTTACGTTTCCTTTAGACTTAGATTTGACGATCCCTAACAAACGATTGTTACACATCTTTCAGAACATAAGAAGTGGGAAAATGAAAAACGTATAGTGTATTTACTATTTGGATTAGTGAAAAATCTTTTTATCCTCGATATCGTCTTATTGAACAATCCTGAGTCCCATATTTGCGGGATATAACAGCGTATGAATATATATATATATATATATGAATTAGAATCCACTTTAATTGTAATCCCATATAAATGTCAGCAAGTTTTCTAATCTGTAATATGATCTGATGAAAATAATTAAGAGGTAGAAAATGAAATAGAAGCTGTCAAATACAATTTTAGATGAACAGTAATTCTTTGAGTCTAACTGTTCGCTAAGCCATGATCATTGTTACAGTCAAGTGATTCGATTTTTTAAGGTGAAATCTGATTCCACAGAGTGATGCAAATGAATAGATAGATGTTTGTATATTCTGTTTATGTTCACGACCTAAAATAAGTCTTAGAATTAAGCTGATGTAATAAATTATTATGATATAACCACCTTCCAATATCCGGGAACTAGGAAAAAGATAGAATAAGTGTACTTCGAGCTATCAAGTGCTCTTTATTTGAGGCTGAAACCATTTGATGAAACTGATACTATTTTGAAAATTTACAGCTCATTATTATTATTAATCCCTTGGGGTCGAAGTGTTGAATGCAACTTCAACACTACATCTCGATTTCATCCTGTCCTTTGCAGTTGTCTTTAGTTAGCTCAACAGGTGCCCATGAGTTATCTTCTCCACAAACAATCTCCTTCATGTCACCCTCGGATGTCTCATCGTTGTTCCACTCGAGGCTGAGGTATGCGATGTCACTGAACGGTCTTCTCAGCGTGTGTCCGACCCACATCTACTTTTTCCTGCATGTTTGTTGGGCAGAAATTTCTAAATTCGTTTGTTCATAGAGTTCTTAGTTGTTTATACTTTCTGGCCATCTGATCCTCAGTGACGTGCGTGTCAAGTCATTGAACCATATAGAAGCACTGATTTGACATTAGTGTTGAAAATCTAAATTTTCTTGTTTTTGATTGGTTTAGAAGGTCTTTACACTGATTTCAGAGTAAAGAATGTCTGTCTTGCTTTTTCTATCCTAGCCGGTTTTGACATCCTCATCCGTGCGGCCTGTAGTTGAAACGATGCTGCATAGATAAGTGAAAGAGATTACTTCGTGGATTGCTTGACATGCGGCCTCATCATATAGTTGTTGAATGAGGATGACGAAGATTTGAGATACTTCACAATGTTGAGACAGTTCCCAAATCAGTTTGTAGTCAACGCTGTCGAAGGCCGTGTTGCATTTTTGTCTCCACAAATGATTTGGTTTCCCTTGAATCCGGCTTGTTTCGGTTGGAATTCTGCATCTAGAGCATCCTTTAGTCTTACCAGGAGAAAATGTCGCAATATTTTGCTTGAGGTGAACATGAGCATGGTTCTGCACCAGTTCTTATGGTGCCCTGCGTTTTCCTTCTTTGGATAGCCTTTTTTCCCATCAGTTGAAACATTTCCATGCTGCCAAACTTGCTGTAATAGTGGCGTGTGGATATCCACTGGCATCTCTGCAGCTATTTTCAATAGTTGTAAAGAAGTTTCGTATGGCTCCACTGCTCTTCCGACTAGCTTTCAGCAACTTCATGATATTCAAGACTTCTGGATTTGCCACAGGATTGATGTTGCTGGCACTTCTATACGAGTTACAGTTGGCGTTCGACTCAAAAGTCGGCCATTTTCTTTGCTTCCTACCTTCGGTAATCAGGTTTACTTAAGTATCTCTCATTTCTTGCATCTGTTTTAGTCTCTTCCAAATAGTGACCTGGTTACCTGAGGTCTGTCTCACCTGCTGCTCGTTCTGGTTTAGTTTCTAGTATGTCTCAGAATTATCTTTCGTCTTTCCTAGCACGCTTCTCAACTTCTTCGTTCGTTGAGCTGTTGACTGAACACAGCTTCTCCTTTCATTGTTCATCTCCGAACTGGTCAATCTCATGTTTCACAACCCCCTCTCTTCTATTAGTCTCTACGTGTCCCAAAAGAGACATTCCTTATCCTAACTATTTTGTCTTCCTAGGACGTCTATTCGGGTTTCCTTCCACATCACTTTTAGAAATTCCCAGTGTTCCCCACTCAAGTTTCCTTTGTCATTTTGCTTAGTGTCTCCGACTTTCCTGGATGGCTGAAGTGAAGGTGTGTAGGGAACTAAATAGAGAGCTCTTTAAATGGAAAAAAATATTAAAATAAAAATCCAAGTTGATGAAATGATGGTGTAACAATTTCTAGTACAAAAAACAGTTAATTAGTTATGTTAAAATAATAATTACTTGGTGATAAAGTTAAAGTTCGCTGCTACAAATTATTAACATAATCCACAGATGTGTTCATTGCTGGAGTCGTGTCTATAAGTAGAAACTGTACACTGGTCATAGAATAGACCTTGGATGAGGATGATAGTTTCCTGCAAAATCCAAAGGATAAAACATAGTTAGTAGTGAAGCAAGTTGACAGTATGAACCAGTGAGTAGACAAAGTGTTAAGCAGCATACCGTATTTTGGATAGTACTCTGAAGTTATATCTATTTTACAAAAGTTATGTACAATTTTTCAATTTTTAACATCTAACAATAAACTGCACAGTGATGTTGTTCCAGACTCCACATGTCTACTGTGTAGTTTTGCCCTTCATTCTCTGGGTGTTGAATGTTACTTTGAAGGCTGTCAGTTTGACCTCGAAGGTCCCTTGTACAGGATAGTGGGCGGGGCCAACATCTGATACCCATCTCGATTTTGTGTCCAACAGGCTTCGCCTCCACTTTCCTAGCATTGAAATGAAGTCGATCTGATTTGTAGTGTCTCCATGTGGTGAAACGCACGTCGCCTTGTGTATATCCTTGTGCCTCTATCACCAAATCATGAGAGGCGCGGAATTCTGTGTAGGGTTCTCTGTCCTGGTTCATTTTGCCGAGTGGCTCCCGACCATTGATGAGTTCTCTTCGTGTGTTGCCTGCTCCCAGTTAGGATTGCATTCATACCACACCCATGTGGATTTCGATGTCTCGCTATGCGGTATTGTTCACTACTCATGTATATAAATGAAGCAGAAAAGTTGTGTGATTGACTTGATATAATTATGAGCAATAATTTGTGCTCGAAACTTTATCAGTAAATATTACTGTACAAAACTATGTGATTTATCAAAATAAAAGCTTATCCATAATGGAGTTATACTCTACCACAGTGCCCAAGTTTTATACTTGCCCACTACTGTTTGTAATTGTCTGTCGAAGTTTTCCTTCTTCCCTTGTTCCACGTTGTTTCTAGCTACGTAGCATTGTAGTGCTATAGGTGAGTCTCTTTTAAATTTTTTTATCTTGTTATGGTCAACTAGTGTAAATTGTGCTAGTTTTTGTGCTTCACCACTCTAATTGACGCCGTCTAACTACTCCACTCCACCTTCTCTCATTTATTCGTAGCACTCTTATGCCAGATCTTCTCATTTCTTTTGCAACCTCAACAGGCTTCCAAGCTTCGAACATCATGCCGACACTACAAGTCCCTATGCCTATTTCTTCAATGCACTGATATTTCTGTAGCGATCAAGTTGATTTTCCAGGGGATGGTCGTGAGTAACTCATAAACCTTCCCCGTTTTCCAGAACACAGTACTGTTCAGTAAAGTAGGTGAGGTAGTTTAAAAGTTTTAACATAATATTACTTCTGAATAATAATCACTGCATCGTGGTTTGTGTACTTCAACAGCTACCAATGGCCACAGAGTTGGGAGTAGGTGACTTGCGTAATGGACCACACTGTTACGACTCGTATGTGCACATCAGGCAGAAGGAATGGTAAGGACAGATGAAGTGGAATAATGTATTCGAGGAATTGTGATATGGTGAGGTCCTTACGAAGTGTGAATGAATTGGCACTACTGGTGTTTTCATTGTCTAAGATTAGGTTTTAGTAATCATGAGGAGGTCAACGAGGGAACTGTGTAACTCAAAAGAACAACGAGTTGCTTTTGAGCTTCGAACACTGTGTAAACATTCCACCTGCTGATGCTTATTTTGCTTTAACTGAAAGAAGTCAGGTCGATTGACTATCTGTTCGAAGGCTTTCATCGCCCGGCATCATTTCATTTCTCCGATTCTACGAAGAATTAGGCCATTGTTTCTTTATTTCTGTGCTTTAAAATTAGTGTGGAGATTGGACTGATTTTCCAAGATATAGTAGCTACCCGCACGCTAACTTTTCCTATATTTCAAGTCTCCGGAACGGCCAATAAACTAGTCAAATAGTAAAGTAGGCAAGATTATTTTGAAAATTTCCAGTTCAGCCAATTCTGAACTTGTATAAGTCAAATACTTGGAGAACTGACGGCTTCGCATTACTAACTGGCAGCACAGATTACATACCTGGCTAAAAATGCATGCCTTGGATATTGTTTATAAGCAAAAGTGAATATAACGCGTCTGTAATATAATGTCCCTAAATAATGATAACTGTTACTGCTACTTATTTACTAGCACGCTCAAATATACATTTGGAAGATATTGACTGTATATCAGTCACAAAATTAAGGCTGGAATTTTCATTTAGTTGGGATATTGTAAACACATATCTCTTTCAAATTCTTCCATAGAAAAGGAAAGATACTTCAGAATGTCAGAGTTATTCCTCATTGAGCAATACCTCATTCCAAAACTCAGCTCACGAATCACCTTGATTTTCGCTTTACTTTTTATCACCCATATAATCGTTAATCATTACATATAACAATTTAAGGCATCATTTGTTACAGTGCAGATAATCTATGATCATAAATGTACTCACTTTAAACAACCTCAAATCACGGAATATACAGATTGGATCATAGGAATTATTAAAAAGATGGTTGTAGCGAAGAAAATTTTCTTTTCGACAAAGTCATCAACTAGGCTGTACATTCGTGTATTTACATTAAATGTGTGAGAAAGTTCCAGAATTATTTCCGATCAAAGGTTAAATTAATAAAATTACTAAGTGTAATAAATAGAAGAAATACGTCCAACCGTTTTCCCTACCGTGACCATCATTAACAGTCAGTCCCACCAATAATGACTATCCAATTACCCTTCTTGTTCAACCTTCCCTTTTATTTCTGTTATATTTACGTTTTTAATCCCTATCTGCATTACTAGATTTGGTTACTAGTTTTATTTTTTTATTTCTGTGTATCCGAACCTCCTTCCTGTTTTGTTAATGCTACGTCCTTAATCCGTAATTATACAAACTAACGAGTTTTCCTGTAATTATAATCTTATTATGTCTTTTCTACCCAACCTTCCTGATTATTACACATCGTAATTTTTAATTTAACCTTTGGCCAGAAATAATTCTGGAACTTTTTCACACATTTAATATAAATACTCGAATATACAGCCTAGTTGATGACTTTGTCGAAAAAAAAATTGGCTTCGCCACAATCGTCTTTTTGACAACCTTAAATGTAAGTGAATAGAACTACCTATGGTGTACCAAGGAACGTAGCTCCAAAGTATTAACCTTACAAGGTACAAAACTAATAGATACTCTTTTTCAAATTTTCTGAAGCTAAGACATATTTCACAATATTTCACTTTAGACTACTGAAGAATGAAGCGTATTGCTTAACTCTGAAACTTTGTCAAAGTAGAACTGTAGTCATCTAATTTATATTTATGTGGTGCTTCCTAAATCCATGACAACAGAATATGGTGTAACCTTAAGCAAATGTACGAATTACGCTAACGTTCTAAAGCACTAAATTTGTCTATAATTTTCGAAATATGGAGTACGTTGTTGTAAGTGGTTTACCAAGTTAACTAAGGTTAAACAATCAACGTTGACAATTCCAGTTGCAAAGCAAATCTGGATTACTGAATTCAAATGACGAAAATATGCTGTTTATTTATCGTAATGTAGAAAATCTTTTCCACCTTCACGAAAAATGTGGGGCAGTAAAAATAAGCGATAAATGCGATAAAATTTGCAGTCAAGTATTATAAAATGCATTCATTGCTGCTTTTGCTGTTTCACATGAGGATCATAGGTCTTCAGTTACCAATAGGGGCATTCACTGAAATACTCTGGTGAAATTATATCAAATGGTGTTCGCATTATGATGATGAATTCATTCTATAACAGTTTTAACCGGTAAGTACTCATCATCAATCATATGTTTACTTAGCTGATTTTGGTTATATTCCAGGTTCCCGTTTCATAGTGTCATAAGTATACTAGAATTTAACTAATTTACTGTAATTAGGGTTAGTGGTCTGCTTTTGACTCAGCTAACTGACATTATTGTCAACAGGCACTTCGATTCTTGCAAGCATTTGGCTAAGGTTATTTCGTCTGATACTGAAAATCCTCTTTATTCTCAACTCTCTCCTTGTCTCTCTTTGGGTAAAACCAGGAGAAACTTCATAAGAATTTATGCTCGTACAACTAAATATAAAAATTCTAGCATACCACCATCTTTAGCATGGGTGCTTGTGTGTGAAGAGATGGTCAGATGTCAGAAAAGAACTTATAAACATTTTAAATCAGTAATCTGAACTGCAAAGTATAAGCAAAGATTATTATTACATGTATAATCTATGATATTACCTATTTATTGTTGCAATATGTATGAAAACCCTGAGAATTCTGTTCTGTATAATTATTAATATTTGGAATAAAGTTATTATTATTGACAAAGAAATCAGAACAAAAAAGCTGATATTTAATGTTGTTTTAATACAATCAATCTAAAAATTACATTCAGTACTGATTAAACAAGAAATATTACAGAGTAGTCGTCAGTTTCATTCAAATTCTTAATTATAATCTCTTTGCGCAAAAAAAAACAGAATTCAGTTCCTTCCTATATCTCACAATGAATAGTTTAAAAATACAGCAGGATAGTTCTAACACATTTTTGATGACGTAAGTGTAAGTGAATGCCTTTTCTGAACTCCTCTTTACTGATTGATGTCAGAACTTTTCTAAAGTGTTGTTCTATTTTTCAACATTCATAACTTTTTCTTGACAGTATACTACTAAAATTATTTATATGAGTATTAGGGTTGATAAGCAGTGATTCTAAAGGCTTTCATAAGGTGGCTAGATGGATTGTATCAACCTTCACCATGAGCGCATATTATGCATATATATATATATATATATATATATGTATACGTATAAATGAGTTTCCTCCGCCTAATTATAACTTATGATATAGATGAATTACATAAATGTATCAAAATGAAATCAAAAAGAAACAGATAAATAATAAAACCTGAAGTGATAATAAGAATAGTATTAGTAAATAGATTCAACAAAAAAAGAAAATGAATAGATGGAGCACAACCAGTATTTTCACTTTAACAAACTAAAAATTAATTTCACAACCCAGTATTCCTCTTTTTTAAGAATAAATAATTGGATGATAATTTTTGAAATGTTTCACAACCAATAGTTTCTCTTCTACAAAATCATGTCACTAAGAAAGAAGTTCATATATTAGTGAAATCCATAGATACCCTCTATGTCACAACCTAAATGATGTTCTTTTGTAGAGCTTAATTCAAGTCAAATAGAAGTATGCATACAAAGCATTAGACTATATGATAATAGAAAATTTCACCTACAATGGAATTAGGGGTGTAAGAACGTGATAGTATTATTCAGTTTTTATCTTTGGTCTATAAACTGTAGGATAGCAGGTATAAGCTTGTGATATATTGAGTCATATTACCATCTGTCCACACGCATACAGAAAGGCATCATTCGTGCAGAGATTTCAGCTGAATAATTAGAAGCAGAAATCTCATATAATGCCTTATAACTGACTTCCTGAGAAAACATACATTTATGGGTATATTTATGATTGGATATGTCCTAGTATTTATTGCTAAGGATCTCCAGGAGGCCTCTTTCTTTCTTCAGTATTTCTCTTCTGAAAACGATTCGGCGACTTTTGTGACCGTTCAGAATTTTGATAAATAACGTTTCCACCATCAATATTTTCTGAAATGCGCAAAGGACTTGTCTGTTGGTCAACTAAACGTTGATAAGGCGATAAATAACCTGTCATACTGTCCAAAGAATCTGATGAATCATAAGTAGATTTTCGTCCGACAGAAACGGAAGAACCAAATTCTTGAATTTTCGTCTTTTCACTTGCGGTCATATCTAAAGTAGTTGATGTCTTAGTATCAGGAAGGTTTATTTGTTGATTAATTTGTGCTATGTCAATAACTTTATCTGTATTAGGCAATACTGTTGTTGTCTGAAAGTTATTTGTTATAATTGTTTCGTTCTCCATAAAGCTTGAATTGTAATTTTTTAGTCGATATTCTCTTAGGAACTCCACGACACCATATTCAGACGAACGAGGTATTAGTAGACCGAATGCTGCACACAAATGTATAATTAAATAACATATAAAAAATATGCGGTCCATTACGATAGCTATCATACGCCATTCTTTGATGATAACATTCTCAGCATCTTTTTTGTCTACTCTGCTCAGAAATGACTTGACAATGGAACGAATATCCTCAACTTCATTCTCCATATTTTTCATAAGTAATATTAGGGTTGATGATAGTTGCAACTGTTGTAGAGTTCTATCAGCATTTATCGTTGTAATTGTTGAAGTAGCACTGATCGATGAATGGGGAGTACTTCTAATTATTGAAGGTAATTTTGATTGCACACCTGAATAAGTGGAAGTGTATTCATTATGATCTGTATAATTACGCCCACGTGGAGATATCAGTGCTGGTCTGCCATTCCTATATTCATATCTTACATGAGAACAAATTGAGTTTGTATCTAATGTGACATTTGTGTTAGCCATAGAATGACGATTCATTGATAGGTAATCATAGGGGTTTGTTTTAAACATCAGTGCATTAAGGTGCTGCTTGCATACGTCGCAATCTTCAGGATGTTTTCCGTGTTTTGAACTATGCACTCTTGTATGAACAGATCTTGGATTTGTAGAAGTAGTCATTAAAGGTAGAGTATCACAGACATTACAAGGTATTTTTGACGCGCACGCTCTACAGTGGTGCTGACAACATGCGTTTGAATGCTGCATATTTCCTAAAGCGTCACAATCATTAAACTTGGAAGGCGTAAGTGAGCGACTTCTTGTTTTCGACAGCTTAGAATAAGGATGACATGTTGCTAGCGATGGCTGAACGTCTAATTCCCTATAGTTGACTGTTTCAGTTTGTGTTTCACAGTGACGTTGATTTGGTCGATACCTCTTTTGTTCAACAGGAGCAGCATCATAATTGTAGTTATCTACAATAAAAGTTTTTAACCCAGTGTTTTCTTCTACAGTAGCAAAACGTGTTCTACCCTTTTTAGAACGCCTCATCCCACCAGTACTTTCAATGCATTTTGACGGATCTTGTGGATCACTGACCGAATTAACTAAAGCTGATTTTTTTATTTGTATCAGTTGGGATTCACAGTCAGTCTTATTTTTATTAGCAGTTATAGTTTCAAAGACAGTAGTGATTACATTCGTTGTCGGATCTTTGCTGCCATCAGTACAACTACATTTGCCGTCACAAACACCATTTAAGAAGTGACAAATCTGAAAAGTGAAAGCAACAAATATGTAAATAAGTATTGGTTATCGTATTTTTCTATGCTTATAAGTTGCCGATCGCAACCAAAAAGAAGAAAATTATCTTTTTAACTTTATGAAGAAACTGCATAAATCCGTTCAGCCATTTCACAGCGCATAACGACATTGATTCACAGTAAAATCTTCTAGTTAAAATTGTTCTTTAAAACAAGAACTAGTCACTAACCGGTAACATTCAAGAGGTTCATTGCAGTCTTACCATCTTCTGTTTAATACATACCACTTTGTAATAGCCACTCACCTGACACCTTTTATAACCTTGAACTGACTTGTCAATTTTCCTACCCCTACAAATCTATTATGACTAATTATCAATATTGTCTCCCATTTTACAATATTTTGTGATCGATTTCAGCCCAGCACGTTTGTCACACAAATACGACTATTTATTTTGACACCCCATAACTAATCTGTTATTCAACGTAAAAAAATGTATCGACCGCATAACTGGCCTTTATTGTAACGACAACAATAATATAATTGTAAGAACCTGAAGAGAAATTACTGAAAAGAATATTCTTCATTCAGACTGACTTTTAATTAATGATATGGGAATGTTTCACACTATTAAATCTTATAAGATTAAAGCATATTTGCCTGTTTTTACTCTGAAGATGCCAACTCTGGATTTTAAACTAAAACTCACGGATAGGATTATTATTTAAAACATGAATGTAATCGCTAACTGACTAAGCATATTTTCAGTCAAATTCTCACCGTTGCTGAAATTTATTAATTGAAAATATCAATGGAAAACTAAACTTGGATAAACACTCAGCTGTTGTCCGAAAGAAGCCGAATTTCAAAACAACACTGTCATGACATTCACAACTATAATGCCTAAACTTTATTCTGAATTAAGTTATTAACTTGTGTGCATTAATTCCTCAATGAATAATACTCAGATCATCGACAAAACAAATGAGTAATTCACACCAAAAAGGTATAATTTTGTGAATAATACATTCTTTGTTACAGAACGTAAAAACTCCAGAATTAAAAAGCAAATATGCCATCAAGTGAAAACTTCAGTTAAATCTTTTAGTGTACACCAATAATAATAATAATTTAAGTGCGGTTACTGAAAAACGCTTGAAAAGTTAGTCTGAATACTTATAAATATCCTAGCACTAAATTTTTAATATGCTCGTGTTATATGAGAAAGGTGGATTGTAGAAAGGTAAAGAGTACAGTCGAAGTGTACATTAATTCCGTATTCATTTGCTTATTGGATAAACCACATAGTGAAACACTTTTATCTACTGGACATTACATTTACTTCAGACTAATTAAGATTGTAATTTGATAGAAAGCTTTAACACAGTAATTAAATGTTTATTATGAAATACAGCCGAAATTTTGAATAAACATTTATTAAATCCTTGTCAGTTTTTGTTTCATTTGTTATAGATGTCACAAGCGAATTCACAGGTACTCGCATAGAACTATATACTACTCATTGATTAAGATGAACAGTTGCATACCACTCATGTCAAGCAGTAGTGCTTGCTAGCCAAATTGAGGGGATTTAAACACCGGACGGCCATTTCGCTCGTTTAAGGCAAAGCTCATCAGCAGTCTGCACAATTTGACTCAGCTCAGGGAGCCAAACCAGTTCAAACCATCCGATTTTTGGCTAGCTACTTGAGTGAACTGGTAACAGGATAAACTGAATTTACACTTTGCAGACAAATTTACAATTTACGCAGTTCGAGGAGGTTTCATTTTAAGAACCGAATTCTTCAGATTACCATAAATGACAGTCAAGAAAGCAAACATATTCGAATATTTTTCATCAGGCAGATAACATATATTGTGATTTGAATAACTTGGTTACCAAAGGGAACTGTGGGGAAATTTCGCTTCTCAAACTGTGTAGATTGCATATCGCTAACCAATTTGTAAACTGTGAATTTGATTTTGGAGATTACTACAAATTTCATAGATGTCTTTAATAGTTACTGAAATAATATTGCTCATTAGACGTTATATTTCATCAGACTTTATAAAATTACGTCATATCTGACTTTTCATACAAATTTTCCTTTAGTAAATGATAATTTGTCAAGCTTTTATCACTACCGGACAAATTTTGAATAAAATCAGAGATGATTTGTGTAAAAATGCATTTTTATCTCACCTTTCTCAAGCATAATGGGACCCGATTACGTCTATCCCCACGGAAATAGAGATTAATTACTATCACTGACAAGAAGGAGGATAAGGTAATTAAAATCATGTTCAAACAGTAATAGTATCCTGTAACAATAAAAGAAGACAGCATAATTAGTAAAGACGGATAATATTTTGATACATAACTAGTTACGTTTACAATTTCAATGTTCTTATTATTTGCGTCAATTAAGCTACAAATTAGACCTGAGTATCAGTTACAATGTCGATATTGCAAAAGCAACAGTATACTTTTCGTATTCACACTCTGATTAAAGTTGGATAATAGATGGAAACTAGGAACATTTCTCAGAGTTAGATATTATTTCCTTTTATCAACATTTTTCTCACAATTTTTATTTGCCACAGCTTAGCCCTACGTTTTTACAGTCTTTTTGGTTAACACCAGTAAGTAAGCAACTCGTGACTGTCTTTAGCCGTAATGATTTATCGGTATAATTTTGTGCAACACGCTAGATATGAAATTTTTATAGCTTTAAGCAAAACTGTCCTCTATGTTTGTGTCTTCAATGTTTCGTCCTACAAACGCTCTAAGCAGTATGCATGATGATAAAAAGAATTATTTACTCGTTGTCGCAGGGAAATCGGTTTTAAGCCTGTTTCAAAAAATTCTAAATTATATGCCTTATTCTGTATATGGTGTTTCCATTCCTGGTAACTTGTAAAATATATTAAAAACAACTTACTACTTCATTATTCGCGGTTAAACAAATATCGACCTGGGATATCAAGCACTTTTAATATTATGTATGTATAAACACATACATTTGCAAATATGCAGGCATATGCTTAAGGGGATAGTTTCAAGAATTTGTTAGGGACACTGAGGACTTACACAATGGACTGAACAAATAAAACGTCTTAGCAGTGGTTAACTTTACAATTTCTAATATCCTACAACGGCTTTACTTAAAATTTGTAATTATTCAATAATCATTCAAATGAATACCATGGACTAGTTAAAGTTCATATATGTATATTCAATTTTTAACCAACTTCTTACCAATATATGGCACACTGTTTGAAGCTTGAGGTGTCGAGTCGGCTAATAATAATAGCAACAAAAAGAATGCCACGAATATATTCATTCCTAAAGTATGAAAAACGAACAAAAAGAGATATTGTTTCATGGTAATGCGCAAATATATAATTTACAGATACATGAATACAGACCTTGTATTAAATGTACCCTTTTTCATTGCAACAAGAAGCTGACATGTCAACCTAAAACCAAGCACTTCGGTTCAATCAATCGTCGGTGGCACAGTGGTTAGGACTCTCGCCGACCATCCACATGGTCCGGGGTTCGATCCCCTGCCGGCGCACACCCGATATCTATGGTCAGCCTGAATTTGGGCTACCGATATCCATGCTGAAATTTCCATACTTGTACTGAAAATACGGTGTGGAATTAAGCTGTAAATCAAAATAAAAATAAAATAAATAAAATCCAAAATTCAATTAAATCAATATGACCCTTTGCACAAGAGGTGGCTCTCAGGGCCCGAGTGGTCTAGTGGATAGAGCTTTGGTGTTTGAAACTATAGGCACTGGATTCGAGCCTCGGCGGGAACATCATCACTCAGTGGTAAATGCAGGTACATCCAGATGACGAGTCCCAAATAGGACAAAATGCGCATCCTGGATTCCAGTGCTAGTCACAATCCACCAATTAAAGTCTAATAAAAGCAACATTTGAAGCTTGAGGAACGATGTATCCTCCTTGTTCACCAATGTACCGTTAATGAAGACAGTAGATTTTATATGTGATGAGATTACTATGCAAAACATAGACATCGGCATTTCTGTATCCTCCTTGAAGGAACTTATTTTAAGATGCACAATAAATGTTCATTTCTTATTCCATAAAGAAAGAAAGACAAACTGACGGTGTAGCTATGGGTTCCCTATTACGTTCAATCCTAGCTAATTTTTTCGTCGCTAAGTTAGAGAATGAACCACTGAGAAGAGTAATTAATGACCTGGATTTCTACTGTCGATATATGGATGATACATTTCTGGTTATGAAAAACTAGAATGATGCAATGAACATCCTTGACAAGTTTAATGATGCCCACTTAGCAATAAGTTTTATCATAGAGAAAGAAAGTGATGACAGTATCTCATTCCTAGACGTCTTCATGGCTAGGGAAGAAGATGGCACACTAAGAAGGAGTGTGTAAAGGAAACCTACAACAACAGGTCATTACACTCATTTTTCGAGTTTTGTACCTTTGAAATATAAACGTAACCTGGTAAGGTTTCTGGTTCAATGTGCTAGGTTACTCTGTTCAGACGACTGCCTCAATGAGAAGCTTAAGACTATTAGAGAATTACTTAGAAGAAATGGTTATTCAGGTAAGTTCATTGAGGAAAATATGAATTCAACACATAGGAGAGTCAGTATGGCAACAGTTCCGAAAAAAACCATTTTTCATAAAACTGGAGTTTCTCGGTGACAACACCAGCGAAAAAAATGACACAGAGCCTGAAGAATGCAGTTAAAAGAGCTTATCATACAGCAGAGCTACGTTGTCTCTTCACTACCACTCCTATTTCACGTTCTAGAAATAATGATAAACTAACTAAATTTGCCTCTTATATGTGTATCTACTAGTTTGACTGCAGCTGCGGAGCCAGCTACATTGGGCGTACAATTAGGCAGATTCATCATCGTATTTCCGAACATCATCCAACATGGTTAAGCAAGGGACAAACAAGATCTATTCGTAGCTCTGTCTTAGCATACTTTGTAAATAGTGAGCATAAGGTTGACGTTAATACAGCATTTAAAATTATTTATCGCATTTCTACTAATCTTAATTTTGCTTTACGACTTCGTCTTCTACATGCAGCTGAAGCAATAAGAATTCACCTGAAGAAGCCAAATCTGTGTGTTCAGAAGAGATTTGTACAGCCACTTTCCTTACCTTGATTATCGTTACATGAATGTGTAAACTGGACTACTTCGTCCCCCTCCCCCTAAACCTTTAAAAATTATGATCGTTTAAATTATTTTATTATTTTTCTGACTGCTTCATCTTTAATTTCATGTTCTCTTTGAAAAATTATTTTAATCTTATGACCACTTCATGCTTAGTTACAAGTTATTATTGTCCAAATCGTTTTATTTTCTTTAACAATCTGTTACGTAACCGACCTGTGCACACGCTTATTTCTTAATTACTCTTCATTTTTCCAAAATTTTGCATTGCGCAATCCATGCGTTGCAACCATTTCTACCTTTTAATTGTGCGCACTAATTTTCTTTGTTAATTATCACCCCACTGACGCGTTGATACTGACTAATTATTGTTAACAAACAAATCACCACTTGATTGGTAAATTGTTGCGTATTGTAATAAAAATGCTGTATATATTAGAGTAGAGCCAGAGATGAGGATCTAACTGAAAAGTAAATACTTCTTCGACCAATCCTTCTGCTTTCTAAATGTCAAAATGGGGATTTTTTCTATATTAAAAACAGTCGTACCCAAAGTTCGATTTGTTTGTGGTAAACCAGAATTATCAAGTGGTCACCAAAAAACAGTTAGCTATTGTCAGACGACGATTTGTTGAATCAGCTTCCACTACTGTCTTTTATTGTTGGGATGAAAAGCGTGAAAATGATTACTTGATAGGAAAAAAGTAGAAAAGTAAGAAAGCAGATGAATAGTGCAGAGAATGTTTGCATACGAAAAAGTAGGCTTATATGACTACTCACCAAGAACCATTTTAGCTGGAGATTCTGGGGGTAACCAAAATATAACAAGCGTTAATGATGCCAGCAGAACGCAGGGTAGAACCAAGATGTAGGAAAAGAATGCAGCGTTTCTTCTTAAACTGTAAAAGGTGAATAAGACATTGGCAAACTAATTATTTTAAAATACGTTTTTACAAATGTAGTTGATTCATGAAATTAGTAAATAGTATTCCTCGTTATTTCAGATTTCATATGAAGTACCTATATAAAAAGGATTTGTAAAAGTGATCAATATACCGCAAAAACATCTTTAAATAATGTGGTTAATGCTAATTGTCCAGATCTTACGTCGTACAGTCTGCGTAGATTTACTCACTAAGCTTTCCTCTAAATATGCGTGCAAAGAAAGCATAAAGGCTTTTCTAACCTTATACAAGTTTTTCACAAACTTGGCAACAAACTGTACAATGAGTACATTTCACCACTTTTTGATTATTTTCAAAGAAAAAAAATAACTTCACGTTTAGTTGGGATCATTAAAGATGGGCTCTATTATAAGTATCGTGTATTCTTCACATGCATAATGTCATCATATGGTAGCTACAAATATTGTTTTTACATTTTGTATTTATGTAAACAGTTCATGTCGCATTACATGTTTAAGACAGATTTCGTCACGGATGAACATCATTCATGTAACCATTGAAAATCGGGAAGCAGTGACAGCCATTTCTACTTAGTTTACGACTCTTCAACAGTATAAATCCTGCTAAAGAGCACAGTCAAAGTCTTTAGATTACAAGACAAACCCTCCAGTCAGTGGCTCCGTTAATGATATCAATTTGTAACCACACTTACCATGAAATTAATTAAATCCTTGCAACCCAGTACTCGAAAATTGTATGTTACTGAGTAGCAGTTATTTATTGCCAGTATCTCTATAATAGTATCAAAGTGCTGTTGCAACAATACTTAAAAAGCCAGTAGCTTTGAACTTCATTATTTGGTGGCACAGTGGTAGAATGCTCACCAACTACGCAGGTGGTCAGGGTTTCGATCCCCGTCCAACTCTCTTTTTTACCTCGCTAAGCCAGTAATAAGACTGGTAAAGAGGGAAGGTTGGGCATGAGCCTAGCAACACCACCCCGTAAAAACAAAAACACCTCTGCTACTGAAAATTCAAAGCTCTAGCTTAAAGCTCAATGTCCCACTGGGAAAGTTAAGGAATAAAACAATAAATTATCAAGATCAGCAGCTTGCAGACTGTTCTGAATTCAGACAAAGGGACCCATAATATGCGCATGTGTGTTAATACAATCCAGCCGAGCAATATGGAGTGTTAAGCTTTGTTATTAAAATCAAATTTGAATTATTGGGTCATGGGCACCTGATAAATAAGCAGTGTTTCAGAGACAACTAGTACTCCATAGAATCACCCGTATTTAAATAATCATCTCTGCATACAGCAAAACACCAAACTTACAAAAGAAAAAATGTCAAATCAGGATAGAATTCTGGACAGCATGGATAGGACTTCACATTTCTTAATGCTGGACAAGCTATTATCTCCCACTCATTGCTTTCTGTGTAATCACTTAGTAGAACTTGTGCTTCGTTTTTAATGAAATTAACATCTAGTTTATTTCCATCATATGTCCAAGAACCAAACTTGAGATGACATGTTTGCTCATCAAATGGAAATGACTTTATATCAATTTTACATGAGGATTTGAAGATGGCAGGTGGCATCCAAAAAAGTTCACCAGTATGTTGAACAATAATCATTGCATCACGCATTTCCTTCAATCTCTCATCAGCGCTACAAAACAAAACACAGTAAGTTAGTAAAATCTAGAAACAATTTATGGGAAGACACTTATATTTATGAGATGGTCACCATAACACTGACAATGTGAATTACAATTTGAAGTTTTGAACAATAAATATATCTTTAATCCCAAGATACATAAATTTTCTTAAAGTTATGTTAATTTTTTGGGGTTTTTCAGAAAGATTATTTTTCATTTAGTGTGTATTAAACAAAGTAAGTGTTATTAATGAGTGCTAGATTGAACTTGTAATCAAGTCTTTGCATTCGCTTATATTTCGTTCTTGAGATATTAAAAATGATAAATAATATCAGGATCCCTAGAATAAAGCTAATAATACAGTTACTTTGAAAGTTTGATTGCTCTTCCAATCTGAAGTTAATGCTTAGTACAATTTAAAGTACAGCTTTTTCAGGAAGAATGCATATTCAGGTTTCCATGTAATCACCGACCAATGCCACGAAATGCTTATTACTGTGTGGAAGTAGTGCATTTCAAAGTCGTCTATGCAACGCAGAAGAATCAGTGTTAAAGAAATAGTGACCAAAGGTTCCCTACAGAAACAATCGCTAAAAATGAAGTGTTTCGAACAAACAGTCTTCCCAGTTTGTACATTCGTCATATCATGAAAAGTTTCAGTAACACGTCACAATATCAAATCCCACATCTCACCACACATTCCTTACGGAACCTTGGAAGCCTTATTACGTGCTTTTTTGAGAACTGGTATTTCTGTGGTTAGGATATTTGGACATGATATACAGATGTGGACAGTATTTCTGAGTATACCAGCAGCAAGTTAGAGATATTATTTTCAAATTCAAACTGTTCACCAACGGAAGCGAAAAACACTTAGGTAAATAAACATTAAATGCTTCGAGGAAAACCTAAATTTGATAAAGATACCAAGTGGAAATTCCACTTCCTTGAAAAATATCATTTTCTAATGAGAAATAGGTGTAGTAATTGAAGATTTTTGACGTATTTGCATCAAAAAATTAACAGTTGATAATGCTCGTATTCGAGAAATAAAACTGGATACATGACACTGTTAAAGACTGAACTTCAAAATGCAGAATAGACAGATATGATCGAATCATGTAGAATTTGTCTTTTCTTCATTGAGAATTACAATTTTGCGATCAGTATCAAAGTCGAAAGTTTGTATGTGAACGAAAGACAAGGGTAATGACTAGAACTAATAAATAGTTTCACTAAATTCTGTGAGCTCCACAGTTATGAATACATAAATGTAGTCACTACAATATAACAGCTATTGTGGGAAGCATATTTCAATATTTCAGCGTCGATACAATCAGTATTATATCAAATTTATAAGTCAAAGAATGTAAGATGTTAAGGGCAAATTATGAATTAGTTCAATGTTTATTGTTAATTACAAACATTTCGAATAGACTGATCTGGGAACAGGAAGATAAAGTCTATGGACAGTAATTCACACATTCAAGAAATATAAATGCATTTGTTAGTTTGTTTATCCTATAATAAACGATTGCCAGTCAACAATGATCTACATACTGAATAAAATGAGAAATTTATGTGAATACAACTCAAAATGACTAACTGTGGAAAGAATTACGTCAGTCCATGGAAATAGACCTAATGAAGTACTTCATGAAACTGCAATTGCATTGCACCTTCGCAGTCTGAGGAGGACGATACTGGGAACAACTTTTCGCTCTGATCGTTCTAGTCTGCATTTATGTATAATGTGAGTGTTCACACTCAGTGTGAAGGTATTCATGAAAACGATTAGGGTGCGATATATGCGTTATACATACAGAATACTAAGTTTATGAAACAATAAACATTTACGCTAAAAATGTTTTAGGAAACTACAGTATTTTCGCTGAAAATTTCAGACTGTATTTCGGTAACAATTGTTAGTTAAAGGAACATATACATTTTCGCGTATCTTTTGAATATGATGATCTGAAGCAAGGCTTATAAATAACAGTAAATAAAGCTGTCTGTAGACTTCCATTTTCCTTGGTGCCATTTGGCTGTCCAAACATTTTATTCAACTTATCCGAATACACTAAGGATATATTACTGAACATGTGCTGATATACTTCTAAAGAATTTCTAGAAAAATGTCATCAAAATAGATGTCAGAGTCACTAACAAAAAGCTTCAATAAATGCATTACATTTTATTAACTTACTAATTATATAGCACAATATCTGGTGTCCATATATGCCTATATGGTACACGTACTTCATTGATATTTGAGTAGTTCTCAGGATTCCACTTGAGAATGTGATCAGTCCAACGCTGTGATTACAAAGAAATAATCTACTATAAATAATTACTGCATTCATGAGTTATGAAACATTTTAGATCAACAATTCTATTCATAAAATAGTAACAGTAAGATCAAAGAAATACCATTAAGTCATCCAATACACTTCTCCTGACAATAAGTCCTGTTGGTTCTTGATTCTCGGAAGGCGGTTAACTTAGACCTAAGTATTCTAACGTCATGCCATTACATTTATAATGAAAGGTGCTTCAAAAAAAAATAGGTTAGCATTATTTACACAGTAATGTAGTAAATTCCAGAACACTATACAATAAGTTGTGCTTCGAAATAGATTATTTAGTGAGTCAAACGTACGTTTCCTACTGTCAGTGCTAGTGAACACTGAATCGTTCATTTATTCGAACCGATCTTCACATTAGCGGGGGACAAGAAAGTTATCGTAGCTTAATCGTGTACTAGTTGGCAGAAGGCTTATTTACAGACTTTGGCACTGAGGAACAAATGTAAATCTGTTTCGTTTTCAGTTGAAGAATAAACAGTCGTATTGACCCACCATTTTCTGCTCTTCTGCGTTGGTTACAGTACACAGTATTCTGTGTACTCAGCCTAATCTTCTAAAACCAGTGGTAGGTCCAGGTTCTTTGCGATCCGGATATTTGACACCTACCATATAATATTTGTAGCGAATATGTAACATAACCAAACTTATTTAAACTGTTACAACAATAAAATTTCTTAGAAACATAGACAAGCATTATTACTGAGAACAATGCAAATTAGGAGAGCAAAATATCTTATCATTACACCTGAATAGTTTCCTATATAATTTCACCGAGATATCAACCACTCAAAACCTAGATGTTTGATGTGTATGAAAGTCGTTACTAGAGTGCATTTTTCATACGGTATTGTTTTTGTAAACTGAAGTAAAAGGAAGTGATGTATGAGATGAAATAACAACGTGATGTAAACCCCTCCACTCTTTGTAGCAAGACTGCAATCAACAAATAATCATTCTTCTGCCATGTGATGTGGGATAATTTACCTAACAATAGACAAAGTTTCTTACTCAGTTTAATCTATCTGAAGGGTAAGAAACACGTTACTGTTATTGTTTCGTAAAACCAGATAGTGAACTATCAGTGGGTGAGTACTGCCTATGAGTCCCAAACTAAAACAAAACAGCTGTCCAGTACTCCTCTGGTTTTCAATAGTTGTCTAACTGACATCAATCAAACTTGAAACAAATCAAATCCCTAAAAACTAATTCTTGAAAACCTCTTTAGTACCACATATAACTACTACCTATCTGTTGTTGCTGTTGTTGTATTGTCCTAGGAGTCAAATCAGGGTACTATTGATTTGTTAGACTGTTTTGGATAAATGTTTGGTAATCGCAGACATAAAAACAATACACATCAGTGACTCCCAGACAATAAGGTATATTTAAAATGCATATAAACACAAGTTATTTATTCACTAAGAATGCTAATATTATTAGCATACTTGTGCCTGAAAAGAATTAATTCTTAATTAAAAATATTTTTAAGGATACAGAATAAAGCGTTTTGCTAACTGCGTACATTTTCTTCATTGAACGACTAACGTACAGTTACCGAATAAATCTAATTTTGTTTTATTACAGCTTTTGAAATTTATGCTGAATAAGCTGAGTTGCAAAGTAACTTGCAATAATACTGCAGCACTGTTGGTACCCGTTAATCAATATCGAATTTCTTATATATAACATACAATAGATAATATAAGCGATTAAAATTTTTTTTCAAAAACAGGAATGAAATTACATAGATGACAAAGCAGAAGTTATTTCAGCCAAATATGCAGATTTACGGTGAGGCTATTCAAATTGACGAAACTATCCAATATCAATATTGTAGTCCACACTTACACATGAAACATGGTCACTGAACTAAGGTAATGAGATTGGAAACACTGATAAGTCATTTTAGACCAGTTTTAAAGCTATAGTCAAATAATTTGTTATTTATGATGAAGACACATGGTGTAATTTTGGAGAATGGTGAAAAAAAGCTGAAAGACACCCAACTGTTTGGCACCACTTTTCGAATTACATTTCGTTAAGTGTCGCACAAGTCATTCATAGTCATATAGATTCAGATGAAGGCGAATCTCAACTTTTCTTCAATTCAAGAAATTATTAATGGCTTGGAAAAGATTTCATAAGAGTTAGCATCTGAATAAAAGAAAAGGAAGTCACAATCATTGAAAGCTAAGAAAGAATTTCATCTTACAACAGTAATACATCAACCTGTCGGTATAATTTGCAATAAACAAATAAACACATATATCATTCACACATGAGATGATGTACTGAAGTGCATTCAGGTGGATTACAGTCAGCAGAAATATTTACTACTAATTTATTTTTCGTGTAAACAAATCATCAGTAGACGAATATATTCTTTCTCAAGTTTATTTGTTAAATTGATTTTCTTACAGAATATTTAATGCAGTTGGTTACATATATTTAATTTTAGTAAACCAAGTATCGAGTACTTCGGTAGTTAATTTCTTAAGGTTGTAGACAATTAGAAAGCAGTTTCTGATACATCTTTCATTCTTTTCGATACTTCATGTGTCTATAAACACACGTCTTGACAGTGTTTTTCCGAAATATGACTTGTTAGTTATTGAAATAACTGTATTCTTTTGATTTTAGGGATTTTTTACAAGTATCAAATGTGTAACTAAAAAAGGGTAGAAGTTATGAAGAAAGATCCCCGGTGATTGTCGTTTAAATAAAGTCTAATTATAAAGACATCTTGAGAATTACAGTAGGGAAGCTCATATGTCATATCCCAAAGTAACCTTATTTCTGAATGCCTTTCACTTGCAGAAATGATTCACTGGCAATATGTATTGTTTTCTTCACATTCCCCGAGTTGGTTACCTAAAAAAATGTTCTAATTACCACTGAATTCGTTGAAAACTTCATCAGCATGAAAACTGACTTTCCATAAGGTACCCATATTCTTAATATATTTGTTATCATGAAGCGACAGTAATTCTATAAGTAAACTATTGCTTCTCTAAAGAGCTTGGATAAATATTATTATTAGCGTTTATACATTTGTAAGAAATTATTGAAATGAGTATGTTCTAAAACACAAGATGAAGGAGAGACAAGTTTTGTTAATAACATTAGTAACAAGTAAAGATTTTTGAATCAGCGTTGTGATATATTTTTAAAAGTTTCGGACTACTTTTCATAGTGTTTAACTAGGATAAAAGCGTAATAAATCAATTGTTGTACAGAAGAACATGGTAGTAATGGAACCAAGGAAGATCGCTAAGTGTTTAGTTATGAATTCCGTGACTGACTGCAATTATTTACATAAAACAGTCTTTGAAATGGGGGTTATATGCAGTGAATTAGAAACACCAAGTGTTTACTAATAATAACTTATAAATATCAGTTTGGATTCTTGCTTTAGTCTGCAAAAAGTGTGTATTTCGTTAGATGGAAAGAACTAAGTTATTTACAGAAATAGTGAAATAGTTTAGTTTTGTTAGTTATACTAATAACAATATAACTTTTTTGTTATATGACAGAAAGAAATTTTTAGTGCAGTAGTGGCAGTTTCGTCACATAGTCGGACACCTTGTCCTTTAAAGTTTTTATTCTCACACCCACACTTACTCTATCCTCTTATTTTAATAAGACTCGACATGGCTGATATTTAATAGTATTAATGGAATGTATGAAATTAAAAGTAGCAAGTCACACAGACAATTCTTGTTAATTCACTGAAACAACTGCAGTAGTAGTGAATAATGGGAATAAATTTTTTCAGTTTTACATATCATTAACCTATGTATATGTATATATATATATATCTTTGCAGAGGGAAAACGAAACCCGGGTTAAATTATTTTAAAAGAGAATAATATTGCCAAATTAATTTTTTTTAAAAGATTTCTTCTTTACAGTCTTCATCTTTCTCTATGTAAATTTATTATTCTATCCATTTTACTCGGCGCTCACTGTATTCTTGGACAAAACAGAGACAAAAAAAGTTGCATACTTGAAGAGAGATGAAAACAAAGAAGAGCATCTTTAATATACAGTATTTCTCATTGTGTTTACGAAAGATGTCTGTTCTTCTTTTTCGTGTATATAAAGGCGTTTTGTCCGGAGCAGTTTATTAGATATTTCGGCACATGATTTGCATAAAAAAGGTTACATAAGTAAAATAAAAGAATAAAACGTTTCATCCTATATCATGTTGTTTTCATTTGTCTGTAATCTAGAATAGTCATACTTAATAATTAAGGCAACTGCCGGCGAAAAGTTATCAAATCTTAATAAACAGAAATATACAAACAAAAGAAACTCATAAAAGTGAAGGATTACAAATTTTGTGAACTCTATTCATATGGTGCAATGACTACAGATAAAAGCTTGAGATACAAGACAAATAAAAATGTCATCCTCCAACATACTTGTCTAACGTTGTACCGTCTAAACTACGAGGTGTAATAACTAGTTAGTGTGAGAGGTCACTGAGCCATAGTTCATTGATTCAAGTAATGCATTATAATTTACTATGTTGTGCAAATGATTTGACATATAAAAAAGAGCTACTCTGTTTCTTATACGAGGTCCGTTAGAAAACTCCAGAACTTGTGTTCATTATTATAGTTTACACTATTCGATAAGTACTAAAACCTGTGATATTCTTTTTCATTTAAGTCTCACTGAATTTAGTTAAACTAAAAGGTTACAAATCGCCCGTTTTTTCTGAATTTACCATAACTTCATAGCAGACTTTTGAATCATAAAAGTATAAATGTTCATCTAATGAGAATAATGTATCGAATATGAAATTTTGGTGGTTTGAAATTTATTTGTTAGATTTGTTGCCGAATATTTTTAGGAATCAAGTGAGTATTTCGTGACTATAATGCTTACGAATTATTGACCCATTTAGCCACTCTAAAGTTCGAAATGTTGACATACGGGCAACATCACCTTTAGTAAAGATAAATGCTTGATAATATTTAGGTCAAGAATATTTAATGAGCATTCATCTCAAACAATTTAGAGTGGTGGTTTATTTGTCTTGAAGACCACTTGATTAATTATTACTCATTTTATTTCAAGGTAACTTCTCTATGATTAAACAAGCCTAACTTTTATCCTCATTACTGAGACTTCACTCATGAGGCTTGCATGACTCCTGAAAAATAATAATAATTGTCATAATTCTGACTATGGTTAGAAAAGTGAGGATTTGGAAATTGTAAAGCAGAAATGAGAATGTCATCATTCACCTAAGGTTTAGGAGTGGCTGTTCATGACACTACTAAAGTCAGAATAAAACTTTGTAAATACAGTGAAAAGATTCTTATAAAAAGTTAAAAAGAACGGTATACATGAGACTGGTAAGAGTTACGACGAATATCAAAACAAGTTAATAAGTGTTTCCAGCCTGGTCCAACTCATGTGTTTCGAAGCAACACATTTAATATTACATTTGCTCACGTTCTTGTTTTAAGGACACTGATTTTTACCTCAGTAATATTCTAATATTGCTAAAAATTCACAAAATGCTTATGCAAAATATTCTCTGTGAAAACAGTTATTCCATCTAAACATTCTGAACGACGTTACATATCTTAATAATCTTCCTAAAGTAAACTTATCAAAAACTTAGGCAGACTACAGCCACAAAATTATGCAACATTCAGATTCGATATTTTATGGGTAAAAATCTAATAAAGTGTCAGTCCCCCAAATTCAGTCATAAATATTTTGAAATACTTTAGACTTATGTGAGTTTTGATTTAGTCAGAACTGCAGGTGAATAAATCAGAGAAGAAATATTTGCTTATTAATTTTCGTTACATTAAAATGCGAAAATCAACTAGGTTCTGTTGTTATGACGAAAAAAGTTGACTAATATTTTTTTTACACTGTTAAACAATTAAACAGCTTAATGAGATATGTATATATATTTATGTGCTCATTTGCAGTATTGGAATTCCTTCAAAAATACGTCTAAGGACAATAATAAAATAGCCCGGCTCTCTTTACTTCATATATATATTCTACTTACACCATAAAATTAAGCTTTTATGTTATCTTGATTGCCCTCTCCTTCAAAAGTGTACAGCTCATCCACATTTACTATTCTGATCATAAAACATGTGTAAAAATGATTTCTTATTTTTATTTTTTTCTAGGGTGTGTTTCATCTTTTATGGCGGGTTAAGTCAGTTAGTCTATGTATCATATGCACATAATTTCAGTCCCAATGGGTATTCTTTGATAATACAGAATAATGATAATACTATATATGGCTGGAGGCGGTATATGCGCATGCATATATATATATTCTCTTAACATAGTAATCGATCTTTATTCTCCTAGAAGACATATTGATGTAAAAAGCAAATATATTCAGGTGCTAAAATACTTCCAAGTAATTTTAAGTCAAAATAAATGCACACTGTTATGAATGAAAGTTTATGATAGGCAAGACTAAGACAAAGCATATTCTTACTGCGCGACTGCATTTTGATTAGGCAAGTTTGAAGAACGCATAATATGCAATGTAAACTGTATCTGTACCACGCCTATGAATGAATATAAGCGATAAGGAAAACACAAAGCATACAAGCTTTGTATATGATCATAGAATAAAGAGTTGATGCTTGAAAAAAGGAATAACATCTGAGAGAAGAAATTTATTCTGTCCACATATAAAATATTGTCCATAGTTTTTCGGAAAACTGACACAGTGACAGGTTTAAATAAAGTGTGTTCCGTGGTCTAGATATGTTTTAAATTGATGTCCTTCGGTTATAAATTAAAATCATTAATCGTATTTAATTTTATTATCAGGAAGACAGAAAAAATGGACACAGGAAAAGGAGAATGAAGCTTGAAAGCAATTTGCATAGATATTTTTAATAATCATGAGTAGTTTTGAAAACGAAAAATATCATCATTCAGAATGAACTATGACACTATTTCGCTCTTTAGTCACGCACTTAAAATAAATGCTTTCCAAGCTGAATACATTAATCATCTATTTGATGTGGTGTTGCATCAGTGTGAGTAGAGGACAGAAGGGGACCAGAAATGAATAATGATAAATATGCATATGTGAAATGCATTCAAGAAACAGAGTCTTGGTAGAAATTGATTCAAGTTTCCTTTCAGCACAAAGCAGACAAAACGATAAAGGCATAGCGGAAGAGAATAACAACAAACGTCATACTTTACTAAAGGAAGAAAAGCTTATCAAAACCAAAAATAGTTGACGAAAAAAGTAAAATAAAATACTGATTGTTATTAAAACATTCAAGTTAAGTAAATATGCTATGAAGACTAAAAAAGAGCTGGTTTTGTTCAGAGATATTCCATCCGTATCGTCATGAATGGAGTAACATCAAGTCAGATGTGTAGACAGTTAGGGATGACCTTAGATAGTGGTGGCAGTGTATAGCAAATTGACAGAAGTTAGAATCCATAGGCTAACGCATTGTGACCAGTGATTTAATGATAAATGTGCTTGTGAAGTAACTTCAAAGTCATGGGTTCAATCTCTGCTGCGTTTGGTAGTGCACACAGATGGACAGTCTCAGTCTAGGATAAAAAAGCTTTTTTAAGTGACGTCTGTTTTGGATAAAGTCTGCCTAGAAATCAATTAACTCCCAATAAATCCAACCCCTGAAAGTCTTCAAGAAGATTTATTTGATAGCGCTGTATAATTTATTTGATATTAAATTAAATTCGAATATTTCCAACTTTCGCATAACTCTCATATGGACTATGCTGTTACCTAATAAAAAATTATTATCTCTGGAAGTGAAAATGTCTTAATAACATTATCAGAATCTACCTAGTCTGTCAGTATGGTGATCCCGAGATACAGCTAATCGCATTTAAACATACTTCATGCAAACCAAGCTCGTATATGTCCGGAACCTTTTTTTAAGTTTTACAAAAACCAGTATGTCTACTAGTGTCATCTGCCTAGAAAACATTTAGCATTGCACCATCACAGTTAGGTCGCCTATAATACAAAATACACTGATGAAAGAATGTTACTTGAATACACTTAGTTTTGTCATTTTTAAAACTGCTCAGAGGATTGCAATTCCCCAAGGAGTCTGATTGTCTCACTTTTCAATTCACTTTTTGAGAGACTTACTTTTCATCACTGTAATTCTAGTTTTCGGTCTCATGTCATTGCATTTTATCTCCTTTTCTTTCACTTGACCACATACTGGCTTAGAATAGTAACTATATTAGATCTCCTATATTTACTAACATTCTTCTAATCTGCAAGTATCATTCCTTTTTATCCATCAATCCTAAAATTCCCTATCACTTCTGACAGTTTAGAAGTAGAAAGTTATTCCCAATATCACATAGATCGTGTTTCAACCTTATGACTGCTTCAATAACTGTCATTAAGAAATAATATGTCACTTACTTAGAGAAGGGCTTCTAAAAATTATTAACAAATACGTGAATCTTTTTATACAAAATACTTATTATTCACGATGTAAACCTGTCGTATGCATTAGTGTATGCTCATTAAATAGAAGAATAATTGTTTGAAAAATCCCTCCTTAACAATATCTAATAACAATATTCATACCTGTTTGGAATGTTTCAGCTAACCTTGTAATCATTATTCATTTTTCTCCTAGACTATATATCATTGTGTAAGCACAGAAGACAAGGACCAGGCAACAGATCGTTTATTAAGGAAAATCAACACATATTTATAGATGTTAATGCACATTATTGTAAATTATTGTTAGTAGAAAATAAAGTCTTTTGATTGGTTGTTTCTCACATAAAGTTAACCTTGCATCTCTTTGTGACTGTGTCTGATCATCCATATGCTAACTGTACCCGCCTACGCAAAGTCTTTGTTCTCATTCTCTCACCACCAATTTTTTGATTGCACACTAGTCAGTAACTAGTGTAATGTGTCTAGTCCTATCTTCGGTGCAGACTGAATTCTATCAGTCATGTTTGCGATGTGGCCACCATGCTAGGTGGCTCGCCATTACGGTGCACTGTGAATTGTTGGTATTAGATGGTTGGAGGCAATCGGCAGGAAGCCTTGGACCTAGATTTCGTGCTAGTTGGCTAGTAATGGCGAGCCACCTAGCATGGTAGCCACATTGCAAACATGACTGATAGAATTCAGTCTGCACCGAAGATAGGACTAGACGCATTACACTAGTTACTGACTAGTGTACAATCAAAAATATCCAATACAGTCCTACAGGAGGTCAGTCGCCAGCCTGAATAGCTCAGTGGTAACGTCTCTGACTGCAGCGCTGGGTGACGCGGGTTCGAATCTCAGAAGGGACATCAGTTCCTTCAAGGTTGCAGATACGCCTTGCTGATGAGTGCCAACTAGCACGAAACCTAGGTGGAAGGCTTCCTGCCGATTGCCTCCAACCATCTAATCTCACCACCAGTATCGGGGACATAAACATTGACGTCAATTACTGTCTACCGACTTTGGTTAGCAGCCAGCTCTCACCACAATTGTTCTAACATTTGCATACTATGTGTTGACTTGATCCTTATTATTTGTCTTTGTTCCTGTTCAATTTCTAATTTTTATGTTTTTCTTTGTAGTTGTGCAACATACTGATAATTTCTTGACATGCAACTGCTGTTTGGTTTGCGTAAGTCAAGGTCATTCGGACTTTGGACTGTCAGCGAGAATCTTAGGTGTGTGATTCTTGGGGAGGCAGTTTTGATCCCACCTTGTTGGGAATGCTATACTTGATTCTAAGGTACCTTTTGCAGTCAAATTTTGGTTATATTATCTTGTTACCCGGTGCTTGTTTTGTCCTAGAAAATTATATAAACTGTATAGCTGCCACCTAACCACACTGTTGAGGAAAATTCTGAGCCTTCGATGTTATTATTATTGAATAGAACCACAGATTCTACGAAGAATGACATTATTTTTTGTCTTTGGGGCGTTTCATGACTTTGCATTTCGCAAGGAAGTTTTGTCAATTATACAGTAGGACTCAAGCATCGGTCTCCTGAGTTCAGACCACAACGAGTTAGCTTCAATCGTTACAACTAGTACTTTAGTTTCATATACTTTGCTTTAAAGTATTTCATCATGCGAAAATGACTGCCTACTGTGAAAGCCTAGGTAATAAGATTAACATTTATTTTCACTCCTTGAGTTCCAGGTAGAACATGGAATTTCAGACTTTTCAAATTTCAGGAGCATTGGTGTTGTTTTATCCAATCTCCTATCAGCTAGGCGAGGTTTATGGTTACGTGTACCAGGAATCGAACCCAGAACTGTCATGTGATCAGTGAGTATTCTATTTTTTTTTTTAAATAGTAAGAAACGGTAAAATTTCGCTTTATGCTTTTATTTTGCATTACTTATTATCGAAAATCATTCGCTTTTTAGTTGAATTATGACAAAGTGAGTTCATTATTATATCAAACAACACAATGCAGTGTATCGTAGATATCTTTCTCAGCAAACATAAGTTAAAGTTCACTTCTATGAACTCACTGCTTATCATTTGAATGAATGCTTCCTGAAATATACTCATATCCAGAAATCAACTTCAGTAAACAGTACATTGAGAACGAACTAAAATGTAAAGTTTCACAAGGTTTACTTTCCATTCTGATTTTTTCATTCACCATGTACTTATGTGAATGTAAAACCTACATCTTATTTACTTCAGGGTACACTGCGCGTCTGCACATACAAATATATACATATATACGTCAATATTATATATAAAAAACTAATCTGCAGCAAACATAAATGATTCATAATTAGATTCCTGCTCGAAATTCTTTGGTATAAAAAAAAAACTTTCTTGCTTATAATAGTTATTTTTGTGTGTTTAGGTAAGTTTCCCACTTTAATATCTCTACTGTAAAACCTCGAAACACTTTTCGTAAATCACTGTTGAAAGTAATAATTAGTTTTTATAATAATTGTTCCAATAGCCACATCCTTTGCCTACTATAATGAAGGTAAGGTAACAACAACAGTAGAAATAAGCGAATACAATATACTGAACTCATTTTCCTGCCTCTTTTCTGACAGTTTTTGCCACTGTAAAAAAAATAACTTTTTTCTCACTCACTTTCCAGTGCAACTGTTTGCTTAGCTGGTTCTTATATATCTATATATGTACTCTGTTATAAGGTTGGTTGGTTGGAACGTGATGAAAGGAACAGTTATTGTCTCGACTTCGGTTCTTGTTTTAGGTCTTTGGACATTTTCTTTTTTCCATTTACATGTACATTTGTGCGTACATACTTATAAATATATATATATATTTGTATATGAGTTGTTCTTATGTTTAATTCCTTTTCAACCAGCTAGTAGGATATAAAACGACGCGGTGATTTGTCTGTAAAATGTATTGGTAAACGATGTTCCACATAGTATTGATGTTGCTCGAAATTTCTTTTTAGATATTCATATTTCTAAAGTGTGTGAGCTTAGGATATTAATCCAGTGAGTCACAGAGGAGAAAAATAAAAACTAAACTGTTAATTTCTGTAGATATCAAATATTTTTATTTATTGTACACTAGGCGTCACTCCGAAAACTAAGCAGTCTTTATAAACAAAGGTTTCAAAAGTACCAACAAAGCTTTTACTACTAAAAGTGGAAATCCACAAGCTTAAAATTCAGCTATTGCAATATATGCAGCAAAACTATGTCGAGATAAAGAAATAGTTCTGCTATTTTATGCCTTTCGATTTTCATTTGCGATAATGGTTTTTATATTTCCCGTGTTGATCTCGCGTCATATCTGATGCCAGTAACTAGACTCCATTTAATAAATTTAATAAAGACTCAGTGATCATCTCTTCACTCTATTTCATTATATTATCTTTTAGAACTATGTAAATGAAATCTAAAATTATGATATGATTATGAACAATGAAGTGTGCTCATAAGGTCATCAGTGAATAAATAATACTGCGTCGCTGTCTGCAATATAAAATAAAACTATTCTATTACATCCCTTGTTGTTTGATCAATTCGACCTCTTTTTCATATTAACAAAAGGCATACTGGCATCAGCCTTACTTCATTGTGTTAAAATGTATTTTGTCATTTTCTAATTTACTAGTTAGAAGTTTGAAAGGAAATTTACGTATTGTTGACAAAAAATGACTTTGTCTGTGCTTAAGATTAAAATATAAGTCGTAGGTCAGACCATTAGATCGAGGATAGCCAAATAATCAGAACATAAGAATTTAGCTAAGTTTAGAATGATTGACCTGCAAAAATAAGTAATTTAGAAGAACACTAAGCATTTGCGCTGCTTTCATTAACACACAACCGTACAAAAGGTTGAGACAGAGTAATAGTTGTGGAAAGTAATTCAACTAGGTGGAGGAAGGAGCTGATTGCTGGATCTTTATACATCGAATCTACACCTAATACGTGCAACCAGAACTACACAACACAAATACCAGAAATAAAGAAAACGTTGCTACCATTAATAAAAATAATAGAATTATATAAACGAAGTTGGAAAGTTATGTGAGTACCTTGAAATGACTATGAGCAATAACTTGTGCTGGAAACACTGTCAGTGAATGATACAGTATCATTGTGTGATTTTATTAAATAAATTTACCCTGTTATGGAATCATACTCTACCACAGTGCCTAAGTTTATCAGACTCTTTTATCTAACAAACAGCAAGTTTAATTTATCGTCTCACTGTTAACGTTTTTAGTTGACACTCTTGTACTCTATAATAAATAGGTTTTAAACATTCATTTTCTTTCTATTCATCATTTCAGCTTAATAATCCATACTTATAAGAATATTTTTCAGAATTTAGCTGTATTAAATATATGATAAACTAGTTGAATTAGTTCTTAAAAATTTATTAAGATGTGAATATGATAACATATCACCTCACGTCTACATCAAGTTTTTAATTAAAATTTTTCCAGTTACAAGCAAAAAATGTGACTACAACGAAAGAACACTGATAGGTATTTGTATTCTTTCGTTCCTTTTCAGTTTCATATTTACCATTCTCACCTAAGCCAATTCTGCTGATTATGGATAACATAAATTTCACAGACGAGATTTAAATTTTGTAGAAATTAAACGATCAGACTAATAACATATAGAATGAATTTGTGTGTGTCATATTAAAAATTACTAATGATCATTTTATTGTCAAAATCTCATTTACGGTGAAAAAGATAAACATCTTGAAATTCACTTTGTTCACCCTGTAAGCAATGATTGTAGGAATTTAACAAGCTTTGTTTGTTTCATTAAATATGCTCTCAGAATAGGACTTTAGTACTCAATACATTGAAATTAAAGAATTTTGAGAGTGAAATAAAAGCTTGCATTGGAGAATGTTTTAAACTAGAGGCCGGTTCCAGAGACCAGGCTGCGAAATCTATTTTTGATCTAGTTTCCCATTCTTTTATTGAAGGTCTTAAGCCTTGATCAGTTGCTTGTTATCGAAGCCCAGTCTTCAGAAAACAGGAATTCCAACACAAAGGGTATAGGTTAAAAAATTAACTTGACAAAAATTCCCACTATTTTTACCAACGTCGCACTACTGCATGTGAATTAATTTACTATTTAAAAAACGCCATTTCTGAACCTCTTCATTTAGGTTTTTTCATATCGCGTATTAAACAACCCAGAAATTAAATATTTGTTTTATTAGGAATCTATCTAGAGCAGCATACAAAAAGCACTTTAATTATCGAGGTAATTTTTAGTTATATGTTCACTTTCAACTAATATGACTAACAGGTATGATAAAGAATTTTAATTCAAGAAATCTGGTGAAACATATAAACAACTTTCACAGTAATACTAGAAGAAATTTAAAAAGGCTTTCTATGATGAATCACGAAAAAAACTGAAACAGGAATAAACGAGACTACTTTTAATTAAAACAAGGTAAGTAGTAATGTTAATATCTGCGCTAGTAGTACATATACCTGGTTAATAGAGGATAAATATGTAAAGAAGAAATCAGTTCTCCTAGCCCTTTGAGCCCAACAGTCTGCAACAAATGTTTGGAAGGATAATGTTTTCTCCATAAAGGATAAGTTTGTCTGATTTACCTGTGTGTTATACCATCTAACATAGTAATATATCCCACTACTGACAGCATTTTAGTCCCATATTATTAACATATTTAGTTTGATGAGTTTATGATACCTTCATTTCCATGTGCTCTGCTTTCGATATCTTCAGTACACTTAAACAATGCCGAAGGAAATTTGAAAGATGGCAGAAATGTTGAGAGAAGTAAACTGAACTGTTGATACTGAATCGTGCATCTCAAAGATGTAGTCATATGTTGTGTAAAGTGTTGGTCAACTTTCTAGAATGATTTCCTTTATGCTTAACGCTGATGCGACTTACTTTGGCTTAAATATAGTTTTGGATTTTATTGAAAATGAATCGTAGAAAAGAAAATTTTCTTCTCTGTTTGTGCCTTTTTCTTATTGAAAGTAATTGTCACTGACTTGTATTTCAGGTTATCAGTGTACTACAGGCATTTGATGAAAAAACGCTTGTCAGTCTAGTTGCTTATTACTTCTGAGAGTTCTAGACATGTTGCTATCGATAAACGTTTAGGTTACTTGTGAGTTCATAAATGCTAAATAGCTTAAACCTAAATCTTTATGCGAAGCACATCTACTTCTACTATAACAAAAACACTATTTGCTTACTAGTCACTTGGTTGATCTAGGAATGCAAAGAATTAAGTTAAATACATCCAGATGAGGTCTCCTTAGCTGATTGCGAACCGGTATACTATCAATAACCTCGTCAACAAACCAGTAAAATTGCTATCTGGTGTTTAGATCACTCCGGTCTAGCTAGAGAGCGTTGTTGGTTGAAGTGAATAGTTTTTAAGTAGTCACATCAATCAGTGGTATATATCTTCTCGCTAGTGGTCATTTTTACGGTAATGTGAATTCCTTATTTACAATTAAATATCTGTCCATTTCATTGCTTCTTAAAAGAAATCTGAATTAAGTGTTCGTGTTCTAACTACTAGTTCAATAATCAACACATACTCTACAGTGTTGGAAAAAGTGAAATATATTAGAATCTATCTACGATTTACCGATAAAAAAATATGAAATTACAGTAAATTAAAACACTTACGTAATTCAGCCATACGCTTGTGGTAAGCACTTGATTTTTCTCGTCCAAATCCAGTATTTGTATTAATGAGAGAGACATTTCTACGATTACCTTTTCAGATGTGTGCTTAACTGGACGACCAGTAATCCCTGCTGCCTCATAGTTTTTCAGGAGACGTTTAATTAACCGCTTTTCATCGGACAATGTGTATACTTCTGAAAATTAACGAAAGATATTGTTAAGAAGAAGTAAGGTGGTTTGTGGTGAAACATTTAAAATAAAAATACATTAAACGAAGCATGATGATAGACACTAAACTTTTTATTTAATGTGATAAAGATAATCTAGGGCTTAACACTTCAGTTATACATATCTGAAATGCTGTCTCTTGAGAAAATACCAACTCACAGGTGATGTTCAGTGGTGGAAGCCTCTTATATGGCTGATGAACCAAAGTCTCGAAATAGAAACTAAAGTCTTAAAAATAAATCTCATGAATGAGTCTAAAAATCAAATGAAATTAAACTTCTGTCAAGAAATACCGGGTATTGTGTAATTGGGTATCTATGATGCAATAATTCTCTATATTTTAAATTTCCACTAGACTGCGACACAGAGTGACTTCTAACTTTATAAAAGAAGTCATAAGTCTAATCGTTTTCAGTTTGTTAAAAGTAAAGTGATTTTTTTATTGGACAGTCGGCAGGATCGCCTCCAACCATCTATTACCAACAGTTCACGGTGCACCGCGGTGGCGAACTACCGACCATGGTGGCCACATTACAAACTTGACTGATAGAATTCAGTCTGCACCAAAGATAGGACTAGACACACAAATTACACTGGTTACTGACTAGTGTACAATCAAAAATATCTAAGACAGTCCTAAAGGAGGTCAATCAAGAGCCCGAATAGCTCAGTGGTAACGTCTCTGACTGCAGTACTCACTGAGGGATGGGGGTTCCAATGTCAGAAGGGACACGAGTTCCTTTGAGGTGGCAGATATGCCTTGCTGATGAGTGCCAACTAGCACGAAACCTAGGTCCAAGGCTTGCTGACGATTGCCTCCAACCATCTAATACCAGTAAAGTGATATTGTGATATCTTGCTCATATCTTGAACAGATCAAGGGCAAGCGCTATTACATTTAGAAAGGCATTTTGTAGAGTAAGTACAAATAGCAAGACACTATGGTTTAGTGTATACAGACTTAAGGGCCTTCATTTATTCAAATTCCTTATTTAGTTTTTATTTTACTTTTTTAATAATAAGAAGAATATCATATTATAATTTTTAGGTCAAGTGTGTCAAACGGATTTCAGCTTTATGGAGGAATACATGAGCTATGTTATTTTCACATTATTTATTGATTTCAGTGACTAATTGAAATCATTGCCACATCCTTTATACATCTCTTCTCCTACAAGCGTATACCTACTACGGAACTCTTTCAGTAAGACAATTTTTTGTTTTATTGTTATTATCATAAAATATGACGAAAAACACCCCAGAGGCTCTTAATCGTATTTACCCTATAATTAAAATTACTCAAAACAAAGAACTAGTTTTTGTGCTAAACATGTTCTCAGAAATATAAATACATCGAAAACATTTTTATCAGTTGCTTTGTTTAGTCAGTCAATTCTCCTGCACACGCACAATAATAAGACAGCTTTGAACATCTTGCTAACAACTCTAAAAGACAACATTGTTTTCACAACGGAAAACAGAATTAGAAAGACTTCGATCGAATTTTAATTCTTTACCTGTTAGATTTTATCTTTGACACAATTTGCTGGCATTATAATTTTGAAGAAAAGAAAGAGTTTAATTGGTTCTGAAATCGATTAACTTTATTTACTAATTACACTTTGAGTCTGTTTTCTTTTTAACGAGATGATGAGCATTTCTGGTATACTCCATGAGTGACATATTTTCTAGATTACTGTTTATGATTAAGATTATAATTCGATTGTTCCCATTTTTTGCTTGCCATCATTCTGTCTTTCACGTTAGATTAAGTGATCTGATTCGTGGCAAGACATATTTTACTGATCAATGAGAATAAACACAAGTTACTCAAGTAGTTTGAACTGTTTAGTTGACTTTTGGTAATGGTGTTTACTCCAGTCCATTCTATAGCTTTAGAGAGCTTACGCTTCATCTCCACTTCAGCATTCAGTACTAGTATATTTGGGGGTGGTACACGCATGAGTAAATTTTATGCCTTCAAAACCTAACTTCCCATACCATGAGAAGACAAAATTTAGACTCAAATTTTTTTGGTTTTCTTTCGATTTGCATGTTTAGAAGAGATATATCCATATTCTAAATTACGTAGACATTGGGTAAGATGAAACTGACAGTGTTTTCAGTGGTACCTCTGAGCTTAAAAGACGTAAAAATTTTATTTAATCTATTTCAGAAAGCTTACTTCTTTCAATTATAGCTTCTAGTCAAGTAATATAAAGAAATTTAGAATCCAAGGTATTCTGTAGCAAAATTTTTCCAGACAATTCGTCATTTTGGAAGCATGTGTTATATCTCAGGAGTAAGTAATTGAACCCATATGTGGTAATATTCTTCTTTTAACTTGTCTGCGATTTCAAGTCGTAAAGATAACTTTCCATTATGGAAAAGATTTTATTTTCATAAATCACACCGTGTTGTACAGTGATATTAACTAATATTAGTTAATGTTATACGAGCTTGCCTTGTAACCGGAAGGTCCTGGGTTCAAATCCCAGTGGGTGCGTACTGCCGATCATTCCCAAACTAGGATGAAACAGCTGTCCAGTACTCCCTCGTTTTCAATGGTTCTCTAACTGATATCAATCCATGATCAACTCGTAAAAACAAAACTAATGCCTACAAACCAACTATAGAAAAATCTTATCCATAATCGAGTTATACTCTACGATAGTGCTCAAATTTCATGCTAATATCAAGATAACTTTCCGGTGGTTTAAATGTACACAATAGCATATAATGGACACATAATCATATATAATGTTTGGTTGTTAAATGATGTCTATCCCTTCAGCTTTTATTTGAAATACTCTGGCCTTGAACAGAATAAATTAAATTCGTACGTCTCTTAAATTGTATGTGAATGATAATTGTTATGGAAGTGGTGAAATGTCAACATCAACTGACTTCATTCTGTCACACCAAAGTATGACCAAAGTGTGACTTACATTGAATGAAGTGTAAGCAGTCGGTGACAGACAAGGAAGTTCAATTAAATTTATGCAATTCTATTTAAATAGACTTTTGGAAAATTTTTGAGAGGTACGAAATCCCGTAAGATGTACTGCGTACATTGCTAAACTTCATAGTTTCTTTGAAAATATTTGTACAAATAGCATTACCAGTGATAATGCCAGCTAAATTAAAAATCCCCCCTCTTTGAGCGAACAACTATTTTCGATAACTTCTTCCTTAGGCTCTACAGTTATAAATCAATGCCAGATAAGTAAAATGTTAGGAAGCTTTTTTTTGGAAAATAAATTTATTATATGAAAGTAATAGAGAACTCTGAAATTTACAGTTCTATCATCGCTCTAAAAATAACGAAACATATATGAAAACATTAAAAACAAATTTTATGGGAAAAGATATGGTTTAAATAGATAAGTTCGAACGTTCACTGGGAAAGTAAGCATCTAAATTATCACTGACAAACAACAGAAGTGAATCTAAGCCAGAAACCTCATTCCAAAGAAATAAACGTGTTTTTCATTTTTTGTCAATTTATTGCTTCAAATTACACCATAAAATTGAAGGCTAATAGCTTTCATAACTAATGTTGAGATAAACTATTGGTATGTTAACTTTCACTGGCTACCAAAACAAACTTGAAATATAAATCCTGAATCAATGCTGTTTGAAAACAGAGATTACCGATTGTCTTAAACCACAGAAATCAGGCCAAATACGGCTTTTTAATGCTAGAAATATTGAAAATACAGAGGGAATAACAGTGTTTCATTTTTTCTTAACCCTGATATTCGACTGTGATTGGCATCGCCTGCAATATGTCGGCCACGAGTTTCCGTTAACCAGGAGAACATGAAAACATATACCAGTGTTTCCTTATCTATGAAGCCAAAGTCAGTAAGTGACTCTACATGAAATCCGTTTACTAAAAGCATTAAACAACGAAAAGTGTAGTTATATTTAAGTTAAATTTCGGGACTCAAGGATCTATGAGATAGTTCGCTTTAGATTTTTTTATGAAAACTGGATCTTTTATTCGTGCTGCACCCGGTATTTATTATTAAAAAGGTTTATCTCCTTGAAGAAGTACCATATTGTTGTCATCATTATTCCCTTGTGTTCCAAGTGGAACATATGGCTTCGGCAGCACATCTCCACTTTGTCCAGTTCTCTGGAGTTCTCTAAAGATTGCCTCACAATTATCTTTAAGCTATCATCTCCTCCCCACACGATCTCTACCATTTCACCCTCAGACGCTTGACTCGTCGTTTCCGATTCGAGCTCCACTACAGCGATGACCTGGCAAACGCCCAACGTCATTCGATGGTATCGTCAGCGTGTGCCCAATTCATCTCCATCGCCCACTACATATTTAATAGACAGAAGACCAGTAGTTCAGCGAAGAGTCTTTTTTATGGCGAACTCATTTTCAAAGCTGTGCAATCACAAATACATATGGTTGTTTTGTATGTGTGTGTACATTAAATTTGTCAAACGAAAATACAATTAGTAAGTTCAGATGGACTGGATGTTAATATAAGAGGGTAGTAACAAAAGTGATGAGTTGTCACAAACGATTGTTAAAGAAGAGTTACGCAATAGTGTGAATAGTTTGATGAAATAGTTGTGCTCAGGGTGTACATGGAAACAAAATAACATACGGAATTACGCAAGGGTTTTAAGTAGTTAGAAAAATAAGCATACAAACAAGAGTTAAGTCAAATCAAGCAAAACAAACAAAAGTTAAGTCAAATCGACGGAGTTGTTACCATGATAGTAGAAGTGGTTGAATAGTTTTCTTTTGTATGCACATTTCTGGTTCCTCTAGCTTAATAGCTAGGGCTTCTGCGATGCAAAGAAGACAGAATCGTACTGTCTTTGGAAGGTTGTTCTTCACTTTGTAGATTACTTTGAAGGAGGCGTTTGTTGAGATGGAATGACCAGTGTTGACGAGATGCTCGATTATTGCATTCCCTATACGGCCATTACTTCCTTTCTGCAGCCACGGTAGATAGTGTTCTTTGACCCTTTTTGACAGGATACGCGTTGAACGACTGATGTGCCTGGCTCCACAGCAACAGATGAACTGATATACATACATAGAAGTGTTCAAGTGCGGGATCTTGTCCTTTGGGCTTCTGCATATCAGCGGGCGACTGGAGAACACTACTCTCACTGTTGCCGCAAAGAAAGTTCTTCCTAAAAAAGTCAAAATTCTCCTCCTAAAAACGTCACTGAGTAGGTCACCTTTGAAGTCAAGGTTCATACAAAGTATCTTTTTTGGCATGGATGGTGTCTCTTGCTTTTGGATTTTCTTTTTGATGTTTTTGTCTATGAATCTTTATGGATAACCGTTTTGTATGAAGGTTTCTTTCAGGAAGTGTAGTTCTTCTTCCAGAGTATCAGAGCTGCAGATGCGTCGGACGCGAGTGGCAAGAGATCTTATTAGGTTTCTTTTTCGACTGATTGGTACCCAGCTGTATAAGCTTGTCAGTTGGCCGTTCCATGTGGGTTTCCTATGGATGGACCGTCGTAAAGTTCCATCAGCTCTCCTTGTAAGTTCAACATCAATAAAGGGATTCTAGATTCGTTTTCAATTTCAAGAGTGAACTTTGAAGCTTAATTGCATTTGTTGAATATTTGTAGTAACTAATTGAGATCGCGACCGTCATCACAGATAATAAAGATGTCGTCCACATATCTAACAAACAAATGAAAATTGTCAATAGTTGATTCGAGTGGGCCGTTCTCGAGGTTTGCCATGAAGCAGTCTGCTAGTAATAGGCCCAGTGGAGATCCCATTGCGATTCCATCTTGTTGTCTGTAGATAACACCTCTGAAGGTGAATTGTACATTGAGTGTACATCTCAGCAGTAATTCTTTTAGACAAGTCGTCGGTACTCCGATTTATTGAGTAACAGGTCCTTGGTTGGTCTGTTGCCAAAGTTTCTTGTTGCCAGTTCTTTCTAACCATTTCGTCTTCTTTATGGAGCGGAAGCAGCTGTTGATAAAAGTATGCAATCTGTTGGAAGCACTTTTCGTGACGTGAACTGCAAGTTTCTGATCCATATAGAAGAAGTGACTGACCTCACATTGGTGTTGGAAATCTGAATCTTGTTCATTATGCTGAGTGAATAAGATTTCCAAACTGATTTCAGAGTGATTAAGGTCTGCCTTCCTGAAATATAGTGATTTCTAGCTCGTATTAGTGTGACTAACTTAATATTCCACCAAGTATCTGCACCGAAAATATAGTGAAGTATGACCCTCTCTGGAAACTTTTCTTAATGTATTCTATTCGTCTGATACAATCAAACTCAAATGCCACTGATAACAACCTAGTCATCCGTTATATTCAAATATGCTAACAGAATAAATAGACACTGCTTTTTGTGTATTTTTTCCAACAGCTATACGGGTTCATCAAATTCATATTTCCACGAAGCTCTAAGACAGAGCAAAACTGCCTTACTGAATAGGCTGGACTGTTGGGGAAAATAACACATTTGATTTAAGGTTAGGTGAACGCATTGTATTAAAATCGCCCGCGTGTTATGCATATGTTTGTGCAATGAGCCATTGAACAAACTTGTGACATCTTGCCCACTGCTGATAAAATTTGAAAATATATGACTTGTAGAATGCAATAGACTTATCGTAATAAAGCTGAAAGAAAAGATACTAATGAGTAATTTTCTCAATCTCCGGCTTATCGAAAATGAAAATCCACTTATAATGTGATCGAATGGGGAGAAAGATCGATCCTGAGTACTACTCTTGGTCATCATCCAAATAGTTTATGTTTGTTCAAAATCAAGACTTAAAAGTATTTAGCATATCTGACTGTCTGTTACATCTTTTCAACATTTTAAATCCACATAGTATATATTAAATCAATGAAAAGTAGAAGCAAAATAGCCACCATTAGTATTATTTTCCATTTGTTTTCAGAAAACAGTCTTTATGATTTAAAGCTTGATGAAGCGCTAACAATGAAACGAGAATGGAAAGTAAATTTGAAGAAAGTTATTACAAAATGGTGTTATGCAATTCAGTCTCAGAGCACACCTTTTTGGCACAAACGAAAATAATAACATAAATTTGGTTTGTAGAATATTCTAAACTCAAATGGGAAATTATCCCAATTTCATAAGTTTTGCCACACATCACACGACAGGCTCTCGAGTTTAACCTGAATAGGAAGCGGCGAGTTGGTCGTCAGTGCAAGGGTGACATGGAGGAGGTTATGCGAAGAGGAGATGAAAGCGTGTATGCAGACGTGGAGCCAGGTGAAAAGGTTGGCAGAGAATCGAACGCAATGGAGATGTGGTGTTGAAGCCGTTCCCCTAGGAACTAAAGGAAACAATAATAACATATTTCTAGGATATTCCTATCTTCAAAATTTTCTCTTGTCCGTTAATTCTTCAAACAACACAATTGTCATCCAGTCTCGTGTGACTCATTATGATAATGAATTCGCATGCATGCATCAGAATTCTTTTAATTTGACACTAGGATTTATGAGTATTCGCGTAATTATTAAGAAACATCAGTGGTCATTTCTGTTTTAGTAGCACTAACCTGAATTATTATTTCATTCAATGATAGCAAATAACTTTGTAATTATTTATCTGTCGATCTCTGCAAAGATACTTTGTTATGTAACTCTATGAGTAATAGTTTGAATAGTATGCAAGGGAAAGTCCACCGACGGTTTTGTCTACAATGCAGTTACTGAATATTCCAAAGTGAGCAAGACATCACAGTAAGACAATTCCATTTCAATTGATACCTTTAATAAAGTGATTCACTTTAAGGGAGAAGCAAACGACAATTGAGCTAAAATCCTCTATGGTCTCTAGAACATAGTCTAGTCAACATGTGTTTTTCCTTCACGTTCCCAGTGAAACATAGGGCTTCAAGCTAATGGCCTGAAGTTTCTGTAGCAGCGTTTGTTTTACAGGATGGGGTTGCTAGCCTCATGCCCAACCTTTCCTCTTCACCAGCATTATTTCTGGCTTAGCGAGGCAAAGGAGTGCGTTGGCCGGGAATCGAACCCCGGACCATGTGCATGGTCGGCGAGCGTCCTAACCGCTATGCCACCGACGAACAGTCTAGTCAACATAATCTGAATCAATTCGAGAAAAAATATTTCTTCGTTCGATAAATAGTGGTCAGATATTTTGCTTGTTCTAATATTTAAGAAACAGTTTTTGTTTTAGGCTCAAATTTTTCAGCTATCTAATGGATCACACAAACTCATTAAAAAAATACTCCAGGTTCATCACAGTATAAAAAAGGCTACTGTAGTGCTTCTCTTTTGAAGTGAAATCTCCTACAGGCATAATACTGACTGGATCATATCAAATTACTGTCATTTTGGCAATCAAGGCTCAAAATTTTGCTTTCATTTACGCATTTTTAGTGACTCACTAAAGTAAACCATATAAATAAGTCTCTATCTCTCTCCATATATATATATATATATAAGGTTCGATTATCACGTATCCAAAAAACAAAATAAGACATCCAAAAAGTAAAATAGGAAGAGAAATTTGTTTACGAATTCATACTTCTGCATGAAAAAAAAACATATTTTCCAGGAGTTTAATACAATACCTTTCCTTCTCTCATTGGTATAGAATAACTAAATCAAGATTTATATTATTTATCTGGCAATAATGGTTAAGCATGCTGGCGAATGGATCTGTTGCTCACTAGATGCGAAACGAATCTTTTTCGGTATCTTAGTACATTCTAGACGCTCCTGAAAAATATGCTACTATTTTGTAAATTGATTATTGTCTAATGACCACTGATTGCATACCATAATGTAGATTAAATGAGCTATTACTCATTCTATTTAGTACTTTACATTAAATTTATTTTTGATACCAGAATCTGATTATTATATTATTATTGTCTCATTTAGTTTCTAGGGGAACATAAGGCTTCAGCAGCACATCTCCATTGCGTTCAATTCTCTGCCAACGTTTTCACCTGGCTCCACGTCTGCATACATACCTTCATCTCCTCTTCGCATAACCTCCTCCATGTCACCCTCGCACTGACGACCAACTCGCCGCTTCCCACTTGGATTCCACTCGAGCAATGGTCTGTCGTGTGATGTCACTTGATAGTTTTCTCATAGTATTGCCAATCCACCTCCATTTCTTTCTGTTGTAAATTGGTTCCTGGTTGGTTCGTTCTCAGAGATTCCTGTCACTGATCTTTACTGGCCATCTGAACTTAAGTACTGAGCAAGGACAGTTATTGATTAAGGTCTGTCGTTTGTTTGAAGTGCCCTTCGTGACTCGCCAAGTCTCTGTTCCGTATAGTACCACTGACACACACACACACTGGGACATAAAGAGTTAAGTTTAAAACGGCGTTAGCTGAAGGACTTTTTGACTTACATAGATAAGTACCGATTGCATTTTCGAAAGCTCCTGCTTACTCTACAGTGGCCTTAAAATCACCTTGAAGAAAGGTTTAGGTAGCTTTTTTAAAGTTGAATAATTTTATTTGAAAGCAACGTATAAATAGAGAACACACTATCCACCAAGCACTAAGAAAGAAACGGATGTGTTAATATGGTCAAACGTAACCTATCTAACTTTCCCTCAAGTTAATTGTGATACAGTTAGGGGAGCTGTGGTGAAAGTTACAATGCAGATGTCTTGTAACAGTTCAACATAGCCATTGATTCTTTAGAGCCTTAAAGCCTGTTACAACGACAAGTCTAAGTAGCTTCTTTTATTTTTTAATTTTTATTGACAGTGTTAGAATTTAGACTTTTGTGATTACTTCTCTTTTCAAAACTTCTTTTAATTCAGGTATTTAGCAGACTATTATCCAACTGTATAACATTATTAATAATAAGAAAAATAGATATAAGTTTTGGAGGTGTCATTGAAAACCCGTCTAAAGCAGACAGAAAAATGCAGTAATCATCTATCAAATTCTAACTATCCTTCGAATTATCAGCCTATTTATTACATGGTTGAATTTTTTTGAAAAATATTAAATTGATATCAAGTTCATTTAATGCGGCCTGCTTCTACACTAGTTCGTCCGTATTAAGCAGTGAAACAGTATGTATGTGCTATAAAATGAGCCTTTTTTCTAGATTTCTTATTTACTCTGGAAGACCCTAATAAGATAAGAAATCTAAAAAGCTCAGCTATAGCCCTACATGAAGTCACACATGAACATACAATAGGATGGGATAAGACGACAGTCTTGAAATCTAGTAATACAGGGTGAAGGGAAACATTAATAACAGAAGCTTGGTTTATCAAATAACTTAGGGAATACTTGTAGTAGAAATGACTCAACACCTGTACCAAACATCTGGAGAATTCTACCTCGCTTGCGAATTGTCATATCAGTGTATAATTATTATTCATCTCAGAGAGTGATAAATATTTCTAATTCACACTACGTTTTCAAATCTCAGTGACTGCGAAAAAAGCCTGTCCGTGAAGACCTACCAGAATGTTTTTTCTTGAAACAAATTTTACTTTTCGTGTGTAGACTATATAAGTGTAATTTCTGAGTACTGATTAATAAGCGTGGATGTGATTTTTGCAAGTACATTAAAATTGTTCTGTGTTTTTATTCCTTTACATTCCTAGAGGAATATAGGACTTCTAGCTAGAGTTTTGAAGTTTCAGTAGCAGTGGTGTTTATTTTTACGAGATGAGGTTACTAGCCTCATACCCAACCTTCCGTCTTTACCAGTCTTATCACCGGCTTAGCGAGGTAGAGGAGTGCTTCGGCCGGGGATCAAACTCCAAACCACCTGTGTGGTGGGCAAGCTTTCTATCTCTGTGCCATCACGGAATTGTTCTCTTCATGAACTTAATTCATTTCTTTAGGCTGCACACAAATGATGAGAGGCCGGCGAAATAGATGATGGTACTATCTCACTCTGCACATTCACAATCTTAAAATGAGTTAGATTTTAATAAACTTTATTAATTCAAATAAAGTCATTTGCAAATAATTAGAAGGAATTCGCTGTCTGACAAAATCAATATTTTTAAAGTTATTGGCTTGCGTGCAATGATTCTCATCCTTTTAAGAAAATAACAACAACTTAAGTGAACTTTATCAAAATATCTCAGACTATATTTAAGAATTATAAGATTGTGACATAGTAAATGAACAACTGGTGAACAAACGTTACGATGATAACTAACTATCGAAATAAACAGAGCCTATCTAATGGACATTTTCCAGCGTAACTTAAATCATAATGTTTACAATATGTACTGATTTGAGTGGCTGTTAGTCGCTCACAGCAAGCACTAATGCTATTTATCCATATGGAAAAGATTTAATTACAAAAATGAAAAACAGATTATTGAGTTATAGTTAAACATTTTTAACAAGAGCAGTACACCTTTACAGTCTTCTTTTCAACTTTGCATTCCACATTGTATTTTAATGCATGAAATAAAATTTTTTTTTAGAAATTTCAAATGTACTAAGCATCATAAAGATTTTGTTAAGATAGAAGACCCTATCATTATTTGTCCCTTACACTGACATATTTCCCTTCATTATAACTCCACAATTTCGTCAGGCGTTTTCTTACAATACAGTACAATGTATTATCCGCTTTGAGAAAATCTGAGTTAATTATTTCCCCCTTCGCATCTCATTCACTGAATTACCGCTCTGCAAATTGTTGATATATATATACCGATAGGGTCGGGAATATAGGTTACCAATCTCAATTATTTAGCCTTTGTTAATAATATATTTCTTTTAATAAGGCATGAAAACGAAAACTGTTTTTGAATAATAAAAAATGATTTCGTTTTTTTAACCGTGCCTAGACTACAAGTTTTCAACTGATACTTTCAATATCTTCATTGAACACAATAAAAGCAAACTATAAGTTATTGTAAACATTTATTATTCAGAAAATGAGTCTGCATTTTAAACGTATGATTCACACTTGAGAAATAAAGAAGAACAGAATTCAGAATTTTATGAATGATTCATCATTTGTTTTTTGTTCATCCGTACTACACACCAGCATTGTTTCCTAGGATGAAAACTGAGATATATAGTTTAATTGACACGCACCATGAAACTGGATTTCTGAAACGATGCTTTAACTGAAATTTCCAGAATTTTATTAACTTCTGTATCTCTTGTTATTGTTTAAACAATAATTATGCCTTAAAAGCCAATCTATTACACTGAACATCTTTAACTCTTTAAAGAATACTTTCAATTTTTGCTATGAATGACACTGATTATCTCTCTCTATGTGATCTTTAACATGAATATGCAGCAAACTAGAAATAATATATGTATAAACTAGTCATTTTAATAAAGAATACGAGATCACCAACTGGATCTCAGTACTCAAGAGTATTATCTCAAGCTATGTAGCAAAATGAATACTGACAAATATCTAATTTCACTAGCTAATATGATAGTCCTAAAATTCTGAAAAACCAACAGTTGTTGGTAAAATGACACAACCAATTCCATCTATTATTTGAAGTAAAACACAGGGGTGTAGTAAAAAACTTCCATCTAGTAGCCTTGGGAGTCAAAGTTTTTGCCACAGTGTTATTAAAATTTTGACACAACTCTTATCAGTAATGTATATCCTTATAACTTTTGCATGCCTAAAGCTATACCAAAAAATTAGGCATAGAATGTTTTTTTATCAAGTTTTTCAGTATATGTATACCAAAACACACGGTTGCTTTCACAAACATTTTTCTTGACAAAAACATTTTATCAAATAAGTATCGAAATAGAATTTAATCAAATAAGTATCCAGTTACATCATCAGGCTCATATTATCAGAGTGGATAACTGTATTTATTCATTATTAAAACAATAAGACGATCTAGCTAAATTATTGACGACAGACCACAGCAAACGGCAAAAATGTCAGCGACTGTGACACATGCGTTGAAATGCAGTGATTAGACAGTGTAGGATACGATAATAATTTTAAAAGGTAATAAGCAAGAAATATCCAATTAGGCATGAAGACAAAAACAAAAAGTGCGACAGAGAGGCGGTTTTGGCTGATATTTTGCACTCAGCTGTAAAAGTGAATTTATTCACAATTCCTAATGTGTATGTGTGTACATTCAGCTTTTCAAGCATGACAGTTCACAACATTAGACTGTTTCAGAATGGTGACATGCATCACGTAATACGAGAGGTTGCTAAATATGGAAACCCGTTTCGGAAATTACATGTCAGTGGATAGATAACAGGGACAAGAACCATGGTATTTTAAGTAACAAATGAACAGAGTAAACGAAAGGGCATTTAAGATGATGCTAATAATTATGATGCCAAAAGGCGAGACCTAAATAGTAATAACACCAAGACGTTGATAACAGCTGAGTCTGATAGTACTGCGTAAGCAAGTTTGTTTGTATGCATAAAGCTGGTTACATCATACGAGTAGCTAAGGCCTCAGTAGTGCAAACAAACAAACAACTCTAGGGACTTGACCTTAGAGACTAAGTGACGAATGTTGACCCACATCGACCTACTTGAAAAATAAATTGGTCAGTACTTTCCGAAGTAGACAATAGAGATAATTTTCCTGTCAAGCTATTAGAAAACATTGAATGGCATGAGAATACCAATCTTCACATTGATGTGAAACTAATCATTTAAGAGCGTTTGATATTCTTGTCTTTAGGGTCACCTTAGAAGACTACATCAAAAGCCAATGTGCTAAGAGTGAATGAAAACTTAACGAGGAATTTTTTCTCATCTGATTAACATTTGACACAAGGATGAAATGCTGCAACACGGTAACTAGAAATAAGTGTTATTCCACGACTGAATAAATCAAAGTTGTGGTGTCTCTTTGACATGGTTATAAGATAAATAGCTTTTACAAAATGCTATTTGCTAACTAAATGGCAACAGATAACAAATTAGCTAATAATCTCATTTAGTGCTGAAGTTCTATTGTGCTTCTTCTGGTTGTAACGCGTTTATAGAGACCGGTCCATTAAAATGTTTGAGAATTACTAGTTTTAGGCAAATTTATTGTCCATAGCTTTACAATCGTAGTTGTATATAATTTTTTCACGAAAAAAATAGTAACAAAGGCTATGAGTTATCATAATCATAGTTGTTAATATTAACCAATACATCAAAGGCATTGAATAGGGGCATCAGAATAGGGTGAATAACTATGTGAAAGGGTTGTAATCAGTGTGCACATAGAAATGAAGGAAAATTTGATATTAATTAGAGGTTAGAATGACATACAAGAGTTATATGGACATGAATAAACTAATAAAACTCAAGCTGGCAGAAAACAAAGTTGTTATCGTGACAGTAGAAGTATCCGAATAATTTTATTTAGTATACAGTGCTCCTGTTTCTCTAAATGAAGGGTATAAGGCTTAGCAGTGCAAACGGCATGAAGATCTATTGTTTTTGGCGGGCCGTTCCCCACTCTGTAGATCACTTTGAATGAGGAGTTTGCTGAGATAGGATGACCACTGTTGACAGGGTATCCAGTTATCTCACTCCGTATAGAACCACTTCTGCCATTCTGTATCCACACAGGATAGCATCCTTGAACGTTTTTAGAAAGGATACGCGTCAAATGACCAATATACCTGGCCCCATAAGAGCAGGTGAACTGATATGTTCAGACAGAAGTGGTCAAATGAGGGATCTTGTCTTTCAGCCATGTGCAGATCAGTGAACGACTGATGAACACTACTGTGAGTGTTGCTCCGAAGAGTATTCTTCTCAAAGGTGATGAAATTCTTTTTTAAGGATGTTAGTGCACATGCCCAAATGGCATTGATGAGTAAACTCTTACGAACTTATTCATCATTTTCGCTTAAATGAATGAAAATTTCCTTTCAACCCACTAGCTCATTCTCTGCATCGTTCCATGGGAACTTGATTGACTAAGTTTCTTTCACACTATTCATAACAGTCATTTGTTAGTAAAGGTGGTACAAACAAAGTTTCTTTTTCTTGTTTTAAATTTCAACCGTCAAATGAAATGGCTTCAAAACATCAATTATTCATAGTAAACTTACAAAACAGTCAAAAATTGACTACGATGCCTATTTCTACAAATGAATGCACATTTTCTTCAATGAAGTCATTAAGCGAGAATTCCTTTCATTTTTAGACATTTGTGTTTAAGCTTGCTAATTAGTAAGCCTTAGGAAGTTTTTATTCGTTGTTTTTTTTTATATTTAGAAGAAAAGCAAGTTTACAGTCCAATACACCTGGTTTTTGTTTTCTATTCTCAATTATCACATTTTTTTCTCTTTTTGACTATAACATTTTTTTCTGGATTATTGAATTTTCTTGAAATTACGCAGTCATTTCCTGATACGTTTTAGAGTAATCCACTTTTTCAAAGGACAAAAACAAGCAGTACACAATTTAGTTTATAAAGTTTACAGGGTAAATTTAAACCACGTAAAAATGAGTGTTGTTTCCGTAAATAAAACACTCTTTATGATTAACAAACCGAATTAATTTTACTAACCAGCTAATATTATTTATGTTATAAATACATTGGAAGGATAGTGCGTCGGTGACACAGTGGTTAGGACTCTCGCCAACCATGCACATGGTCCGGGGTGCGTTCCCCTGCCGACGCACACCTGATATCTATGGTCGGCCTGCAAAATTTGGGCTACTGATATCGCACGCTGAAAATTCCATACTTGTAAAGAAAAATACGGTGTGGAATCAAGCTGTAATCAAAAATATTCAAAAAAAAAACAAACAGTAAAAGCATTCCATAAATTCTGTCACTTGTAGATATTCAAAGGTCGTTGATAGTCTTATGGAAAGGCGTTTTTCTCTCTAAGAACTCTCACCATGGTACCAACTCAGTGTTTTTAGACTGCATCCTAAATGAGAGATCAAACTTCCCTTTTTATTCATCTACCGAAGACTCGCTGTTAAACCTTAGTGACTTGAATTTATTTCTGATCAGCTGACTAAGCTGAAAGTTCAGAAACTGTGAATTCATCAGATAACATTATATTCAAGTATTCAAAATAACTCATTCAACACTTCAGCCTTCTGATGAACTGTTACTGTTTACAAATCTTGCAAACGTTTATTTACAACTTATTTTCACTGGGTTTGTTTACACTGTAATCATCTGAAAATTAGAAACTAAATTAATTTAATTCTGACTTAATTTTTGAGAAGTAATTCGTATAAAAAATGAATCTGTAGGAGTAAATCTGATTTACAGGAAGGGAATAAGTACCGACTCTTATTACCTTTTATTCACTGAGACTTTTGAAGTTCCAGTTAACACAATGAAATATCTCACCGCTGTCTTTGTGGTGGTAGCATTTATCCACTCCATTTGACAACTACGAAAAATCAAGAAATTTACAAACGTTGCTGCTTCCTAATTCGCTTTGCTCCCATTATTCATAGAAGGTAAGGTAAACCAGTAAATTATAAAGACGTTGACCTTACGTTGAAATCTTGGACAGAATATGAATTTCTGTAACAGATATGCCTTGTTGATAAGCAATGTCAGTGAGTACTCCTGACTAACTTCTAACATTCTGCAATTAGAATTCTATATTTATTTTGACATTTCGGTCACTACTGAGAAAAAATCCCAACAGTCCCTCCCACTGAAGAAGAGGTGGTTTATGTAGTGAAAAGTGCACAAACATTTTCTAATGATTCCTCAAACACTCTAGTTGTGTAATGGTTCAGTCAAACAGCGTTCAAATTATCCCACAGTATTCTTAACATATATGATTAAAATATTTATAAGGGCTTCGAGAAGTGTCAAACAATACAACTATCACAGTTATCAGTTGAAATTTATACGACTATTAGTATTAGTATTACATTCAGTCAATGGATTTGTTACGCATTCTGTTAAACACCAAAAAGAATGCAAATTAGCTATTCATTTAGAAAAATTGATGTTTTAAACATATCGCTTAAACTTGGTACATGTTTGTTTTCAAGATGGTACACAGATTCTACTTTCCAGACAATTTCAGTGCGATGGAAACATTTCTACACTAGTTGAATTATTTTTCGGAATAATTAATGTTATGGTATGATAACAGTGATAATAAACGTGATAGTATGACAGTTAATATAGTAAGATGTTGTCTTTATCATACATGTATATTTGGTAATAGATTAAGCCAGTTAGTTGATAAACACTAGTTTACAAGAGCCTTGATTTCAGTCAGCTAAGTTCACTAACTTTTTGAGACACGCTAGAAGCCAGTTACCCTTGAAGAATGCCTAATCATCCAACCGCTGTATAATTGTGTGAAGAAAAGTCTAAGCTTGTTGTAATCAGACATAAGGGATATTCGAATTGGAACAAGTTAATGCTTAATTTTACTGAACTGTAGCAACTAAAACGGATTCACTGTTGTTTGTTTATAATTTCTCTTTGGTTTTGAGTAACTGATCCAAAATATTTAGGTGTATAGGCTCCTTGAACAAATGCCTTGATGTTGTATGTCTAGTAGACCAGTTCATAAAGTCCAGACACCCAAAATAGGTCAACAGACTTCGTTTAGCGTTATCAGGTAAAACTCTCAAGTATTAACAAATAATATCCATCTGCATATAATATATAAATTTAAAGAACTTATTTTTAATATTTGGAAAAGCAATTAATATTTCTCGCATCATTGCTGAAAGACAATAATTAGTATGATGGGTAATTAAAACAGTTTTGGTCAAAGTATTAAGATACAATATGCATTTATTTAGCTTAACACTTGTCTTATAGTGATGAAGCTCATTACTTCAGACAGCTTTAAGCATGTTTAATTGATTTCACTTTACCAAATGTCGAGTAGCTGTTAAAGACATTCTAAACATTCACTACATGAAAGGTAAATGAAGTTTTGGCGAAACCAGAAAAACTATGGTTATTAGCTGGCGTGTAGCATCAAAATAAAAAACTGTACGTATGTATATGTGTGAGCAGTTGCGAAATCTGCATAAAAATAACACTGAAACACCTATTTGTAATTTGAGACAGAAGTTCTATAACCCTTACGAGATTAAGCGACAATAATGCAAGCAACTTCTTATTGTTGAAAATCAACACATGATGTTAAAGGAAATTGTCTTTTGTCACGTAGACATTTAAATTTTGCCTTAATCTATAGTAGGTGAGTTTAATAGCACGTACTGAAGGACATATTTCAATAAGTCTATGAATAAATCTTTACACTGAAGTCATTTCTATAAGTATCCTGTTTCAATACAACTGTTTAATGCCAATTCACGTAAACAGAGATACACAGCTGTTATATTGTTAGAATTATATTGACAGCATGAAGAAATAACGTCGATAAGTAGACCAAACCTGTTTTCTTTAATTTTTCATCAGACTAACCTTAACTTCTAAGCATTATTTTCATTTTAATAAACTTCGATCAATACTAACCTACTCACCTTGCCTACTTTTCTGTTGAGTTAAAAATCCAAGTGAATTGTTTTGATGACTAACTCAGTAAGGTCAAAACTCTTCTTCAAATTAAATATACGAAAAAATCGATTAGCTAAGCTGAATAAAGGAAACAAAAATTTTTAATTTAAGCACTTTACTCTCTATTCATTGCTTTGGATTGGACTAATAGGCAATTAGAAGAGCACTGGAGAGTTGCGACTTAGCTCTGTCGGTAACAGTCGGAAAGACTTATATTCGTTTTACTGAATAAATACACTTAACATAAATCATTTGAAGCCATATAAAATGAATCATAATATTAAGATACATCTGGAATGATTTGACTTCTGTTTGAAGCCTTTAATTTGTTAATTCTAGCAAGTGTATGAGTTTCTTGCATAGGTGCCGTGATAACGAAGTAACCCTGTGCTTACCAAATGTCAATGATGAGGCTACTTGAAAATCATCATTAAGGCCAAATGGTGATATGTAGAGTGGAATTTTTAAATTCCCCTTTGCATACCAGGACAATTTTAAATAAAAAAAGTAATACCTGTTGAATAAGAGTAGTCTAGTAGTATGAGTAGGGAGTAGCCTAGGTGTGAGTGGTCTAGTGATACTCGAAGTTATGGTTTTTGTATCTAGAACTTAATGCAAACATGACTACCGTTAACGATATGCCTACTTGACAAGTCTCAGGCAGACTAAGACTCCTACTACTAGCCAACGTCGACAGGTAGTTTAGGGTATCCATCTGAACAAAATTCAGTGTATAAACCAAAAGTAATTTTCTGTTTTTCTCTTTCGTATTCATATAATGTAAAAATGAAGCTCAGTCACATTCTAATATATATTTTGGATAACAACGAAGGTCTCCATCGCACCATAAATTCATTTCGAGTTTATCTTCTCACTAAAACATATTAATTTAACGTCAGATACTTTAAGTTGTCACTATCTTTCGCGGAAATCATTGTTAGCTTATCGGCTTAATCACTGAAACAGTAAAACAGCACTCACATCATTCAGCTATGATAGAAAGTTTTATTTAAATTTGTCTCAATGATATGCTTCAGTTGAGTAGTTTGGTTTGACTGAAATAAGCCATTTTGTAGAACAGTTACGAAGACACGATTGATCGAGTAACGAAATAAGCACCGCATGCTAAGATAATATTAAAACTAAAATGCTTTCATATACTGAACAACTCAGATGGTGGTATTTTCTCATTTTTGAGTAGGTTTACCTCACTAAACAACTGTTATATACGTAAAATTAGGCAACCCTATTACTAACGTTACTCAAGACGTTCTTACTGATATAATCTCAAATAAACAGTCATATCTAAGTAATCTGAGGAATTCAATTTCTTCAGCTTAAAATTTCAAAGTGTACTGTGTTTGTGTATAGTTGAAAACAAATATAGTGAATGCTTGGCTTTTAGACTAATGATGTGGTTTCGTCTTCCCTTACTGAGAAAACTAATCACTTAAAGAGAAGGAGATTAGCACATGGGTGTAGCTGCAAGAAAATTCAGTCTTGATTTTCGATTTAGATGCTATCTGAACTAATTCAATTTATCTTATCGAAAGATTATTCCTGACATACATAATATAAGTGCCCTACATAGACGCCTTATTTACATATTGTCAAAACATTTACCATTATTCTAATGAAGAATCTAAAATTACAGCTTTTCAAATTTTTTCGAAGTTGCTTTACCAAGTTAAACAATTAAAATATATTCAAGGTGATTTTAAATTAGACTGAGTTGAATTTTGAAGTTGAGTGAATTTTTGATAAATATTAAGTTGAAGTGAACACGTTTTAAAAGATTTAAAATAATCACATTTGGGAATAACCTATTTATACATTACCTCTTGCCAAATATTCTTCTTTCACAGCACTTACACTTACACTAGTGACTAGTAACACAAAATACCAAAGATAATTCGCTTTACTAGTAAGTATTTCATCTTAATTCAAAATCGATATAGGAAATATGTATCTACTCTAAGCTGTGTGAAGTAACTTCTGACAGCATACAATAGAAGAAATCAATGGACATCACATACTTGAAGAAAAATGTAAAAGTGTACCGCATTACAGTCTTACCTGGCTCATCTTCAGTGTCATCAGTGTCTTTAAAAGATTCTGTACAATAAATAGATAAAGCTAATAATTCTAAACACAGCCATATGGTTCCATATGTATAAAATACATTCCGCATCTGTAAATATACAAGTAATTCACGTAGAACCGGTTAAACTTTGATTTTAAAAACGACAGTATTCTGTTTGTACATTATATTGAATTACATCATTGATAGTGGAGTGAGTTAAGTGTTCGTGAATGCATTATTTGAAATGGAATTATATTTTCATGAAATAACTCAAAGCAATTCCGTTTATAAATCAGTTAAGGGAATTTGGTATTCAAATGCACATTTTTAACTGATATGATGCAGTTGACATTGTAGTCTTATAATCTCAGACATTTGTCACATTATTTTTCTTGTTCTTCTTTCTTAAACTGAATATATATATATATACGAATGTGTGCATATATCCCGTTTATTATCTAATCATAATGATGTTGTGTGTTCTTAGGTTCCCTACTTCATACTTAGTCTGTCTTTACTAGCCTGTTCATCATCGTCATGATAATCATCATTGTTATTTTGAGCCCAGGGCTGGAATGATTCTTTGACTGACTAATAGAAATCAACCTATCCATATTCACTGTCTAAGCTGTTTGTTTGTTTGTTTGTTCACTGTCTTGCTTACTTATTTGACTAACTGACCAAATCTTGAGAAAAATTTTCTATCCCTTGTAAAAATTCTCTTTCCCTTCCCATCTCATATATTTAAAGTGAAGATGAAGAAGAAGAAGACGAAAACGAAGACAAAAAAAAGATGATTTAAAACAATCATCTTAGAACTATTTTCTAGGTTTATTTGTGTAGGATTTGTGTCTATCGCTTCTTGTGTGTGTGTGTGTGTGTTATTTATTGATAAAAGTGGTGAATCTTGAAGTGAATTAATAAGACAAACTGAGGTCAGTTTTTGTGGAATAACTCATAAAAGTAAGTATCAATCCATGCGTCTTCATCATGTCTTGAACATGCAGTCATTCCTATATTTTGTTTTATGTCTATAGGAAGACTGAGGTTGTCGTTATAAGTAAATAGACTGTATACTTCTGATCTTTACGGGAGAAGTATAAATTCGTCAAGTGCAACGAGGCTGGTATGTAAGCTTAGTATTAGTAAGAAATATAAACAACATGGTTTAACTGACATTGTTGTAATGTCTGCAGAAGGATTTAAGGTGATAACAGTAAATAATCCCATACTAAATAAGTTTGACCCACGAAATGTTATCCAGCTAATAATACTGTTTTAACGAGTTGATCACGGATTGATATCAGTTACAGAACCACTGAAAACGAGGGAGTACTGGACAGCTGTTTCATCCTAGTTTGGGAATGATCGGCAGTACGCACCCACTGGGGTTCGAACCCAGGACCTTCCGGTTACAAGGCAAGCCCGTATGCCATTCAGCCACTGGAACCAAATTAGGATGAAACAGCTGTCCAGTACTCCCTGGTTTTCAATGGTTCTCTAACTGATATCAATCCGTGATCAACTCGTTAAGACAAAACTAACCCTTACAAACCAAACTATGGATAATAATACTGTATTACTGCGTTTTAGATCAAATAAACTTATCTGGTATAGTATTATATTCTATCAGTGTCTAATTTCTACCTTGTACTTTAACAAGTAATAACCCTGATATACCGTTTGTTTGGCAATAATTTCTATACTCAAATATATACCAGTATACAGAAAATTAGTGATATATAAAAGTAGAAATAGGCCTGGATCATTTACGTTCACACTTCCTACCAGCTTACTCTGTTGGCCAGATATATCGGTCTACAGCATCAAAATCTGTTGATGCAGTGAAAAGCAGTGTAATGTAAGAGTACTCTAAAAATTGAAAGATTTTGAACTCGGATCCTCACCTTTCGTTATAAATCAGTTTCTATTCTTTGTAGGATTGCTTATGTGTTTCTTAAGAATGTGCAACAAATTCCACTGAAACTTTGTTCAGAGAAGTCGAGTAAGATACGTAAATCATTTTAACTTCAATGTTCTGCCTAATTATGTAATAAGGTTCATATGACAACCAGCTAATGCTTGACATACTTACGCAAATTTGATCAGTTCATATATTGAAGTAAAATGAACTAAGTTAATATAGATAAACACATTAAGTAATATTTTTACATCATTTATATCATAGCTTTGTATACTCAGTGTATTATGACTGCATACGAACTACTATATTTTTAAAATTCCATTACATTTCCATTGGAACATCGGGCTTCAAGCTAGCGGATTGGAGTTTCGGTAGCATTGGCGTTTATTTTTACGGGATGGCGTTGCTAGCCTCAGGCTAAACCTTCAATCTCTACTAGTCTTATTACTGACTTAGCGAATGCGTCGGCTAAAGGTCGAAACCTGAGTCACAGCTGTGGACGGCGAGCAATCTACAGCTGTGCCACGGATGCACAAACTGCTATTAGAGGTACGAAAAGTAATATAGACTTTTACCATATATTAAGATACATATTTTATTGAAAATCGATGGACATTTTGCTGAGTTAAGATGTAAACAGGTAAAAATTTTTTACCTGTTTTCCTTTCAGTTTACTGGGTCGAATTAATTATCTCCCATCTTTTTTCAGATGTATTTAGCGGTAGAAACACCAGAAATCAACACCATTAAAAATACAAAAACCAGTGTCAGTTACGGGAATCCAGGTAAGTGAAACAAAGTGTACTTCTTATAACTTCTAGTAAAGACAATAAAATGAATGAAAGGATATTGACATGGAGAGTTTGAAATATGATGAAATGAGCATTGTCATATGTCACTTTCAATTATTACTGTATTCAAAACCAATGAACAGGTTGTTTTATTAATTTGAATGTATATATATATATATGAATACATTTTTTTCACTCTTTGATTTCCAAGAGAAAATAAGGCTTGAGGCTTTTGAATTTTCAGTAGCAGTATTGTCGTTTTTACGGGGTTGCTAGCTTCACGCCAAACCTCAACTCTTCCGGATTTATTATCGGTTAGTGAATTAAAAGAAGTCTTGGAACATGCCAGCTGTGAGTTGAATCTGGGCCACCTGAGTGGCTGGTGGGTATTCATCTGTTGAACCTCACACTACATCAGTATATTAGGTAATACTGAATTAACAACAAATTGTTATCGCTTTCTCAGATACATATGATTGTTTTGACAGGGAGCTTAATGATGACATAAGTGTAGATCATTGTCAGTATGGAGATATCGTTTACTTTTCTTTCACACTGTTCTAAAAATGCTTCGTTTATTTTAAGAAAACAGAAGTTACAAACAGATTAATATTAGCCAGTCAATCTTAGCTGCTATATTGATATACAACAAACAGTGAGTGATTGGAATTTGCAGAAATGGACTGACAGTGGGGTGTTCTTAAACTGACCTTTCAGTATCGGTCACTTACATGACAGCTGGGCGTAACCACTGACGATAGCAGCAAAATGACGCCTACAATAATATTTGTAAAATAGCTGAAAAATACTGGCATGATAATCCCGACGCCTCTAGTTTCAATACATTGCGATTCAGGTTTTCATTTCACTTTTATACACTACCCATTATCTCAACAACAATATGTGTCCATGACTAACCCAGAAAGCCTTATCAACAAAAACGTTTTTAATTCTGATTACAAAATTTGATCAACCCTAGACGAGGGGGACAGCTGTTTCGTCCATACTGTTTGTGACTCTTCATCAGTCCCCACTCATGATCCCACCAGGTGTCGAAGCTAGGGTCTTCAGGTTATAAGGTAAACTCATGTACACTCCGGTCACCTTGCCGCAATCCAGTCCAGCATGTAAGTCCTGAGTTCGATCCCTGGTGAGATCACGAGTGCGTTGTACTAAAGAGTTGCGTACAACAAGGACAACATAGCTGTCCAGTACTCCTTGGCTCTCAGTGGTTCCCTGAATGAAGTCGATTCATAATCAAAACTGAAATCAATCAAACCTGCCAAAGGAACACTTAAAGAACGTTTTTACTGATGAAATGAAATAACCTCACTCATCATCCAGAACAGCTTTTTCCTTTACGTTCTGTCTGAAACACGAATATAAATCATTATCTTTTGTTTTGTTTTTGACGATATACAACTTTTCATATTCATCGGGGTTTTTGCAAACACGCTCCCCGGGATGATTTATTACACATAGTTTATGTAGAGTCCCTAACAGAACTCGGAAGAGATATGGTTGAAATTATATGGAAAGAAGAGAAGCAGTGGGTAAAAATTGACTTTTATTCTCAGGTGAAATACTAAAATGGTTGAAATAATTCATTTTACCTACCTTTGCCTGCCCTCTTTCTTCTATTCTATGTACAAATCAAACGTTTATTTTGCTCCAGTGGTATTCACTCAGCCAATATTTGAATATGAAGGTGTTTAATTTTGATTTCTATCTCTGCGTCATCATACTGCTTTCAGAAATATGACCACCCTACAAACAAAAAAGGACATACGATTATTGAAGATAACTTTTAAATGTGTGTTTCTTTTATTCCATGGAAAGTATACTGTTTTTATGATACACTAAGACTTCTTCAATAAAAACACAATGCATTTATACCTTAGTGTACTAGTGGCTAGCTTGGCTTTACACTACACTGATCATGCAGAAAACCAACAAGACTCATTTGAGATTATCAAATGAAATGTTACTTTTTTTAAGTGAATGAAAAATTAGTCATTATTATTATTCTAGAAATCATTCAAACACTTCCAATAAACATTCTACAGCGTTCAACTCTTCACACACATATTTCATGTCATTTTAAAGCAGTAAAACTTTGACGATTTCTTATTGTTAGTGGACTTATTAGGTTCGAGATGCTCAGAGAAACAAATTCATCTCGTCGCTAAATGAGTACCGAGAGAATCATTCACAGATAAGCAGTTTGATGAAACTAATTACTCCGGATGTATTATTCTACAGCTTTTGGTAATTTTATTGCTTTTATTGTAAAATATGTTTATCAAGCAACTTATATTACTACGGAACTATGTAGAATTCAGAAGTGAGATAACACTCTTTGCCATAAAAATACAAGACACTGGTGTGTGTGACTATCTTGTTGAATGGATAAAAACTGATGCAAAAGAGATGCTTAAAGTAAATTATATTGCTTCTGGTTTGTTAAGCATTGAAAACGTTTTATTTTTAATCACACTATCTATTAAGGGGAATAAAACTTTAATTTCTTCTGAATGAACCTGGACTTTGATTCTCTCACTCTGTAATACTAGACAGTTTTTATTTAAGTGGAATGAAAAACTAAAGAAAAACTACCCATTTGTCAATGAAACGTTTGTGTAGTGCATCTAAACTTTCATATCACACCTTCGTTAAACAACCGTTTTATTTAATAGTTATTTCAATGCAGAATAAACTGAAAGGAATTAGTTAGAGGGCTGTTCAGTTACACTATCGATAATGACACAACGAAAGCGTGACTGGAAAGCATGATCACAAACTCATGTTCGATATTGAGAATATGAAGAATATGGAGAGAAGATAAATAAGCAATCGAAAATTTCTTTTCATGATGATAGCATTCAATAGAGCTGTACAATCGTATTTATAATTATTGCAAATAAATAATGATGTTACTGAGGCTTCTTCTTTGCAATACTGTTAGTGAAAAGAAACTTAGGTCAGGATACAAAAGACATCACATTATGATATAAAACATTTTGAGCTTCAGTAGTAATTAGCAGAATTCAGGTAGATGCAGATCGTTGCTTAATGCAAAACATATTCTCTACCATGTGAACATGTGAAAAGTAAACGGTAAGAATTCTAATTAAAAACCTGATTTCATTACAGAATGAAATCGGTCACAGAACAGCTGGAAACCAAAAGGCCTTAAAGAGCTATTTAATTCTATTTTGCGGCTCACCAGCATTCAGGGATCGAACCCAGGACTCTCATTTTATAACGCAAGCACTTCACTGTTTATCCAATGATTTAGAATTTGATCGCCAAAAGTCTCCAGATTTTTCTGAGTATCCAGCTATTAATTAGTTTACATTCCCTTTGAACCACTGATGAAGTCAGTCCGTAGAAAGTATGTCAACACAGAGCCCAGTAAACATGTGAGAACAGTAGTGGTCGCAGGTGCTTTCGACGAAATTATGCCAAAACAAACCCCCCCTATGAGTAAGCATAGGGGAACATTCAGGATTTCTACTCTTGTATCGCATACCGTAGGCAGCATTTTATGACGAATAGTAAGAAATCTGCCGGGACATTATTCTGTTTTTATGATTTCCCCAGCAAACAGCAGGTTTAACCACTGTGGAAAGTTATTCATTGAAGTCATTCCAGTTCAGTAGCAATCATGTCATTTGCGCAGTTTTATCTGACTGTCAAAAATATATCGTATAAATCCACTGACACAATTCCACGTCTATTCACCACCCTCTGAAAGTCAGTTGTGTTTATGTTAATATCGTTATGTAGCAATCTAATTCTTGTATCCTAACAATTTTCTTTGCTACCATCAAACTTGTGTATCATAGTGACTACAAGACACTATGCTGCAAATTTTTTGAGTTTTTATCATTTCTTAAACATTTGCTAATACATACTAAAACTATGAATATAATGTAACAACCATGTACTTCCACAGATAAGGTTTGTAATCACAGTACTGTTATAGCAGTATTTTAATAAAATAAAGTTCATTTACTTCACACGATATAATCATCTCTCTACGACTTATTATCAATATAAACTAGATTTTCTATTATTATTTTTAGGAAATTGTTAAAGTGGTTTTAGTCACAATATCTATGTATGAATTTCTTTTTCATAATACCGGGTAGAAGGAATAATACCGACTTGTGGCGCCTTCAATAATTCGTGGATTTTATGCGCAAACAGCAACTCTTTGATTCAAGTTCAAACATCACTCAAATTTTTGGATGAAAATATGATACGTAATCTTTATAAAGTTAAAGGGGGTTGATAACTGCTGCTAATGCGTAATTTTTGGCGTCAGCTTTCCACTTATGCAAAAATGAAATCAGCATGTGTATATGGAAATCAAGCTTTTCCATTTCAAATAATTTTATCTTTTGAAATAGAGTTAGTGAAATTTTTGGTCCTAACCAAAAAACAGAACATAGTTGTGAAATCCGTCAACGATGTTAATATTTTATTGGGAGTAGAATTTTGAATCCATTTAGATTTGAGCAACTAAGTATATCTCTTTCTTTTGAGAAAGTTAGGATTTCTTACAATCCGTTTTAGGAAGACTACAGTTAATGATAAGTATTGTCGATAAATTTTTTCAAGCCGTTTGCATAATTTAGAGAAGTTTAAGTTGATAAAACTACATTTAAGATAGTCTTTAACTGCAGTCATGAGGTAAAACAATTATTTAAAATGCTTGCTTTCTAAAGCTATTAAACAGAAATTTTAAGTGATATTTTGTAATTTTGGAAAGAAGAAAAGGGGAAAAATATTCATTCACTTGATAATCAGTTTTCAGTTTATTATTATAAAGAGGATATACTTACAGACTTAACTATTATATGCCTATAGGGTATAAATGTTAAGAACGAACCATTGTGTTTAAGGTCAGTAAAGATGTGACCAAGTGAAACGACAAATACACTTAAGCTATACAAAATGTCTACCGTTATGCCCTTGTTATAATTTCTACTTTATTGTCTCTACCTGATACAAATGATAATCAATAAAAATTCTGTTAAACAATATTCTGATTAGACTTAAGAAATGAATATAAAATGCAGTCATGTAAAATAAAACATTAATATACAAGATGAGTTACATTCCACTCACGCTGATCGCCAAAGTAAAAATTTTAGGAAATTGACTGTAACGATAGGATAACCGAAAACAAGGTAATACTAAGTACCAACAATCACTTTTTTTCATTTTTGGAGAGTACTTATAAAACTCTATGCACTTTGTTCCCACGGGAAGCAACCTGCCTGAGATACCTGGTAGGATTTCAACCATTCTAACATTACCTAGTTTAATCTAACCTCTTCGCTTTAAGTAGAAATTAGTAGTACTTTGTGATGGAATTAGTTTTATAGTGAAAATATTTCTCTTCAAAGCTACATCAGTAAATGAACTTCATGCAGTGAAGTGTGAAAATGAGTTCACCTATGGACATATTGTGTTAATATGTTACCTGCCTCAAAATTCTGAGTTCTGTTTTAGCCTTGGGCATTTTGAACTTCAAAAAGATAAACTTCTTGTAACAAAGATAAAAATTTAAAAAAACATACTTACCATTAGAATGGTCTTAGTCTTCATTGAATTGTAATCAAACATAATCTTATTAAGTTAAGGAAAATAGCTTCATTTAGTATCTTTAAGAAGATACTTTTTCATATTATCATATTATGGGAGTATTCAACATTTCTTACTGATAATCCTATACTCACAGAATTAATTTCACTGCACAACCTTACCAAACATAATTTTACCTTTAATCAGTGTTCATCAGGTTATGAAAGTAGTATCATATTTGAACTAGGGGATTTTCGAATGACTTAGTTATATATTAAATTTGCTATGGGCAATAAAGGTGAGTTGATTACTTTCAGTGATACAACAAGTGGAGTATATTTCTTTGCCAAACTGATCCGTAACCAGTCATGCATTAACCAGATGTAAACACCAGATAATCTCTAACGTAAAAATGAATGAAACCCCTTTGGGTTTTTCATACCAGTCAAAACCATTAAAGAAAGACTTTGAATCAGAGTTTTAGTCAAGCTGTTACCTGTGCGTCGGTGGCATAGCGGTTAGGACGCTCGCCGACCATGCACATGGTCCGGGGTTCGATCCCCGGCCGACGCACTCCTTTACCTCACTAAGCCAGAAGTAATGCTGGTGAAGAGGAAAGGTTGGGCATGAGGCTAGAAACCCCATCCTGTAAAATAAACACTGCTACAGAAACTTCAAGCCACTAGCTTGAAGCCCTATGTTCCACTGGGGAACGCGAAGGAGAAAAAAATGTTACCTAACACTGCATAAATGTTAACTGCATGACAATTATGCCTGAAGACTGAATAACTACTACTCTAATTAAAACTATTCTTCATGCAATTCTTCCCATTAATAAATTTGAATAAGACAAGAACAACAAATGTACCAAGATAATTTTATCTCTTTATTTTCTTTTATTATTTCATTTATTCTTCTCAACTGGTTACAACCTGAACAATACCAAAATTATAAGTTAAATTAAAGATGTGAACCTACTTTTTACAAAGATAAGAAACAATTGATTTGAACTGAGAGTAACATTGGTCAGGAATGATAGTAAGTTGTTAAATAATTAAGAGTGAATGGGATCGACTATTTAAAGAGGAATTGCATGATCAAGCGTGGAAACAAAAGGACAGAGTTCAACAGATGTTTTGCAGGTAGAAACAAAGTTTAACTAGAAAGAGTATAAAAAGTAATACGTTAAGTGACCACAGAAAGACACGTTTTTATAAAATATACAAAAAAGGGCCAGGATGAGTCACGTTAAGACAAAAAATCAAGGTTTCTAAACAGGGTAGAAGATGACCTAGTGAAATTTGTATGCTTTGTTATCACTCTTCTACAGACTCCTAATGCCTGAGTTCCCTTTATCAGTCATGACTGCACTCAGATAGGCGTTTACTATTAGCATTATGTGTTGACATCATTTTTCCTTTAACACGACATCCAAACAACAGAGCATATACAGTGCACACAGACTTATCATTTATCGTAATTTAGTTTTTCGAAATTATATGAAACAACATTTGATCCACTTTACGCCTCGTAATTTTTTCCTACACGTTCCCAGTGGAACATAGGCTTCAAGCTAGTGGCTTGAAGTTGCTGTAGCAGTGTTTATTTTACGGATGGGTTCTAGCCTCATGTCCAACCTTTCCTCTTTACCAGCTTTTATTTCTGGCTCAGCGAGGTAAAGAGTGCGTCGGCCGGGTTCGAACCCAGATCATGTGCATGGTCGGCAAGCGTCCTAACCGCTATACCACCGATGCACTTACGCCTCGTAAATTTAATATATATTTCTATAATCCTTTATTTCTTCCACTTAAACCCTACCCCATCCTAGAAATCGTACTAAATGTACAAGGAAAGGCGTTCAGCGATATCATTCTCAAGCTGTACAATCGCATATATATATATATATATATACATAGAGGGAGAGAGATTCATCTTAGCAACAGAAGGAATGCTTCATTGGAACTGTAAATTTCAGTTAACAGTTACGTAATATAGATGGTGTTAACCTGGTGGAAATTGAAATAAGATTCAGTAAATACATTACGTGAGATAATATGATTGACGGAACTGAGTAGAACAGTCAATTCAAGAACAGTGTTAATAACGAGTGGAAATACAACATGGGGAGAGGGGAATTAATACAATTAAAAAGCAGAAAAATTATGTATCCGTTGTTGAGACAGATCAGGTCCACTCTAGTTTCGGTGACTAAACAAACTTTTGTATGCAGAGTTTAGTATTAAACATGTGGATTACCATAGCTTTCGAGGTTTGAAGAAGTTTAATTCGTACTTCCATGGCAACGTTTCAGAGTACTCTGTAGATAACTGTGAGGTTGGGTTACAGTTCATTAGATGCCTAGAATCAACTAAATGTTCCTGAAGGTAGCTGCAGTAGGATATTTTCTCAATTTTGTATAACTATGAGAGCAAATTTTTGATGATACGTTTGAATAAAAAACACGGAGTATGGTCCGCATACCTAGTTCCGCAGAAGCACATTAATTTAGAAGACATTTATGAAGCTGTCTTTTAGGAGAAGAAAGTGTGGGCATTTTTACTGGTAAAAGCTCTATGGATTTTGTGATGGGGGGTTAACGTTTCCAATCAGAATCACTTTTAGAGTGTTTATCTCCCCTTCCATAATGTCATGTCTTCAAATTTCGCGGATTCTGTGGCTCAATCAATGAATCAGGTTTCGTTCTGTGTATGAAGGCACCCAGCTGTCGAAGTTTGTAAGCTGTCCTTTTTACGTTGTCTTTGTGTGCATGGGTCTTTTCAGTTTTCTATCTTGTTCACGTCTTGTTAGTTGAATGTCTAGGAAGGATATTTTTAAGTCGGACTCCTTCTCTAGTGGGAATTGGATTGTAGGATGGCAGATGTTGAAAAAATCCAGAATGTATCATCCACGTATCTCGTGTAAAACTCAGAGGTGCTAACCATTTGCTTTAAGCATATGTTTTCAAGTTTCAACATAAAGAAATCTACAGGCAACGGGCCTGGTGGTAAGCTCATAGTTAGACCATCCTTTTGCTTATAGATTTCATTACTGAGACAGAATTGGACATTTAGGGTTCTTTCAAATAACCAGTAGGTATTTCAATGCTTACTTCCTTTTAATCAATATGTTCGCGTATGCGGCATATTGTTTCAGTTAGTGGGACTTTCTTAAACAATGAGATTACATCTGGTGAGAATATGATTTGATTAGAAACGTTGACGTTTTCAGTGGAATTGACAGAGTCGAAGGAATCTCAAAGTGAGTGACAGGAAACTCATCATCTGATTGGTTCCAGTAGGTTTATTAACTATTGATTAATGCGATGATAAGGTGAATTCGACATATCAAGAATAAGTCGAAGAGGTGTACCTTTCTTGTATACTTTCAGCAGTCCATACGGTTTTGGTATATTTGAGTCAGATATACTTGCGTATTCAAACATTTTGACATCGATGAATGATTCAGTCTTCAGAGAATATCCGTTAACCTTTGTTCTGTCTGCTCTGTCATACATAACCTTTTCATTGACAGGTTTTGAAAATCTGGATTCGTCAAAATGGTTAGCATTTTAGTGATATTGTCATCGCGATTCCTGAGTACTACTCAGCATAATCTTCTTACTGTTTATCAATTCGTTCACCTCTTTATAATGTACCATGGTTAGTATAGACTCTCCATTTATTTTGGTATTTACAAACACGTGTCTTCTGTCAAGAACTGCTGATCTGAACTGTTGTACGTCCTCACAAGTTGATATATATATATATACCTAAATGCATCTAAAGTTCTTTTTTTTTGGGGGGGGGGGTCATTCTGAATCTCACATTAGTAAGTGTTTTGCACGTATTACAGTTGAAACTCTTGGTTATTCCTTGTTTTTTAATCTAAGCTACCATTTTAGATGTTCATTGTGGTGGCATATTAATAAAAGTGTGTCGATATTACTGTTTCTTATTTTTCATGAAATAAGAATTATACGGTTGTATTTGAGGTAGTAGTAGTATCGTTGGACGAATGAAGAAGAAACAATAAAAACATGACTTTGAAGTCAACAAAATATAAGCGAAGGACTAAATTCATAAAATTTCGAGGAGAATATGCTTTTCGATATAAATACTTTACAAATAATATGTATATAGCTTCTCCTGTTTTTCATCTTCGTTTCACTTCATTAATACAATTTGATAATATTTCTTCTTCCGTTTAGGTCATTCATTGATCTAATTATTCCCTTTCCGTTTACTACGTTCATCTCATTTTGTATTATCTGCTTCCTGTTAATTACATAGGTACTTGTATGTATGTCTACCTGTCTGTTCATGTGAGCAAATAATAATAATACGTATTCTTACTGCTACTGCTAGCGTCAACAATATTATTAACTTACAATATTTTCAAGCGAGGAGAAACTGAATGATGGAAAAATGGATTAGCTGAATATATAAAATATCGATTTTACGGAGGAATTACTGTTGGTTAAGCAAAAGGCCTTGAGATCATCATAATTAATACTATTCAAAATTTTGTAAGTGGGTGAGTGGATAAAAATTGGTAAACAGTTTACTTTCTGACTAACTCATAGTTTGAATATATATATATATATATATATATATATATATATATATATATATATATATAGAAATGATAAAATAAGAGTTAAGTGATTCGTCTTCATTAAGATAATAGACTTTTAATACGGAAAGTTATCTTCTACCTGTTGTTAAACAAGGCAGAACACAAGGAGAAAAGATATTCGATACTACGAGATATTTCTCAAACAACGCACAAAGAGTTATTGAATATAATCTGTCACAGCGAGATTGTCGATGCTTTGATTGTCAAAACAGATTTGAATGTACAATATAAACAATCCTCCTTTACCTCGCTAAGCCAGTAATAAAAAAGCTGGTAAAGAGGAAAGGTTGGGCATGAGGCTAGCAACCCTATCCTGTAAAAATAAACACTGCTACAGAAACTTCAAGCCTCTAGCTTGAAGCCCTATGTTCCACTTGGAAAATGAAGGAACGAAAAAAATTTATAATAACCTTATTCTGGGATATAGTGGTCAGGCTAAGTAATACGATCACGGAAATCTCCTGATATATACACCCATTATCTACTCCTTAATATCGTCGAACTTGTGAATAACACAAAAATCAGTATTAAATAATAATCATGAGTTGAGTATTCCTGTTTCACAATCAGAAAGGTCTATGCCTTTGAAGGCTAATAACCAAAATCTAACTTCATGCGTAAGTTATCAATATCTTATTGTTTTACTTTTGTAACACCTATAGAATGATATTAATAATTGTAAAATAGGTGATATATTTATATTATCATCACGAAAAATTTCATTTATAGCCAAAAAAGTGACTTTCCCAGCCATATCCGTAGCGACTGAAACCCACTTTTTATGGTCTATATACAGGACACTAATCTATGCGTTCTGCTGTATAGCTAACAGGAACTTCCTTGAGTTATGCAGAGTCACAGAGTGCTCCAGCAACAGCAAAATACAGTTATTCGTTATAGAATCTGTGGTACTATTCAACAGTAGTAATATGTCAAAACACAAAATTACCTCAGCAATGCCATTATGGCAGCTACACAGATTAAGTTAGCTCTCAGATGCAAGGCAATTATTTAATCAAAACTCATCGTATGAAGTACCTGGGAATTGAGAAGAATACTCTCAACAAGATGGGATCAAAACTCTGTCAGCAAGAATCACACATCAAACACTTCCTGCAGGTAGCCCAAGGTCTGAATGACCCTGACTCACCCAAACAAAACTGAAGTATTAAATTAACACATTATCAATGTCTTAACACACAACCACAAACAGAAGCATTAGAATTAGAGTTTAAACAAAAACAAAATCAAATAATAAGGATTGAGTCAACAGATGATGAGCAAACTTCAGAACAATGATATACAGTTTATGAGAAAAACGGTGCGTGCTGATGAAGAGTCCCAAACTAGGACGAAACAGCTGTCCAGTACTCCCAGGTTTTCCAATGGTTCTCTAACTAATGTCAGCTCATGATGAAAATCCTGTAATTATAAACTTAGTTGAAACATCCAAATAATTATCTTTCAGACAATTATTCCGTTACAATATCTCCCGACGGATAGCTGCTACCTTGACGTGGTGGTCGGGCTTGCATATCACAATGACCCAACAAGATACACTGGCTGAAACTATTGTTCCTCCAGTTCGTACCATGCAGGAAGATTGTTACGATAGCGATCAGACTAAAAGCAGTTACCGGCATAGTGCAAGTTTTTTTACACTGTGCTGGGATTCTGTGGGCGAAGTCGTACTGCTGAGGAATTGGAATGTACCAGCAGTAAGGTGTTTCCCTCAGCTGACCGGCATGCCAGCTATACTGTCTCTTTACTCTGAAGACAGCGGGTTAGAAAAGGTCAACCCCAACAATTGTACATCTCGACTTACCCTATGGTGGTCCGTAACCGGCGGTAAGTTACTAGTACGGAACCAATCGAAGAAACCAGTTCATACAGGCCATGTGTGACCGGCCTCAAACAGTTGTCCCCCGGACTCTGCTGTCATGCAACACTAATTCTGTTTCTGTTCAGGTACCCCAAGAACCAATCAACCTCCACGGTGTGGGCAGCGGGGAAGTAACAGCCACCCACACACTTCCAAAAACACACGAAGCCTTCCTGATCATCATTCTCCTTTATTCCTGTCAGCCTCATCATCTTGCTACCCTACTACAGTCAGTACTATTCTGCAGGCTGACAAGTCATCTTCACTTCACTCAGCGACCACAAACAACGATGAGAGCCATAGCTTAATAGCAGAAGGCAAGACACGGAAGTAAACGTATATTTTCAATTGATCAAACCGCCATTTATTTTCACACAGTTTATATTCTTTAACGAGTCACTGAGCGTGCGACTTTGGTTCACATAAAAAGGCATGAAATAGAATGTTCAAATATACATAGTATTCTATTTCTAATGCAGTATTGAATTGTAGGAACATGTGAGATTAATATCCTGTTGGAACACATTGTCTGTATCACATCACCACAATAGAAACACCCTCGATAGCCTCTTAAAGCCAGTCAGTAAGTTACAATATCTTCACTTTTGGCCACATTATTTGCATTTATTTTTCTTTTAAACTGTCAACAGGTATAAAATTCTGTCAGTTACTAATGTCCAAACTAGTATATGGTCATTGGGAAACAAATTAAAGTATTTATTCGCTTTTTATTACTTTCGTAAAAACAAGCTTTCGTCATCATCACATATTTCTTGAACATCCCAACTAAAACAACTTTTAAACGTTTGGCGAAAATGTATGTCATTATTACCGATGGAATAGAAGAGAACATTAACTGAGGTACTACAACTAATGAAGTAATTATACCATGGTCGTATTAAATTTAAGGCGAGAGTAGTAAGTTCTTGTAACTCATTTTAATTTAGTCGATGTCAGTTAGATACACTTCTAACTAAATGTGAAACGGCCCATAACACAGAAATAACAGACGCTTTCATTTTCTTATTATATTATTATTCCGTTGCGTTCCGAGTGGAATATAGGGCTTCAGAAACACATCTAGACTTTGTTCCATTCTCTGCTGCGCTATTCAGCTGCGTCCACGATTGCCAACAATCCCTCATCTCCTCCTCCTAACACGATCTCCTCCACGTCACCCTTGCACCGACGACACACTCGTCGCCTCCCATTCGGATTCTACTCAACCTATGCCCTGCATTGAGCCCGATGTCATTCGACGCCCACCCACCAACAATCGTATGACTGTTCCATCTCCATTTTCCTTGCATATTTGTTGAACGATCGGCTCTTGGCTGGTTCGTCACCAGCCAGGTTTTCATGTTACTAATTCTCTCTGACCAGCCATTTCACCTTCAGTATGGAGCGAACCAGCCAGCCAGCCAGCCAGCGAAGACTGCTGTTGATAAATGTCTGCAGTAGCCTGTCGCAAATCCTCTTCGTGACTAACACGCAGTGCAAGTTTCTGACCCACACAGAAGAAGTGACTCACAGACTGACTGACTTCACACTTGTCTTGAAAATCCGAATCTCGTTGATTAAGCTGGCTGAGTTCAGGAGATTTCCAAACTGGGTTCAGGTTGATGAAGGCGTGAGTATCTTGCCCTCCCGATTCCGACTGACTGACTGGCTGGTTGGCTGTCTTTGACATTTTCATCCGTTCTGACTGCCTGTAGTTGAAACGATGCTGCATAGCTAGACAAGTGAAGGCAGTGTGCGAACTCTGTCGAATCTCTCCCGTTGATGGTGATTGGTGCTGGTTGTTGTTGTTGTTGCTGTTGGTTCTGGTGGTGGTAGTGGTGGTGGTTGGTTACCTTCATCACCTCCATCTTCTCTATGTTCACCTGGGGTCGTTTCTTCGCTGCCTGCCTGCATGCCTGCTTCTTCAGCCAGTTGGTTGCCAGTTTTCGCCAGTCTGCAAGCCTTCGACTTCCTCTGACATTAGACAAATATCATCCACACGCGAAATCCACATCTTCTGGAGTCTTCTCATCGGTGGTCCAGCGTATTCCTGTCTCCTCACTCCCAACTCGCAGTCTGACGCATAATTCAGTCCATCACAATCGGAAATATCATTGTGAGTGATAATAGGCAGGCAGGCAGGTAGCAGGCTGGTTGGTTGGTTGACTAGCTAGTTTGTCTTACTCCTGTATTCACTTCGAACGCCTCTCTGAGTCTTCCGTTGTGGATCACCTGACTAACACGTGCCAGGCATTGTCATATAGTCAGCTGCTGAATCAGGTTGTCAAAGACTTGAGCACCGCACGCCACCGTAGTATTGAAGTAGTTTCCAGATCACTTCCCTGTCAACGCTGACTGTCGAAGGCCTTTTCTTAGTCGATGAAGGAAGTTGAGGTAGAGAGAGACAGAGATAGGTTTGACTGTCATTCTATGATTTGTTGTGTGATGACGATGCGTAGAGTTGGCATTTGATCAGCAGATGATTTGCCTTTCGTGAATTCAGCCAGCTCGTTGTGTTCGGTGGGTGGCGGAGTTGTGGATCCAGTGCATCCTTCTTTCTCTCCAGACGCTTTGATCTAGATAACAAAACGAAAAGTTTATCAAATGGAATATGTAGATTAAGCGAACTAATCAGTATTAAGTTATATTTATTCTGATATGACATTATAAACTCTGGGCACGAACACTTATGGAGTCACGTCATATACACGTTACTACTATCTTCAAATGAAGGAAGTCCAAGAACAGCATGAGTGTTCAAGTTAATTTCGGTAATACACTATAGTAATGGTAAAATCCTATGTTTTAGCAGGTCAGACGCGTACCTCAATTCCTGGCATTTCAATATCACATTCTATTACTAAAATCTAAAATTTTACTTTATCTTAGGTACCATAATATTGTCATGTATGAAAAAAGTGAATGTATATCATAAAAGGATTTTAGTGATGATGTGATTTTTTCAGTTTTATAATCGATAAAAGCATATGATGATGTGAAATAATCTCAACCACCTTGATTATTTCGCTATTCAGTTGTAAATCTACGCAGCTTTATACAAAGAGAAAGTTAAGCCTATAATTACAGTGGAGAGAGATAGACTAAATTCATATCATTAAATCACAAGTAACGCATATATATATATATATATATATATATATATATATATATAATGTGTTTAGGTGATAGAAGAACAATGCGTTAAAACATCTTCTTTCTTAACTTTTCCGAAGCGCTTAGTAGCAATAGAAATGGAAACTCTTTTCGTTTACCCGAAAGTCTAAATACTGGTAAGTGCGTTCGGCTGACAGATAAAACGTGAATGTTTAACCGAAAAAAATGATTTATGAGGATGACAAGAATTTTTCTGGAAAAATATTTGAAAATTAGGCAAAAGTTTACTAGTGCTTCACTTAAGACTGAGGAAGTGTAAACACTTCTACTCTCAAAAATGTCTTTTAAAAAGTGTTCCATAAAGTTTTAAAATGAGCTCTGTCATAATGAAAATATGCTGACTATGTCAGTCCTTTGAATGTATACAGTATTAAATTAAGCCTATCGCAGTTTTCATAAAGAAATTTTGTTTTGAATGCATCGTCACTAGACAATGAGGTTTTATTGATACATATTTCGAAAATAAGGTGCCACGTTGTATAATGTCAAATTGCTTATCCAACGACACACTTCTTTGACAGAGTTCTTTCTGTAAAAAATCTCATACAGAGGGTTATTGATAAGTGTCCAGTAATTAATTAGGATGCCTTGTTTGATTTTAACGGGGCCAGATGCAATGCAGAAAACTGTCGAAGAACCTGACTAGAAAACCAAGTGTCATTTGAATGTTTAAAATAATTCGAACTCAATGATAATTCTGAATGGATTTAGCTGATAAGCACAAGAATTGGGTTATCGTTCTTCATCAAGTCAACACACGGTTATACGGTACTTTTGAGAGAATCTGTTTTTATCCTGAAACCTTTGTAATAATTAGCAGCATGAATTTTCAGACAAACAAGATTACTAAAATTCGTGTTCTAGTGGTATACTGCATCCTGACTTCGTCTTAACAGCTTTATTCTGAATTCATTACCTGTTTGTGTGAAACATGCATTAGACTTCTCATAATTTGATGTATCATGTGTTTATGAAAAAAATGAAGTGAAATATTACTTAACAGTCACTTGCCATTCTACATAGTTTGCAGTGAGACACACCTACTGTCTGATACTAACTGCCTGCTAGAACCTCTGTAATTAAAGTGGATTTCGAATCGATAGAACACTAGTTGGATACCAATCCCCTACAGAAGAAACCCCACAAATTTTAACTTCTCCAAACAGAAGGTATGGCAGTCATCTCAGGAAGACGTCACGAGTAAACCGAAGGTCTTATACAGGTATAATTCTCCTCTCTAGTTGACGAAATATAAAGTTGTAAAAAAGTATGTCCAGCTGTTTCTCCATTGCCGGTAGCTAGGAAAATCTAAGGGAAACTTAGTTGCAGGTACAGATCATGTACTACATAACTGGCTTTCACAGTTTCCAACACTAGACGCAATGGAAGCTGTTCAAATAGGATGAAGTTATACGAAGACTGAATACAACCAATAACGATAGGTATGATAATCACAGTTTCTGAGCAAATACTTTGAGAAATTATATTGAAAAATATTATGACTGAAATCGTATCTAATTCCGAAATCACACACACACGCACATACAAATAACATGCATACGAAGCATACTTAAAACAGAAGACAAATTGTAGGTCATTTAAATAAACTCCTACAAGGATAAAACTGTGGTAGAGTATAACTCCATTATGGATAAAATTTTATTTTGATAAAATTACACAGTGTTATACAGTAATATTTACTGATGACCACGTTTCGAGCACAAATTGTTCACAATCATATCAAGTTACTCACACAACTTTCTTGCTTCATTTATATACATGAGTAAAAATTGATAATTAGACATTTGAATAAAAACAATATAAGATAATGTACATTCGGAAATAATATCAGTGTTATCAATACAATACAATAGGATGGGAAATAAGATGGTTTTTAAAGTAAAATAAGTAACTTGTTAGAATGTTATAATGTGAATTGAATACATTTTAACATTATTATCCTCTGATTTGACTGGTAATAATATATATTCCATATCTCTTGTATTTGCGTTGAGTCATTTCTGTTGCATGTGTTGGGTGTAGACTCAATGAACCAGGCAGGATTCAGTAATTAATCTCTCTCTCCTTCTACCTATATTACTTCTTAGAATTTTGACTCTGTCCCACCCACCCTGTTGTGTGTTAATGCATGCGGTGCGATTGCTGAGCTTTTTTTTCTAAATTACTTATCTTCGTGGGATCGATCATTGTAACCTCAGCTAAATTCTTATGTTCTGATAGTCTCACTACTCCCTATCTGCTACTTTGACCTAACTCACAGTTATTGCAAAGTATTTTGTAAAATATATTGTTTTGTTTAATTGGGTCCACTGCGTCCTTTAGTCTATAGAGCTTGTCTCTGAGTGAGTTTGTAGGTTTGAATCCCTATTGCTTTGAACGCTTTATTGAGAATCCTACATAGGGTCTCAGATGTCCCTCCTTATATGATGAAACTGTAGATGTCCTATATTCCTTCTTATTTATGTTATCATTATTAGCCTCACCATTACTTTTATTTTGCTTTCGACCTTTCTTGATCTTCCTAATGAATTTTATAGCATGGTTAGTTATTTAACACCAACGCTTCTTCGATCTGTTTCATTTCATCATTTAGGTTTTTTGTTGTACTACTTAGTGCTATTGCTCGGTTTGTTAGACACTTAACTAGGTCTGCCTTTATAGACAACGGATGAGATGAATTCAAATCTAAATATCTACTAGAATGCGTTGGCTTTTTATAAACGCCAGTGTGCAGTTTATCTTCTTCTGTTCGTTTTATTTTGCAGTCTAACATAGCTAACTCTCCTTGTTCATTTTCCGATTCAAATGTGAATTTTATTCCCATTACTAGTGAGTTTATATGTGTGAAGAAACTGGAGGTATGTTCTGTCTTCAACACTGTGAAAGTGTTATCCACATATCTCCACCATATTTTTGGAGTAGGACTAAATATATTAAGAGGTATATTTTTTCCCATTGCTACACCTGTTTGTCTACATATTTCGCCCTAGAATTTAAAGATAGTTACGTGAGACATAACTGAATTCCTAATTCAGAAGGGCATAAATCGAAATTAAAATTGTGAAATTCAGGTATTTTTCTTAGTTATAAAGGTATTTCGACTTTTAGGAATTTTAATGTCAAATTATATATATATATATATTCACTGTACATGGGCAAAAATTATTACATTTTATTAACACCTGAAAAGGCAACACAAAGAAAATAACAATAATAACTTTAGGGTGGCTTTTTAGATAGCGACTTAAACCAGCATGCTTATTCAACACTTTAAAAGCAAATACAATACCTCACTTCATGAATTCTTCAACACACAACATTTTCACACATGTTTTATGAAAAAAGTTGGAAGTAAGTGTAGAAGTTTTGAAGTTTCATTGGTATTATGAGAATCCTGCATTATATGTGGTTTGCTTAGGTATTTTTATAAGGCTGGACAGAATTGATTTAACTTATAAAACTAATAAGTAGGGCATGAGTAACTTAGACTTTTAAGAAAAAAATAACCAACACACTCACCATGTTACCCTTTTAATGTGTGCTGAATATAGCATACATTAGCGGCTTGACTTTCACCAGTCACCGAATTCAAAAGTTAATCACTGAAATTTGCACAAAAGTATCATCCATTGCAGCAGAAGAGTTAAGAATGGAGGGATAAATCCAAAGACAGTTTTAGATTGTGAACAAGTACCATCATGAAGTTGCATAACTTAAGAAGTGTGAATTATCAGAGTTAACTAGTTGTCTATTAAATTGCATGTTCCTATATTTAGCTTCACACTAATTTATGAGTTTGCACCACTAGATAGTCTGTAAACAGGAATAAACACCAGTTCAATTATCCATGGTTCTGTGACAAAGAAAAATAGTTATAAGGAAGTGATGACCATTAATTTAGCATTGGAAAAGATTTATTTTGCTTACCACGAAACCAAAAAGGATGCTGTGTGACAAATACGTCGTGGAACGAACTACTTCATTCCTCTTCGTAACACTCCATTGAACTTACTTGATTGTAAAACAAGTTATCGTAGGTCTAGTAAGTCTAATTTCCGGGTAGATGTTCGCTGTTTGCTTTAATTTTATTAATACGGAAAGTTGAAGATTACGAATTAAATTTTTCATCTACTATGCATAATACTAAAACTATTTATTTAAGAAAATTTTCTAATTCTGGTGTAACATTAAATGAACCTGCTGGAATGTCCTGAATTTTCATAATCGTCTGTGTACATCTTTAAACGTAACTTTAAAAGGAAGAAGGATTCAGATATTTCCGAAAATTCAAAAGTTCTTCATCTAAAAGAACCAATTACATATAGTGATACAAAATAATTATTCAGCTTGATTTTTCACAATAACTAATAATTCTTAATAACTTCAAAATCAGTCATGTCTAGTTCTTAAATGAAATCCAAATCTTGTTCAAACAACGTATAGTTTGTTGACTTTTAAAGCGATAGTATCTAAGTCTTTGAAACCTGTTTCTCCCTTTATGACTAACCTCCACACCTGTTTTAGTTTTTTACTATTAAACGTCATCCGTGTTATTTTTACATAATTCCTAAAACAACACCGACTTTTTGTATTTCATCTATTTTGATGAGACTGCCAATGGATTTTTGGTTTCTCTATGATTTAGGCAAACTTTATTCATTCCTTACTAATTAGCAGTCTGTTTAGTTGTTTTTTTTAACATCGGAAATAACTTTTCAGCAGTACCAAATGGCTTTATAACTGCCATTAACGGTATCTACTGTATGGACATCCTCACGAAACGCAACCCTCAATGAATGTTCACTTTAAAAAAACAAACAGATTTGTTGGATAAAGATGTCTGCAATACATTTCTTATTTAACATTTTCTTATACTAATTCTTCAGTTACAGAAGTTCTGATTTCATATCTTTTGATGCAAAACCATGATTACAAAATATTAAAAAACACAATTATTTCAGAAGACTACTTTCAAAACTTTTTTCGGTATATAAATTTAGCACATGCCTGACTGATTTTGTTCAACATTTTGTTAAGTTATTCAAATATATAGATAAATTAACATCCATATTCTTGTTCACTAAGTATCTTGTGTGACTGTATGGTCTAAAAGCAAATGCTATACAGTTATTCACAAACATACACACACACACACATCTGTGAACACAAAATTACTTTATGCATATTTACTTCTTTGTAAAGATTGTATTTTGCATCATTCAATTCACTTTAAATGCAGAAATATCTGTGTTTTTTCTTTCGAATGTTGAGTAACGGTATCACTTGAATGTTTAAGGAAAAGTCTGTTCAGTAAATGACTTCGAAGTCATTCATCAACTATTCTATCTACAACCTTTAAATCTTTAATACACCTAGTTGTGATGCCGATAAAGTGCCTACTGTTAGCCTGCAGGCTAAAATTAAAGGTAATTTCTCAACAGAAGAGTCATGAAACGTGGAATACAATAAGGTAAAGCATGAACGTCATTCACATTGATTCCCAGGATTCACTAATCACATCAAGGTAATTTGAACAGCAACTAGTAGCTCTGTTAATTCTAGGTTTAACTTCATGGTGCTAGTGATTAACAAATATAAGTCAAACAGTTGGACCGTTTTGTTCAATTCAATGTATTCTGCTAACAGGAATGAAATGGCATATTAGGAATCAAGTGACCCCTTATATTCTTTATCAATTAGAAATTTATAGGCATTTTTGTGCTAGCCTCAACCATCGTAAACTAAAAACCCGACAGATTAGTAAATGTTTTAGTTCTTTTAAATATGATCAAAAGTTTCCAGATTGAAATGAGGGGTAATTCAAAAATGTAGTGATATCACCGTTGTGAGGATATTAATGAATTATTTTTCTGCATGAATAACGACCAGTCCGACTATTACCTGTCAGCAGTTTAGAATATTCAGATGTGACGATCAGTTTCATTGTCAACAAATATTAGTCTTATTCTGAGTTAAGTAATTAGAAAGTTCTAGCATTTGTTTAAATTATTCCACTTAAACTGTTTTCAAAATCACAAATTGGTACAAGTTAGAATTCATGAGGCATTGAATCGGCTCCAAGTGGCTGAATCGTATACGAGCCTGCCTTGTAACCGGAAGGTCCTGGGTTCAAACCCCAGTGGGTGCGTACTGCCGATGTTTCCCAAACTAGGATGAAACAGCTGTCCAGTACTCCCTGGTTTTCAATGGTTCTCTAACTGATATCAATCCGTGATCAACTAGTAAAAACAAAACCAACCCTCACAAACCAAACTATAGAATATTTTTTAAAAATATTGGCCTCAAATTACGCTTCTATATGAGAAGAAAAGTAAACGATTCGATTTGACAAATTTCACTTTATTAAGTACTTTCAAAGTTTTGATAATTGTGTATTGTAGAAAGGTTCATTCTCCACTTCCTCTTGATGAAATCGGTTAACTTTAAATATATTTCTGAAACACGATATTAGAATACTTTCCTCTTATGAACTAGTTAGTCATCAAACTCCTATATTTTTAAGTCACTTCAGAAAACTTTTATTTATGCCTTGATGTTTTTCGAAGCCTTTATTACATTAACTTCCAGAAAAAACTAAGCTTACACTATGTGGACATAATAGCTTAAGAGCCATATAGTAAAACATCAGTAGCCATATCATGAATTGGAACTATTTGATCTATGGCAACAGCAAAAGTAGGTAAAATGACCATGAATAATACGAATTTTATGCTGAGCCAACAGTGTTGGACACGCCATTGCAAGTCTGTATGAGGTGATTAATAAAACTCAAGTCTTGAATGTCGCGCATTTCAATAACTGCCGTTTGAATGGAATAAGGCCAAACGATTTTGTTGACGCTAAAAAAATAAAGTGAAATATACGTGAAGCTGGTGACCATAAGTTCACTAAATCAATAGGAATGTCCAGGTCGAATGCGTATTCCTATAACTCAAGAAATCCTTACTCCAAATAATTAAATAGAAAATCATTTTGTAAATTAACTTAATGGGTGATGACTTAAGGTGAAATTAAAACTTATGGCAACAAAGTCATTTCGGTGAGATGTGAAGAAAGAAATTCTACGTATCGCGAATTTGCGGAAATTCAATAAACAGACCGATGGATTGCGACTTAATTAGCCAGTGATTTTATATGAAATGATAGTCCTAAATTCTACTCAAGCAGTCTTAGATGGTTATCCCTTAAGAGTTACATACTAGGACAAGCCAGACGTCTAGACCTTTCGTGTTTTCAGTAATTCGCTTACATCTTTCACTATTATTCACTGGATCCAGTTAACAACACTGAATTACTATGTGGTTTACCAAGTAAACTACAATGTCGAGTTAAACTCAGATTGTTTACTCATTCAATTTAACAGTCACTGTCATCCAACTATAGCAGTTGATGGTTATTATGATTCATATTATTATTATGATTCATCTCATATGAGAATGCAGACCTTTTCAAATCAACCGTTTTAAGTTGCTGCCTCGATTACATCAACAAAAAACCCAGCCTTCGTAAAGTACTTTCCAAAGAACATCGAAAGCAACTGAAAGAATTGAAGGATAATGAAAACTTGATCATCACACGACCAGATAAAGGCTCCGGATTCATATTTCATTAATCAAACAAAATAGGCTGCTCATGATAAATTTTATATGATTATAATAACGGAACAGAAATTCCACTAAAGTAAAGCATAAAACCTAAACTATTTGACCTTACGTAAATGTTCATTTCCACTTCTTTTTTTATAAAATTACTCGTTCATTTAATAAATCTTTATTTAACTAAAGTTATCTTTGCATAATAAGTTCATTCTTGCTATCAAGTTTATTTGGTAAGTCCAGATAACAAAATAAAGAGGAAGATACTGGATAATTATGAAGATAATAATAATAATAATGGTGAAAAGGGTCACAATAATCAAGCAATCAAATCAGCAAATTTCAGCAAGCCAGAATTTAGTGAGGAAAAAAGCTGATACGTATTCATCCTAATGAATAGCATAAGCATAAATAATATTTAGATAAAATATTAAAACAGACAAACAAACAGTAAGAGTGTACTCTGATTTATAACTGAACTCACTAAGTCATTAGATAAGGAAAAAATATTGACTGGATTCTTTTAAACCACTTTCTGTTAGTTAATATGTGAATGTTTTAATATATATATATATATATATGTATATATATATATATATATATATATATAGGATGTATACACTTAGACAATCATATTGTTTATCGCTTATTAATACGAAATCTACCTAACTCTAAGAGAACTTACATGTACAAAGTGAACAATAAAACAGTGAAGTAGGTCTCGTATCCAACTAGGTAGTTGTTGGCTATTTAATTATTATGGTTGAACAAAAAATCAATTGCAATGTATGCATTAAAACACAGCAACACAATAAGGGTGGGAGAGGGTTAAAATTCTAAAAAGTATTAAGGATAGGTGGAGAGAGAGGTTGATTACTGAATCTTTGTTCATAGAATCTACACCCAACAGGTGTAATAAGAAAGACTCATCACTCATATAGCAAAAATATGGAAAATCCTACTACCAATCAAATCAAGCGATGAAAAATAATGGGATTATATAAACGAAGTTAGTAAGTTGTGTGAGCAACTTGAAATGATTATCAGTAATAAATTGTGCTCGAAAAATCATCAGTAAATATTAGTGTAAAACATTGCAAATCCTCATGACAGATCTACACATCAACAAAGTTTCCAAAAAATTATCCAAGATGCCAACAGAAGTCACGTATCATAGCCAATTAGCAAAGTAATTATTTCAGGGGTATTTTAGAGACAAAAACGACACAATCCCAAAAAAGTACAAGAGATGCGCGTTACACAGTAAGTGAAAACCAATGGTGTTCGGAAGATGAAAAAAAATTGACACAATTTTAAACAGGAATAAAACTGATAATACAAGAGTATAACGAAAATCGCCGAAGCATACAACAAGCTCAAATCAAGGCCGGCAAAACACAAGTGAGAAAGGAAATACAACAAAAAACCAAGACATTTAAAAACATACAAACAACAAATAAAATATAACAAAGAGTAAAACAGAAAAAAAGCCACGACAAGGATACAGAAAAAATAAAAACCGAAACCAGTTAAGTCAAAAAAAAGCCCGAAACAAACAACCATAGCACCAGGAGTAAAAAAGAAACATCAGAAAAAAAGAAACCAAACAAACTAAATAATTCTAGAAAACACAGCAAAAAATTAAAATAAAACACACTAACACATTACAGCCGAGCATGATCTGCATCACAAAAATATCTGAGCAGTATTTCCGTGTAGGCCTGACATATAACTAGTGGCCGAATACACCACACATTACAAATCACACCCGGAGAGTAGTGGGAGAAAGTGACTTCACACTGAACACGTGAAAAGCCTCTTGTAATCCTGATGCACCTCCAAGATCTCTGGACATTGAAAACAGTCTAGTCGAGTGGGTCTACTAGCTTTCTCGACTTCCACTTCCCAATGAACACAAACAGGTTTGATGCACCTCCTTCGTTCATTTCCTATGCATTGATTTCCACAGGGAGAGGGAGAGAGAGAGAGGGACAGACAGACAGACAACTAACTGAACTCGAGGGAGTCGTCTAACGCAGCACTTCAAGTGACTATCAAGCCTGAAAAGACTGGTCTCCCAAATCGTCTTGTGGCTAACAGGAAAATCTCAGATGCCTTCCCTGCTCTCCTCTTATCTTTTCTACCCTTATTCGAAATGCGACAATCTGAATTAATACACTTATATGCGAAGTTCCACCTTGGTTCATCTGTCAAATCTCGTCATATAATGTAGCGTACTTATGATACTTCGTCTTAGATAAACGACAACTCTGAATGCCTATCCTCTGCCTAACGACTTCGTCAACCGAGAACCCATGCAGTCGCTTACCTAAGATCTTGTTACACATCAAAACTGACAGCATGCTTGCATGTACATTTCTTCAAAAATTCTTTTAATGCATAAAAAACAGGAATTATGATCAACCAATGATATAAAACGCCTAAATTTAAGAGCAATAATAGTAATGCAACTTCTACACAATCATTCCTGAATAACTAAAAACACATCGAGGTAAAAATACATGTCTGGATTGAGCGAGAAACACAACATCAGAACACATCAATAGTGTAGAAATAAATCAAGACTTATACACACTCTACTTACAAGTAGTGAACAGTCTAACACGGAAATTATTTAACATTGCAGCATATATTAAACAAACTGTACACTTCATTCACAACGTATTGTTATTATTATTATTGCTCGCTTGGGGTCCGGTTGGGGCATAGGGCTTCAGCAACACATCTAGACTTTGTTCCATTCTCAGCTGCGTCCACGATTGCCAACAATCCCTCATCTCCTCCTCCTAACACGATCTCCTCCACGTCACCCTTGCATCGACGACCCACTCGTCGCCTCCCATTCGGATTCCACTCAAGCTATGCCATGCATTGAGCCCGATGTCATTCGACGCCCCCCACCAATCGTATGACTGTTCCATCTCCATTTTCCTTGCATATTTGTTGAACGATCGGCTCTTGGCTGGTTCGTCCCCAGCCAGCTTTTCATGTTACTAATTCTCTCTGACCAGCCATTTCACCTTCAGTATGGAGCGAACCAGCCAGCCAACCAGCCAGCGAAGACTGCTGTTGATAAATGTCTGCAGTAGCCTGTTATAAATTCGTTTCGTGACTTACACGCAGTGCAAGTTTCTGACCCACACAGAAGAAGTGACTCACTGACTGACTGACTTCACACTTGTCTTGAAAATCCGAATCTCGTTGTTTATGCTGGCTGAGTTCAGGAGATTTCCAAACTGGGTTCAGGTTGATGAAGGCGTGCGTATCTTGCCCTCCCGATTCCGACTGACTGGTTGGCTTGCTGTCTTTGACATCTTCATCTGTTCTGACTGCCTGTAGTTGAAACGATGCTGCATAGCTAGACAAGTGAAGGCAGTGTGTGAGCTTTGTCGAATCTCTCCCGTTGATGGTGATTGGTGCTGGTTGTTGTTGTTGCTACTGTTGGTTCTGGTGATGGCAGTGGTGGTGGAGGTGGTGGTTGGTTACCTTCATCACCTCCATCTTCTCTGTGTTCACCTGGGGTCGTTTCTTCGTTGCATGCCTGCCTGCCTGCTTCTTCAGCCAGTTGGTTGCCAGTTTTCGCCAGTCTGCAAGCCTTCGACTTTCTCTGACATTAGACAAATATCATCCACACGCGAAATCCACATCTTCTGGAGTCTTCTCATCGGCGGTCCAGCGTATTCTTGTCTCCTCACTCCCAACTCGCAGTCTGACGCATAATCCAGTCCATCACAATTAGAAATATCATTGTGAGTGATAATAGGCAGGCAGGTTGGTTGGCTGAGTGGTCGGCTGGCTGGCTAGTTTGTCTTACTCCTGTATTCACTTCGAACGCCTCTCTGAGTCTCCTGTTGTGGATCACCTGACTAACACGTGGCAGGCATTGTCATATAGTCAGTTGCTGAATGAGGTTGACACAGACTTGAGCACTGCACGCCACCGTGGTATTGAAGTAGTTTCCAGATTACTTCTCTGTCAACGCTGACTGTCGAAGGCCTTTTCTTAGTCGATGAAAGAAGTTGAGGTAGAGAGAGATAGGTTTGACTGTCATTCTATGCTTTGTTGTGTGATGACAATGCGTAGAGTTGGCATTTGATCAGCAGATGATTTGCCTTGCGTGAATTCAGCCAGCTCGTTGTGGTCGGTGGGTGGTGGAGTTCTGTGTCCAGTGCATCTTTTAGTCACTCCAGGATGACGCGACATAGTATTTTGCTTGACGTGGACAAGAGCGCTATTCCACGCCAGTCAGTTCTTGCAGAGTGAGGCGTGAGTCGCCATTCTTTCTCAGCATGGCAAGGTAGCCAGCCTTTCTTCCAATCGGTAGGTACCTCTTCTTTCTTCCAAATCATTTTCAATAATGGCGTGAGCAGTCGCTACGTCCGTTTTCAGTGCTTCGTTGGGCAAGGAGAGACTCCATCTGGTCCTGCTGCCTTCCCGGCAGGACTTCAGTAGCTTGATTGCATTCAAGACTTCCGCTTTTGTTGGTGGATTGGTGTCTACTAACAGTTCTACACCAATTGCTGTTGGTGGTATTTCTGGGAGAGTAGCGGATGATGGTCTACTCAAGAGTGCTTCGAAGTGATCAGTCCATTGTTTTCTTTCTTTCTCCTCCTTACTAATCAGGTTCCCTTGAACATCTTTTATCGGTCTCATCATCTGGATTGATTGATCTCTTCCCAGATAGCGAGCAAGTGACCTCGTTATCTGATATCATATTCTCAGGTCTCTTTTACCTGCAGCCTGCCGGACTGCTCTGCTTCAGTTGCTGGACAGTGTGTTGTAGAATTGTCCTTCGTCTTTCCTAGCACTCTTCTTCACGTCTTTCTTGATTCAGTGCAGCAGTGTAGATTGCTGGGAACTCAGCTTCTCCCTCTGTTGTCCATCTTTGCATTGAGTCATCTTCTCTTTCACCATCATACTCTCCTCTCCTCTCTTCTATTAGCTTCCAGGTAGGTGTCCGTTCAGAGCCTTTCCTTGTCTTGTCTCCTCCTTCTTCCTAGAACAGTTGTACACGTTTCCTTGAGTATCACCCTCAGAGAGTTAGTTCCAATGTTCTGACACGCAGGTTTCCTCAGTGATACCTCGTAGTGTCTCCGATTTTGCTCTGATCTGATCTGTAGTAACGGTATCCCTTGTAGTTTTGGTCCTTCAGTTACTGAATGTTGAACTTGAATTACAGTGGTCTATCTCATTCAAAACGTACAATTAGTTAATTAAAAAGCGTGTCGCAGCACGAAATCCAACTTAATCAGTCAAAAGATATGAAGAAACGTCTGATCAAATAGTAAATTATAATTGCTAACACCCTAACAATGAAAGCAAAGCAATTGCGAAAACAGAATTCACGGGAATCAAACAATCAAAGTGATGACCTGACCTATTATTTCTCTTTTTACTCATTCTCTTTAATCTTAAACACGAGCAGTTCATTGCCACAATAACCTTTAAATTTCACTCTACTTCAACATCTGATATCTAATTTGTAGGCTCATCAGGATAAAGATGATTCAACACAGAGATGTAATAACTCACCCACCTCTGTCTATACACAAAACTTCAAATAATCAACCTCAATTTGACCACCCACCACCTCCAGAGCCTCTTTTCTCCTGAAAAGACATCATGCTCCATCATCCTGAAGATAATGGAAAAATTCATTCACATAATCACCAATATATTCATCAACAGAATTCTCTAACTCACCAACCAAGAAATATCTTCGGTAGAAGAGTCTTAAACAAACAACATTCTCATTAATAGCAGACGTGACAACGGTCTACAACCACACATCACTCACTCATCATCCAAGCCTACATGCAGGGAACAATATCTTCATTTCAGTAGTTTTATTCCTGTCTGGTACAAACGTTTCCCAGTGAAGTGTCTCTTTCCAAGGACCCGCAAGATACATTAACTGGTGAACTACAATTCATGCATTCACTTTTGTTGGCTAACGGATATCCTGAAAACTATATTGTATGTCCAAACAAAGAGAGGCTACTCCTTGAGAAGATGGCTTCCTTAAAAAAGACAGCAACCTTTATTAAACTGCCATTCAAAGGTGATCAACTCATGCAACTGACAGCTCAAAGGCTTCGGTTAGCTATCAAGCACACATTCTATGCTGAATCCCCTTCTTAACATTTTCAATTCCTCTTCCTACGATTACAGGACGAAATTCTGCATCTACAAATTGATCTGAAGTTGTGGGGACACATATACAGGCAAAGCGCATAGAATGTCCCAATTTTGTCAGGACGAACATGTTCCTAATTGGTTATTAAGTCACACAGAAAATCCAAATGCACTTAATCTGAATAGAAGTTCAACATCATCCATTACAAAACATTTATTAATATCTCGTCAAAAAATCAATACTGATGACTGTTTCTCAATTATTTCACATAACATTAACTCAAGGTTACTACAGGTGATCGCAGGACTTTGCATTCATCACGTGAATCACAAGCTATCTGTAGAGAAAACAATAGACTTCAATCCATACCTAACCTGAACTACTTGACCTATTAAAATATGATTGGTTATTCATATGCACTTTTATTTCTCATGACTGATTAATTGTCAACCGTACTAGGTGTAACAGGATTGTAGAGGAACTAATCAATGACATTATTTCGCAATATATGTCTACTGTATGCCGAACCATGAAGCAAGTGAGATAAGAACTGAGCACACCGAACATATAGAGATAGATGCAATAACAATTTGTAGGTAAAGATTTAAAACAAATTCGAACAAAAGACAGCAACACATTACAGCCGAGCATGATCTGCACCACAAAAATATCTGAGCAGTATTTCCGTGTAGGCCTGACATATAACTAGTGGCCGAATACACCACACATTACAAATCACACCCGGAGAGTAGTGGGAGAAAGTGACTTCACACTGAACACGTGAAAAGCCTCTTGTAATCCTGATGCATCTCCAAGATCTCTGGACATTGAAAACAGTCTAGTAGAGTGGGCCTACTAGCTTTCTCGACTTCCACTTCTCGATGAACACAAACAGGTTTGATGCACCTCCTTCGTTCATTTCCTATGCATTGATTTCCACAGGGCGTGGCAGAAATGAAAGACAGATTAGGGTCATGTGTTTTTCCTTCCTCCTCATATTAGAAATCCGTTATTGGCTTGAACTAAATATTCCTGTTTTTCTTTAATAATATATTTATGTATATATATGCATATATATAATGTACGGTCGAGAATATTTTTATTATCGATCTTATTATGAAATCCTCTCTGCTTAACTTGATGTTTTGGTAAATTGTTTCTGTCGAATAACAAATTCTCACATAGAATCCCCCTACCAGTACCTCTGGGATTCGAATTCTCGTTAGGCTGCCTACTTTATGCTACTGATTCAGGTAAATGTTATTTCCCGGCTTAAACTCATGAATTTTGTCAAGGAATAACAGTCTCAAACTTCCGAAGATTTTGAAATTCAGCTGAGAAAAGCGTTGGTGAATGAAAAGCTAATTGAAGGATTCCCAGAACCACTTGAACCGCAGGTTTTTAACCTATCAAAATTACAATTAAGCGAAACTGAATTGGAAGCCTTATCTCTGGGACCTACTATCGCCGATATGTTGATGACACATTTGTTGTTTGTAACGACATGAATCACGCATCGGTATTATACGATCGCCTCGATGAGACCCATCCAAACATCGAATTCCCCATCGAAAATGAACATAATAATGAGTTCAATATAGAAAGAACAAACGATGGTGCGATCGAAAGGTTTATCTACAGAAAAGAAACCTGGACTTGGTAATATCTTCACTATAACAGCTTTTGTCCCATAAGCTGTAAGTGTGGATTAGTGAAGACTTTGTACGGCAGAGCCAGGAAGTTATGTTCACCCAACAAGGTTGAAGAATTAGGTTTCGTCCAGAAATGCCTAAGAAAAAATGGCTACCCAGAGAAAAAGATAAGAAAGCGAAATACCCAACTGTTGAGAAGTGTTTCTTTGTCTCTTATTGAAAGGAGATGCAGTGTCATAAAAGATTGACAAAAGACTGAAAGGTGCAATAAAAAGAAGATTTCCGGCAGCAAAACTCATAACACTATACAGCACCACGTCGTCTATAAGCCACTCAAAACTGGATAAATACCCTGCTGATGTCACCTCCAACTGCGTTTATGAATTTACGTGCACTTGCGGGAGCAAGTACATTGGAAGGACGGAAAGAAGGGCTTCTATCCGGTTTTCTGAATATATTCCGAGAAACTTGTGCCTGAAAGGAATCAAATATTCTCAGAGTGCAATTACCAGACATACTGTTGATACTGGTCATCTCGTTAAGATTTCTAGGTCCTTCAAAATATTAAATAGACAAAGGACAGCCGAAGCGATCACAATAAAACGATTCAAACAAGACTAATGGATGCAAAAAGATAGTGTGACTGATCACTCACTCCCTTGGTAACTGAATTTTGTTTTTGATTACATTAATCAGTCATCTAGTTCAATGGTCTCAACTCACTGAGCAAATCTCAATCTAATAGACCGTTTTTGTTTTTTTGATTTGCTATGTGAACCTACCAGCTAACGTTATTTGCTAATTTTTACTGTTTTCTGTCTTACCTCTTCCCCTTTTTTCTACTTTAAAAGCGTATAAATTGATGAAAACCTAAACTTGAAATTGAAATGATTACATCTTGGATGCGTCAGTTTTATAGTATTTCTTCTTTACTACCGATTATAGTACCCTATCATCATCTATTTCAGGTAGTCTGCAGGTGTGAAATAGAATGATATCATTTTATACTGCAAAATTTCGTCTGCCCTTCTTCATCGAAAAGAATATTATTTGCCCAAATTATTTTTTCTCTTCTAAATGTCTGAATTAGTATTTTGGCTATATTAATTAGTATGCAACAGTGTTACACTAAGTCGTTATAATTATTGATTATTACCACTAATATCATTTACCTCGCAATTCTTGATATATTCACGTTCTTTCACTCACTATTAACTAATTGTTTCTTTAAGGGATTTAATGAACCATAATGGATTTTATCTTAATTTTATGTCCCTGTACGTACAGTATCCAGCTGAAGAGTTCTACAGAAATTTTGATGAATTCATTAAAGCCTACTTCACTACCTTTTGTTGCTTGTTTTAAGTTAGTACCGGGAAATAAATGTTTCCAAATCATAGGCTGTCATAAAACTAAATTTGACCACAGTGAGCATGTACTGTTCTTATATTTATTGCGTTTAATCGCCATTTCCATAGTTATAAGTAGTCTATACAGTGTTTCTCGTTCTTTTTGATGCTTTGTACAGAAAACGAGTTCTTAATATTTTCTAACGCAACTCCTCTTTTCAAAACAAAATGAAGGATAAAACAAAAGTCAAATCTTAAGGTTTCAAATTACATTACTATATTTAGTCGTCACCAAATTTCATGTATTTAGAACTTTTAGGTCCACTGTATGAACCATTATTATAAGAACGTTTCGAAACTGAGAAGGATCCGTTATCTGATCGATTTTGCCATGTTCCACGATAGTTTGAGCGCCCCTGATTGAAAGACGGATTAAAAGCTTCAGGTTCCAATTCTGGAATTTCAGTAAGCAAAGAAAGTTTGGCTTGTGCATTATCTGGCCAGGATGACTTCACTAACTCGTCATGATCGGATGGTAGATCGAACACATATCCCTAAAACAAATAACACGTTCATAATCTGAGCATAAGAATACAAACACTTTAAAAACTGTTCGGTGATTTGATGCCAATTATGAACAATTGGTCCGGCAACGTAACAAGAATTTCGCCTTTAAATAAGTTTCATTTTTACAATAAAAAAGTGGACGGTGTAGTAATCGCGTAGATAACATACACAATACATATTTCTATCACTCATAGACGTAAAACAACGTAAAGCTGAAAGCTCAACTGTGCTGAACTACCAAACTACATCATCTTAAATAGGTCGTTTGGTTGTGCTGGAAAGATAACCGTATAATTCGTCCTATTAAACGTTCAACAACTTTAATGCATAGTGAAATCACTGTCATAGTTTCGCAACAGTTTACCTGTGAAACTAAAAGAGGTTACCTGAACTATTCTATCTTCTTAAATGGTATGTGAGAAACATTGAACCAAGACCTAGAAGTCTTTATCCTATGCCTATTAGCAGTCTATATTGACATAAAACCTAAATTGTGTCCTATGGTACATATATATGAATAAACATTGCACTACAAACAAAACTCAAATACACAGTCGATTACTGTAACCAAAACAACACCATTGAAAGTGGGGTTTAAGATAACTTAAGGATAACCTGTACATGTTACACTGCTCACCAGCTTTGTAAAAGTGATTTTAATACTGAAAAATATAGACATTCCATAAGATAGTAATAACCTCGCATAAACACTTATTTTATAAAGTCAAATTCTGTTAACTTTGATGAAAACAGATTTTTTTTAACCTTCACGTTCCCCAGTGGAACATAGGGCTTCAAGCTAGATTATCCTCCAAATTTATATTACAGTCTACTTTGAATCGATAATGTTGTCAAAGAAATATAAACACATTTAAATGTGTTGGGTACAATGGCAAACGCCGAATACGTAATAAGTTTAAGACCCGTTTACTTGGAGCATTATAAAGTTCAGTTGATTCACTAAGTAGCCTAAAACTATTAACACCTTTAAAATATGAAGGTTAACTTAGACAGCGTTAGTAGCACATCAACACACTGAAAGATGAACATTAGCACAGAATTCGCTTAAAGTAATATCTTACTTTTTTTCCAAGTATGAAGCTCAAATTTTTAATACTCTCTACGACATTTTCTGGAAGGTGTTGCCGTAAAGTGGAAAAGGCTAATCCTTTGTTTCGAGCAGGGAAATCTAATTCCAGCTTGTAAGCTGTCCGACCCAATTGAGCTGTCAGAGCTGATCTGCTTTCAATCTTTCCATCCTTGCCACTAAGACAAGCCAATGCACAACACAGAGCATGAAGTAAATCGCTGGATTTAGGTTTACGATCACTGATTTCACTGGTATCACAAACAGAGTCATCACCAGGATCTTTTTTTACTTTCTTGCCTTTGGACTGCTTTGCTAGTAGATTAGCAACAGAATGAGCTATTGGCATGAATGTTGACCAAGTACTTTTGGGGACAGCCAAAAATGTCCTGAAAGACAGAAAACACATAAGGGGTGGATTAAGTCAGTTAACAAGAATGCAACACTGAAATTTTAGTTGAATAAATATCTGATTCGCGAAAACTAATTTGAGCCGGTTATAATACCTAACCTGAAAAATAAAGTGCCTAGACTGGCTGTTTCTTCCTGTTTCTATAAATCCCATTGCTGATAGATGTATATACGCCTGTATCTATAGCCTACTCGTAAATATTGTCAGTAGCACACGCCAGTTCTACAGGGGCAATAGGACTTAAGGAAACAAGCAGGGGTAGCTATTCTAGACACTTGGTCTTTTAGACTAGGTATTATAACCAGCTCAAATAATATACATATTTACACATTATTTCATATTATTTGTACTGCTAACTGTATTATCAATATCATGCTATGCTGCAGTTGTGCATTTTAATCTCAGTTTGACAATTTATTTTCATTATTTTACAGCATTAAATCATGAAGTAACATTAGTTAGAGAACCATTGAAAACCTGCAGGGAGTACTGGACAGCTGTTTCATCCCAGTTTGGAACTCTTCATCCATTGGATCCATCGGATCGGGTCCCAGTGGCTTAATGGTATACGAGCTCGCCTTGTAACCAGAAAGTCCTGGGTACGAATCCCGGTGGGTGCATACTGATGAACAGTCCCAAACTGGGACGAAACAGCTATCCAGTACTCCCTGCAGATTTTCCAATGGTTCTCTAACTAATGTCCCCTCATGATGACATCCTGTAACCAATCAAATCCCTAAAAACCAATACTTGATTATTATCATTATATTATCTAATCACTGTGACAATAGTTATTTTCCATTCTACCTCTACTAGTATACACATTCTAACTATACACCTCACCACTACCCAGATTATATGAACGCCTGTATGAATTTATCCTTAATGTTATTACGATTACCTCGATCGTTATGTATCAACTCATAACCCTGAACTCTGATCCTATTTCATTAACCGCATCATTTTAAAATGCCTAAGGCTGCTATTACATTAAGTACAAGTAAAGCCTGATGAGAATTTACCGAAAGTACATATTTCCCTAAATAATGTCCATATATATATATATATATATATATATATATATATATATGGATGGACGAAGCTTGTGAATCAACATGAAAGGAAGAAGAAGCACAATATGGAAGATGTGCGTATATTATAAATCTAAAATATGATAAACGTGTACATCCATTTGCCGATAAATAATTCTGTTGCCAAATACTCTTGTGTTCTACCGTTACGGGACCTAGTTATGTCAGCCGTGGCCTCAGAAATCTAACTTTTCATGATCGGGAAAACTTACCAGTGACTAAATAAAAGTGTTAAAATCATTAACAAGTCAAAATTAGTACACCTGGTCCGAACAGAACATAAGACCGGTACATAATAATCCTTTTCTGTTTTCTATCGTGTATCAAACATATTATCATAAGGCAATAGGTTTCAAGTATTCTGAACGGCAGAGTGAGAAGAGCAGGTCTACGTACCACTTGCAGTGTAATGCTGCATATGCTCATAATTCAACGAAATAATCGTGAAAAGGCGAAATAACGAAGATAAACACGATTATGTGGTTGAGAGATTCAAAGTGATCAGTCCATTGTTTTCTTTCTTTCTCCTCCTTACTAATCAGGTTCCCTTGAACATCTTTTATTGGTCTCATCATCTGGGTTGATTGATCTCTTCCCAGATAGCGAGCGAGTGACCTCGTTATCTGATATCATATTCTCAGGTCTCTTTTACCTGCAGCCTGCCGGACTGCTCTGCTTCAGTTGCTGGACAGTGTGTTGTAGAATTGTCCTTCGTCTTTCCTAGCACTCTTCTTCACGCCTTTCTTGATTCAGTGCAGCAGTGTAGATTGCTGGGAACTCAGCTTCTCCCTCTGTTGTCCATCTTTGCATTGAGTCATCTTCTCTTTCACCATCCTACTCTCCTCTCCTCCCCTCTCTTCTATTAGCTTCCAGGTAGGTGTCCGTTCAGAGCCATTCCTTGTCTTGTCTCCTCCTTCGTCCTAGAACAGTTGTACACGTTTCCTTGAGTATCACCCTCAGAGAGTTAGTTCCAATGTTCTGCCACACAGGTTTCCTCAGTGATACCACGTAGTGTCTCCGATTTCGCTCTGATCTGATCTGTAGTAAAGGTATCCCTTTAAATAATAGAGAAGATTTGTAGCTCAGGTGGATGATTTGCAATTAAAAGTGTTCTCTGAGCTGGTTGGTTTAGTCGCGAAGCTTTCGTCGTCCATCCGGACAACATCTTCAGCGCCATATTTAGCACAAAGTGAAATGATTTAAATTTCTTCATGCATGATGTAATTGCGTCTCCTGGTTACTAGCTGAAGCCGTTATGCAAAGATTAGAATTAATAGCTCTACCTATAATTAAACCGATAATCTGGATACGTTACGTTGATGATACATTTGTAATAATTAAGAGAAGTGATTTAGAATATACTCATAAATAAATAAACAACATATGTGAAGACATCAAATTCACGAGAGAAGAAGAATTAGATAACAAAATCCCATTTTTAGATGTCTTAATCAGGAGAACCAACACAGGAGATTTAGAGACACAAGTTTATAGAAAATCAACGCAAACAGATCAAATACTCAACTATACTAGCAATAATCCAGTTACTCAAAAACGAAACTGTGTGCAGACATTGTTTAAAAGAGTTCAGACACATTGTAGCACTCCAGAGCTGAAAAGAATGGAAGAAAAGTACCTACAAACGGTCTTCAAAAAGAATGGTTATCCACAAAATTTCATCAAAAAGCGTTTAAAGTCGAATCGAAACACCAACAAGAAACCATCATCAAAGACCTCAAGAAAATTCATTCTACCATACATGAGGAATATCTCTGAAATAACAGCCAGAATACTGAAACCGTTAGATATAGATATAGCACACAAACCAGTAAAATCGCTTAATTGGATATTATGCAAACCAAAAGATCCAACAGAAAAAAGGGGTAAAATTAATACCATCTACAAAATAAATTGTATGAACTGTAACAAGCATTACATCGGTCAAAGTAGGCGTCCCCTCCGAATCAGAATCCAAGAACATACATCAGCCGTGAAAAGACATGATATGTATTCGTTAGTATCAATGCATGCAGACAACTATGGTCATCAGTTTGATTGGGATCATGTCAAAAACTTAAACAGAGGAAACACGAAAAGTGCTAGAGAATTCCTAGAAGCCTGGTACTCAAACGAAAATGCCATTAACAAACACGTTAATATAGATGAAATATACCAATAAATAAAAATTAAATCAGGTGACCAAAAAGTTTAAAATCCTAGTCAATAGAAAGTGGTCAATATATATATGAAGATAGTAACCAGGAGACGCAATTACATCACGCATGAAGAAATTGAAATCATTCCACTTTGTGCTAAATATGGCGCTGAAGATGTTGTCCGGATGGACGACGAAAGCTTCGCGACTAAACCAACCAGCTCAGAGAACACTTTTATTGCGAAAGGTATCCCTTGTTGTTTTGTCCTTCAATTACTGAATGTTGAACTTGAATTACAGTGGTCTATCTCATTCAAAACGTACAATTAGTTAATTAAAAAGCGTATCGCAGCACGAAATCCAACTTAATCAGGCAAAAGATATGAAGAAACGTCTGATCAAATAGTAAATTATAATTGCTAAAACCCTAACAATGAAAGCAAAGCAATTGCGAAAACAGAATTCACGGGAATCAAACAATCAAAGTGATGACCTGACCTATTATTTCTCTTTTTACTCATTCTCTTTAATCTTAAACACGAGCAGTTCATTGCCACAATAACCTTTAAATTTCACTCTACTTCAATATCTGATATCTAATTTGTAGGCTCATCAGGATAAAGATGATTCAACACAGAGATGTAATAACTTACCCACCTCTGTCTATACACAAAACTTCAAATAATCAACCTCAATTTGACCACCCACCATCTCCAGAGCCTCTTTTCTCCTGAAAAGACATCATGCTTTATCACCCTGAAGATAATGGAAAAATTCATTCACATAATCACCAATATATTCATCAACAGAATTCTCTAACTCACCAACCAAGAAATATCTTCGGTAGAAGAGTCTTAAACAAACAACATTCTCATTAGTAGCAGACGTGACAACGGTCTGCAACCACACATCGCTCACTCATCATCCAAGCCTACATGCAGGGAACAATATCTTCATTTCAGTAGTTTTATTCCTATCGGGTACAAACGTTTCCCAGTGAAGTGTCTCTTCTCAAGGGCCCGCAAGATACATTAACTGGTGAACTACAATTCATGCATTCACTTTTGTTGGCTAACGGATATCCTGAAAACTATATTGTATGTCCAAACAAAGAGAGGATACTCCTTGAGATGGCTTCCTTAAAAAAGACAGCAACCTTTATTAAACTGCCATTCAAAGGTGATCAACTCATGCAACTGACAACTCAAAGGCTTCGGTTACCTATCAAGCACACATTCTATGCTGAATCCACTTCTTAACATTTTCAATTCCTCTTCCTACGATTACAGGACGAAATTCTGCATCTACAAATTGATCTGAAGTTGTGGGGACACATATACAGGCAAAGCGCATAGAATGTCCCAATTTTGTCAGGATGAACATGTTCCTAATTGGTTATTAAGTCACACAGAAAGTCCAAATGCACTTAATCTGAATAGAAGTTCAACATCATCCATTACAAAACATTTATTAATATCTCGTCAAAAAATCAATACTGATGACTGTTTCTCAATTATTTCACATAACATTAACTCAAGGTTACTACAGGTGGTCGCAGGACTTTGCATTCATCACGTGAATCCCAAGCTATCTCTAGAGAAAACAATAGACTTCAATCCATACCTAACCTGAGCTACTTGACCTATTAAAATATGATTGGTTATTCATATGCACTTTTATTTCTCATGACTGATTAGTTGTCAACCGTACTAGGTGTAACAAGATTGTAGAGGAACTAAGCAATGATATTATTTCGCAATATATGTCTACTGTATGCCGAACCATGAAGCAAGTGAGATAAGAACTGAGCACACCGAACATATAGAGATAGATGCAATAACAATTTGTAGGTAAAGATTTAAAACACATTCGAACAAAAGACAGCAACACATTACAGCCGAGCATGATCTGCACCACAAAAATATCTGAGCAGTATTTACGTGTAGGCCTGACATATAACATTACAAATCACACCCGGAGAGTAGTGGGAGAAAGTGACTTCACACTGAACACGTGAAAAGCCTCTTGTAATCCTGATGCATCTCCAAGATCTCTGGACATTGAAAACAGTCTAGTCGAGTGGGCCTACTAGCTCTCTAGACTTCCACTTCCCGATGACCAAAACAGGTCTGATGCACCTCCTTCGTTCATTTCCTATGCATTGATTTTTACAGGGTGTAGCAGAGATTTACATTTTGCATACAGAAAATCTGTCAATATTTTTTCAACAACTCAGTTTTCATGGGTTCATATTCAATGAATTTATCCAGACTATTCAATTTTTAAACGTTTATTTCTACGAATTCCCTAAAGCCTACACTATAAAAATGTCACCTCTAGGAACACAACATTTTACAAGCCACATAATGAGATAAAGAGCGTTAAAAACCTTCGAGAAAAAAAATAGAACTACTAATTCTTAAAAATATACCATCAGATATTATTGTTTTGATCCTTTCTGCATAAATGAGCACATTTACTTAGGATGACACTAAGGTCTAAAGGCTAACATCTTCGTCGATATATCCATAACAATGTGTTCACGCTAAACATTCAGCAGATTAAAAAGCCATGCATTGATTAAACAGAGCATCATTTAGTTTTTTTTCAAGTCGTAATTCTGCTTGCATGTGCCGGGGACTGAACGAGCTAGGACCGGAAACGATGTCACAAAGGGTCCTACAATGCCATCAAATTCAGGACAGTGGCAGTCAGACCAAAAGTAATGACCATCACCGTGTAGGTTGTAGACTGAAGTAGCTAGGATACACGTTAATCATACTCAGTCATTGGTTACCATGACAATCAATGTAAGATGAGGTCGAATCGAGCTGGGAACCAGTTAGGAGTGGCCAAATCCAAACATGGACTCAATCTATAAAGTCACTTACCAGAAGTACGAATCACAGTTAGATGTACGTTACCTGATTACTACTGTACAGATGCTGAGAACCACATATTTGGATTTAAATAAAGTGCCGAAAAAGTATACCTTGATGACCACAGTACTTTGTCCATACTTATGCAGTCATGTAGTGTACGTCTGAAAGGATGAAAACCAATGGTGATGCACCAAATGACACTAATCTTACTTAGCTTTTAATGCAGACATACGGAAAGCTGTCACTCTGGCCTCGACTTTTTACTTGACCTTATGCTACCGTAATTTACGCAGGAAATGATAAATCAAATAAGATGAAAATTAAAGAATGGGATACATTACATATATTACAAACAAAAAAGAATCTAGAACTAACTGTGATATTTCTTCTCCCCATGCACTGGTAATGTCATGGATTGTAGGAGCGGAAATTCGACGAAACGTTATACCTGCCATGTTTTCAATCCTTGATAACATGCCACGCTCACTAGAAGTGAAGAAGCATATGGAAGTACCGCAGCGATCTGCTCGACCAGTACGACCAGAACGGTGAATGTAGTCTTCAAAATCCCGCGGAGGGTGACACTGTACTACTAAATCAACACTCGGAACATCTAGTCCACGTGCAGATACATTAGTTGTGAGTAGAGTGTGATATTTGCCGTCGCGAAATTTCTATAGTAAAATTGAAGATGAACTATGTCAGTTTGATAAAGCAATTCTAGTAGGTCCACGTAGTTACGCGACATGCAAAAAACTAGTGGATTTATGGTATCTTCGGTGAAGGGACATAGGACACGCGTGAGACCTACTTCAGGAAGACTGGTATTTCGCAAAACCACACACAAGGATGAAGAAAATAATGTGGCTTTAAGAGAAAAGGTAAAATTGAACGGAAGTCAGAGACTGTTCATAATATTGGACGCCAATAGATTAAATACTTTGATTGGACAGTAGACAGTAACTAGTGTAGTGTATCCAGTCCTCTGCCTGCTGCAAACTGAATTCTACCAGTGTGGTCACCATTCTATGTGGCTCGCCAACACAGGGCACTTTGTGTTGTTGATACTAGATGGTTGGACAGGAGGCCTTGAATCTGGATTTCGTACTAGCTGGCACTCGTCAGTAAGGCGGATCTGCGAATATGAAGTAACCTAGGTCTGGGTGTCCCTGCCGATGGACTTCAGCTATCTAGTTCTTGTTCTTACGGATCCATTCGATCGAACGGCACATGGACAACTATCAATGAGATGTTTATTCTGGATCTCGGAGCTATACCTACACTATAAATTCATTCAAAAAACACAAGCATAATACTAACTCATGTTATTTTTATATTCTGCATTTCATAAACATGCAATACATGGTCATATCTGGGAAATCACAAATGTGAGAAAACCGTCTTTGTTTCAGATATTGCCACAGGTATACTAACCGAACTTTTACTTTCCCAATCAATACAGTTCCACGTACCAAGGTTTAAACTGAAAACAACTAATTTTTTACTCCACGAGTAGCCTCTATTCATTTGATCTCTGAAGTGCGAACTTCTCAAAAGCAAAATCTTTTGTCATGCAAGATACTCGAATGTGCACCGAGTCAAATTAACTACACAAACATCAAACTTGACCCCACAGTACCCTACGATTCCAATGAGAATACCGCGTGGGAGGCACATATCAAGTCTAATCTTGAACAACAGCAAGTCATTTATAAATGTGGCTCTATACGACTGTTTACCACTATTGGCTGCCTGTACTTATATACTGCTATCGAAGGGTTTTGACGAAGATAAGAAAGAAGTGACCAGGCGAAGACAATGTGCGCCGGCGACACAGTGGTAGAATGCTCGCCAACCAAGGTGGTCCGGGGTTTGATTCCTGGCCGACGCACTCCTTCACCTCGCCAAGCCAGTAATAAAAATGGTGAAGAGGGAAGGCTGGATATGAGGCTAGCGACCCCATACAATAGAAATAAATACCACTGCTACCGAAACCACAAAGCTGTAGCTTGAAGCCCTTTGTTCCACTGGGAACGTAAAGGAATAAAAATAAATAAATAAAGGCTAGGACACTACTTAACATCTAGAACCAATTAACTAGTGGTCCATGCAGCTCAGATGATAAGATTTCCTGTGTGACATCTACCATAAACCCGGGAACCAGAGCTAGAAACCGTATAGATACATATGTGTGTTTGACTTTTTTGCAGTTGCTTCTTCATTTTTTCTTGCTCTGTAGCGCTTTACGACATTTACCACAACAAAGAAAATGGAGCAACCTGAGCCAGGAACGAGAATTGTTGATATCCGCGATATTGACATTTCCAGACAAAAGTAATACAGAACATCTCAAACCATAATATGCTAACATAAGCCGAAGTCAGATGACAGGGGAAAAAAATCTTACTTGAAGGACCAGCTCCCGCTTATCTTGAGGGACATCGCCATGTAGAACATGGCAATCAGATGGCATAACTTCACTTGCGGCCAGCTCGTCTGCATCCTTCTTGCGTTCACAAAACACAATGCACCGTGAATCTCGACTTTTACAGTAAACTTTTATTACGTCGGATAAAGTAGATGCACGACTTTCGTAAGGACAAAGCAATGCTAAATGCTGAGAAGATTAACAATAACTCAGGAATTACCGTCACATTTGTGGACGTTTTCGTTTCTTGCTCATTTATCAAAGAAAGTTGGAAAACATCGTCTGAGAGATATTTACTAGCTATTGATGATACCCACGAAGGCATAGTGGCTGAGAAAAGAAGTGTCTGAGGTTTTGGCCTTGACGAATCACTTGAATATACGCCGGACAAAACTTTTTCAACATCTTTGCTAAAACCCATGTCTAACATGCGATCGACTTCATCGAGGACAACATGTTGTACACCAGCCAGCTTCAAAACGCCTTTGTCTATTAAATCGATTACACGACCAGGAGCTCCAACGACAATATGACAACCGGAGCGAATCGCATCACCTATTCACCGAAGTAAAGCAGAGAGAATATAACTTACACTGCGGTTTGTAAGGAACGCCTCCATAGACTGAAGTAACTTTGATGCCGTTAACACATATCGACTCGAAGTCTGATGCAATCTGTGTAACTAATTCACGAGTGGGGGCCAAAACAATAACGACTGGCGTTTTTGAAATCGTCTTCTGTTTTTTAACCAGCACATTGATCAATGGAAGGGAAAATGCCAAAGTTTTACCGGTGCCGGTCCCTTTGAAAGTGATTTAACTGACAACAACTCACTTGCAAGAACAACTGCATCTCTACCGGAAAGTATGGCATCATACGTCTTGAACTGTACTGGAAATAGTTTGGTAATGTTTCTTGCTTGCAGCTTTTTTATGACTGCATCTAATATGTCAAAGTTCGACAACTCTCCGGAAGACGTATCGGAGACAACCATGTCACGTGTGTTTTCAAAAAATCGTCCTACCAAGTGACCTTCAGATTTTTAACGCTATATAGCACATTACATGTTGATTGTTAGAAGACATTGAGTCAGTGTGTCGTCGACAGTTTACTGAGCATGAATGATGATGTCCAGAATACTAGTAAAAAGAAAATGATAGCTTAAGATTCCATAAGTACATCTAACACTGTCTTTGCCATTCTTCCGAACTGTCAGCCAAGACTCCTCATCTGCCAGCATGTTTACCGAATAAACATCCAACGATACCATCTATCTTCTTTTTCCGTATTCTCGTCCGTCATCAGTCCAGGTAATTATTTGATACAAAAGCTTTCTGTGAAAATAATATGATTTCTGAATTTATGTTCCCAACTGAAACTAAGCAGAACGAAAGCATGTTCGATTTCCACATTCCATCTATAACTGATAGCAAAAATATGAACTATAAATATGTGGTCTCCATAAAGTTCCATCTTAGCAGTATGTAGAGTTAATGGAATCGAATGGGTCGATTTAAAGCTCTCAAAATCAACCTTAAAATCAGAATGTCAGGAAATACATAATTGTGGTAATTTCCTATGTTGCTCTGTAAGTACTTTGTAAACACTATTCAGCATAGACATTCGCTGCCAGTGTTGTCTGTTAGGCTGACAGTCAAGATATTCATAGTTGAATCCCCTCAGACACCTCATCTGTCGTGTCCCTACGGGTTATCCGCAAGTTCCTGGCGTACGCTGACAGCCAACGATTTCCCAGGCGAGTACCCAACCCATCTCCATTCTGTCCGCAATAATTGTGGGTCACTAGGTTCTTGGTTTATTCGTTATGAGTTTATCGGCGCTCATCCCTCCTGGCCATTTGATCTTCGAAATGAAGGCAGCTGCTGATAAAAGTCTGCAGCTGGCTGTTGAAGATGTTTTGTGTAACCCAGAAGAACTGACTGACTTGATCGACATTAATGTTGAAAATCTGAGCCTTGTTCCTTATACTGAGTGTAGCAGATTTCCAAACTGATTTTAGATTAATGGATTCCTGTCCTACATTTCTGACTCTGGTTTCAACATATTCATCCGTTCCTCATGTAGTTGAAACGATGCTGCCTAGATAAGTGAAAGAAGTGGCCTGCTTCGAATCCCCCGTTGAGATGATCAGTGCTTGTTACCGTTGGACGTGGTGATGGTCGTCAGGTAACTTCATCACATCACTCTCCTCTATTTTCACCTAAATTCCTCCGTTCGCTGCTGCCCTCCTCTGCATACTTGTTTGTTTCTCCTGTGGATCTCCGAGTTCGTTTGACACCCGATATAAATCATCTGTGAGGTCCAAATCTCTTGGGATCCTCTCGTCCGCCCAACATATTCCTGACTTTTCGCTACCCATGTCCTGCCACATAGTGCAGTCTATCGCAATCAGGAATATCATCGGAGACAAGAGGCAACCTTATCTTACTCTCGTCTTCACTTCATCGAGATTGTTGAGTTTTCCGTTGTGAATCACTTAATATACGATTCGTCATACAGCCGTTGGACGAGGTTTGGGCACTCCATTCCGTAGTGTTAAGGCAGGTTCTAGATCTCTTCGTAGTCAATGCTGTTAAATGCATTCTCAATATCAGTGAAAAAGAGGCACGAATTCGGCTGATATTCTATGCCTTGTCCGATGATGCGTAGATTTCAAATTTGGTAGGTACATGCCCTTCCTGAATCCACATTGTTCCGGTCAGAGTCCTGCATCCAGAACATCTTTTAGTCTCTCCAGGGTAGCGCGATGTAATGTTTTGGAGAGGAGGATGATTCGGCACGAGTTACTGCAACGGCTTGATTCTCTCCTCTTTGTTAGTTTAACAAGGTAGCCTTTCTTCTCATCGATAGACGCGTTTCCTTCCTTCCAAACTCTCCTCAGTAGTCGCGTCGTCTGGATCCGTTTTCAGTACCTCATGGGGAATCCTGTTTTGTCTCACTTCCATTCCGGCCTTCAGTAACTTGACTGCCCTCAAGACTTCCTCCTTATTAGAGTATTAATGTCAACTGGCCGTTCTGTGCGTGCTGTTGCACGTATTTCTGGTCGAGTTGCAGGTGGTGACGGTCGATCCAAGAGTCATTCTCAGTGATCATCCCCTTGCCATTTTTGTCTCTTTCCTTCGGTAATCGGCCTCCTTTAACCATCTTTTGTTGACTTTGTCTGCTTTGGTCTTTTCTCGGATAGCAGCCTGGTTATTTGAAATAATGTCCTGAAGTTTCTTCCACCTACGGCCTGCCAGTTCTGCTTCAGTTGACAGTTTGTCTTTGCATCGTCTTTTGTCCTTCTACGCACTCTTCTTCACCTCTTCATTCAGTTCAGTGCACACTGACAACAGCTTCTTCTGTTGTCCATTTCACCATCCTCTTCGCTTGTATTGGCCTCTAGATGTCTGTAGGGAGACTTTGTCAATCTTAGCGCTTCCAAAACGGCTACACACATTTCTTTGAACATCAACTTCAGAGAGTTCTAATATTCTTCAACACAGTTTTCCCTACTGATACCACTGCGTGTCTGCAGTGTGGGTATTGACTGCAGCTTCTTTATTCAATTTTTGAGAGTTATAAGTGAAATGTGGCTTATCTATAGTCGTTCTGAAAGCTTTCTTGGTGTCGTCAGGAGGCTCTTTGAACGAGATAACGGTCTGAGCCCACAGCTGCTTCCGTTATAGGTTTTTTATCAAGTATGCTATGTCTCCGCCCTCTTCCGATTAAGATGAAATCTATCTGGCTTTTGGTGTGTCCATAAGGCGGAACCCATTACGATTCCGTTGTCACCAATTTGGACTTTTCCCACTACTCTTTGTTATTGTCTAAATCAATCTTCCTCCTTCCCTCGTTTTGAGTTGTCTGTATTTGCGTAGCACTGGAAAACTGAAACCTGTTTATCTTTTGAGTCGAATCTCGTTGTCATTGTCCTGGATGGGATTATTTTCTACTGCATTAGGGCTTCGGCTGCTACTGATGCCACCATGATTACCACTACGTCAGTGTGCCCGTTGTTGTCATAGGGATGACCATAGTAGATAGCTGACTCTCCAGATGACAATTTCGATAGCCTACATCAATCCTACCATTTCTGGCAAATTTTTAACACTTCCATGCCGTTTTTATACCTTACGCTACCTGGGCAGCCTCCCTAGCTTCCTAAGTTGTGTGAACATCCTACGTCCTAATGTTTGTTTTTGATTCTATCAAAAGGAGACACATTCGCTGGCTGGCATCCCAGAGGCTCCCACCAACACAAGTCATCTCGTCTTACCGATTCCAGAGAAGAACAAGTTTGTTTTTTATATTTTTCTTGTGCATCGAAGTTTCCGTAGCGGTCTGATTTATTTTTGGCGAAAGGTCGCTAGTCCCACTCTCACTAACCACCCTTTTCCTAAGCTTAGGACAGATTAGAAAACCAGCGAACTAGAAACTAGGGGAGGTTAATTTAGCGGGATAAAAGAATGACGAAGCTGATGTGGCTTGAGATGATGAATGTGAATCAAGGTGCTAGAACGTGCAAAAATATGAGTTATACAAAACGGAAAGAGAGGACTGCGTTAGAGATACTTCAGTAGGAATGTTAGGAAAGTTTCGGTCACTTTGTAACGACAGAAGGCAAGAGTCTGGCAACAGATCATTTATTAAGGAAATCAACGCATATTTATATATATTTTCGTGTACATTACTATGGATATTTAAGCAAACAAACACAGTCTTCCGATTGGTTGTTTCTCAATTAAAATTAATCTTTCATCTCTTTGTGACTGTTTCTTGAATGTCAAATCCTCTATATGTTAACTGCATCCGCCTACGCAAAGTCTGCTGTGGTAGGTTTTGAATCAATCTTTGTTCACATTTTCTCACGACAAATCTTGAGAACGTAAACATTGACGTGAATTACTGTCTACCAATTTGGCTAGTAGACAGCTCTCACCACAACTTCACTCAGGGTTAGAAAACGCCTTACAAGCCTTCCACGCCACAAGTAGTTGTCATTCTTATGGATGGCGGGTTTCAGAAAAGTGTCCAAGTTTTGACATACGTCTACATGAAGGATCATAAAAACGGCGGCAGTTCTATGTGGTGTTAACTTTGCCTACAAATTTTGTCTTCACTATCAGTACTGTCGTTACGGAATTCGTGCCTTGCTACAGTTAACATAAACTTTATCTGTTTCTAAAATATAAAGAAAATAATACAATTACACAAATATGACAACACAAGAGCAACAGTCATTCAACGAAAGACAAAAACGTACTGAACAGTAATGACGTATGAACAAAATGACTAGCGAATTACTTTACATACATATGAAAGACAGAATACAATATTCGTCCATAAATGGTGGGCGTTTACATTAGATTAAAAAATAATCACGAAAGACAGGTCTGATTGTGCCGATTGGTGGACTGTCACGTGCCTGTCTGTCACCATTAACAACAAAGTAAGGTCGTAATGACTGTTCTACTGTGACAAAGTCTGTATATTGTGCTTAGCACATTGGTTGTGGTTCTGTTATAAAATCTGTCTGTCGTGATTAACATCCTACAATTTGTATAGACTTTATAAAGAATTACGAAGAATGGACGGGTACATAATGATCTCATCTGGAAACATTAGGTGGAATCACTTCGTTCAGATCTGTTAAAGAGAGGCAGAGTTAGTCATTGAGCGACGAAACCTGAGAGTTGTTAGGGTAAATAATCAGGCAAAAGCATACTATTGCTCACAGCAGTTGTAAGCTCAGTTCCCAACCTCTCTATTCACTCACCGAGAATAATTAAAAGTTAAATTTAATATAGAAGCGAGCGAAGAGGAGATGTCGTTTTGAGATTTAAGCTTAATTAACAAGCAGCAATGTGACACGGTTGGTAGTAGGAATAGGACACTCCAGTGGAAAAGACAGTGAAGTGATTAGCATCCGTACAGAAGACTCCAATGAGATTATAGATGCCGTGTTTCTCCTCCCAAACTTTCAGAGCCAGATGTTCATAGACCAACTGGCCAGCTTAGAGGAAATGCTTAAGAGAACATAACTTAGACAAGCACCAGCAGTTTAACGATGGAGACTTTTGAACATTTATATTTCATTTTCAAAGAGAGAGCTACGTACCATGTTTAAAAGAAAGCCATTTGGCACAAATTTGTCGTTCTCCAAGGTCCTGTATAGTTGAAGATTGCGGTGAGAGACGCCAAACACTGCCTCACATGAGGCAGAGACTTTAACAATAGTGAAGACGATGTCGCATCTCCATTCAGCAGTAAATTTACATCAACTTGAGTAAGAATGTAAATAGTGAGGTAGAATTCGTCACAGTACGTCTCAGCCAAATATATAAGAAAATTGTTAAAAAGCGTGGATTCATGAAGTGTGAGTCACAAGAAACGCTGGCTGTGAGCGATCTGGTGAGATAATTAGATTTGGAAGCAACACTGAGAGCTGTTTCTTTTAATACGCTGGCCTATGGCTCGCATACAGGCTCAACTTGAAGTTTCTCAGATAGATTCCACTGCGCTGTAGTGTTTCGAAGGTAGTGAGTAACAATGGACTGTTTTTTAACTTTGACAAAGCCCAGACTGTGTGTTTACAACATTGCTTGCGTAAATTAAGATATCTGTACATAAATCGAACCCCATAATGCATTTTAATACTTAATGTGGACATAAAAACACGATGGGGTATACGCATCTGTGCAGAGATGGCAAATCAGGTTCCGTTTGAATACAAAAGCGACAAGCTGTGAAATGCTTATAGTGACTCAGCCACAACTTCTCAAGACAAAGTATGCTGACTTGTGACATGTCTCACAAGTCTGTATGGGGCCTACGTGACCGCATCCAGACAAGAAGCTGGAGGCTGAGGAGCAGAAACAGTGGTTTTTTTTAGCTACTCCATGTTTTTCGGCTGGAAGATAAATCTAGACTTGAGTCATTGAACTGCATAGCGCTGTCTATAAATAGGAGCAATTCACTTTTTTGACCGCTGCTAGATTTGCTGATCATCCTTCAACACCGTCCTCACATTCGTAATGCTGGGCTGAGGTGTTAGCGGCACCAATTTTAATCTCATTGCAATGTCTCCTGCCCGTATCAATCACGCGTCACAGCGCAGAGAAAGTGAGCACCCATTATCTCTAGAAGGACGGTGAAGTCGTTCCAATCAAGCCACCTGACACTTCCGAAACATCTACTCAGCCCACAGGTATGCCTCACTATTTCAAAGTGAAGCACCCATGTTTAACTAGGTATTGAAGGTCTGAGTGAATTCTCCTTGGGTCGAAAGTCCTTTAACAGGCAAGCAGATTAGAAGCGGTACGTTCAACGTTTGCGTTACATTTTAGCTTGATTCGCTATATATTTCTATTTTAACTGTGAGACTCGCACAAGTGTTTCTCCAGTTCCATAAATTTAACCAATAACTCTTTCACTAATTAGTTATGGTTAATCATACAAAAAAGCCACGAACTCAGTCACCTGTCGACGTGATGACTAATAGTATAAATATGCTCGCAACGACGAGCAGCACAACTCCCACAAAGTATGGAAATGAGGCACACAGCTTGCCAATACGCCGCAAGCGTCGAGCTGCCGGTTCACTACCATCTACTGTGGCTGAAACTGAGGGCGAAAACTTGCCGACAAACAGCAGTAGCATCGCTTCTACAAACTCAGCACTTGGTCCTGACATAAACCTCTTCACTTCACCCTATGTACGTGTCACAAAACTTCAGATTCCAAGTCCAGCTCCAACACTTACTTCAGAAGTAGAACGACTAAAGCTGGCTGTAGAAGAACTGAGGACTGAGATGCGGGACATAAGGTGTAGAAAAGATATGAATGCAGGATTTTCAGAAAATTTGGCCAACTTATCTGAACTATCAACACAGGTTGGTGATATAAAATCACAGGTCTGCGAACTTGCCCCTCTGAACATCTTGACTAAGACCATAAACCCTGGCGAACTTGACACAGAATCAGTATCTAAGATAGACACCTTGATAAACTTCATCACAACAGAGGTTATCAAAAGACTAGATACTAAACTAAGTGTGATTGTCTACAATATACCGGATAATGAGGGGTTGAAAAAGGTTCAAAGCATCTTACTTAGGGCGGCGAAAATGCCCAACTCCCAAACAAAATGTCACAGACTGAAGAAGAGTCAGCACGACCACTGCTGTCCTATACGCCTCCAGTTCGAAACGCAGACAGAGGCTAAAAGATTCACCAACACACAACGTATCCTATTACAGGACACAAGCTACAAACAGATAAAAGTTGTAGCAGATAAGACAGTGATTGAAAGGCGTGCTTACAATCACCTTAATAAACCAAATGGCAGGACACCTCAAGCCACTAAAATAGATATACACACTACCAACACGGTAGAACTCATAGCCTCCCCCCTCCCTAATCCCGTAAAAATAGCTCCAGGGAAAATGAAACCAAACGAAAGACTTGTGAGCTATAGTCTTACTCCTAAAGTAACCTCTCCTCCCTCTACGGTGGATCTAGATATGTCTACGGACAGCCATAAGATGGTAATCAATCCCTCTTGTAAGCTGACAACATCCTCTCTTAACCAAAACGTAACAACGCAAATGGAACTCGGTAACAAAACAGGTCGAAATACGCCACTTGTTGCGAAGATTCCCCAACATATTCAGACTCCCAAGAATATCTCACGCTTTAAGGTAAATAATATTCAAAACCATGCTAGCAACCAAACTAAAAACAAAAATAAGGACATAGAGCCCAAGGACAACAACGACACAACCTACTTGCATACTGTGCCAAGTCCCACTGGTAGCCGGTGTAGTGACGCTATCACGCAAAGTAGTATAGATGACAACACTCGAAGCTCAGCCACCAGGTACTCAGGGTCTACAAAGCATGACACACAAACTAACTTTGGCAGATTATACGGAACAAGCCTTCTGGGAAACAAACCACGGTGCAGCTATGCATATAACGACACCCATGTAAGGTCTCCTGGAATGTCCCCACACAATAGGCAGATTAACAAGTCATGGGCATCACAAGGTACCAAAGATTTTTTATCCAACACATCCCTGTCAGCGCTAACCACACAGCTGGTGGGGATGTTAACCCTTCTGAACCCATACCACCAACGTTGGCCCCCTATCGGGAAGAAAACAGACATGGGCTAGTACATACGGAACTATTAGTCACACCCAAAGTCTGTACAAGCATATGCCAAATAAAAACCTCAACCCAACTCTCCAACCTACCCAAGCCTAGAACCACGTCATTGTATAGTTTATCTAATAATCAAACCCATTACCCACTAAAAAAACGGATAGTAACTTGACAGACATAGGTGGACAAACTAGTTGCAACACAGGGTTGATATGCCACGCGGAAACAGCGGATGCCGATCCATACTTGAACCTTATTGACGAGCTTAAACACTTCAAACACTACTTCAAATCTCAACTCTACCTAATACTTATTAATGCTAGATCTATCCTTAACAAACTACCGATGCTCAGGGCACACACGCTGGTATACAAACCCCCTATAATCATTATTACGGAATCCTGGTGTCACTCCAATATACCAGACGAAGAGATAAGCATCGAAGGGTACATACACTTTCGCTGTGACAGGAAGAGTGGTAAGGG